>JAHHFK020002876.1:0-349563 GCA_024533555.2 Aedes koreicus
GAAGTGAGTGCCTAAAATTTGTTGGCGCACTATTTCTTCATTCGAAGCCATCACTGAAATCACTCGACCGTTTTTCACGAAACTCATTACACAATTGACACAACACAATGAAATACATTCAGTTAAAATTTTAATATTTTTTACCCACACGCTAAAAAGTTACGAACAATTGCGTGTGTCCAAATTTCATCGAATACAGTCTTTACATAGAGTATGTTTATAAATGCTCAAATTCAATTCTTATAGCACATTGTTCCGCCGGCATCGGTTGTGTAGTGGTAAGCGTGACTGCCACTTGGCACCCCAGTGGGTCTGGGTTCAATCCCAGTCGACGTCGGTGGTTTATCTGAGGCGAAAAAATCTGGTCACGTCTTCCTTCGGAAGGGAAGTAAAGCCGTTGGTCCCGGCTTATATTCGTGAGTCGATAGGTAGGATCCAGGTGGTGGAGTCGTCTTCGTGGCGTCGGTGATTGTCACCATGTGAGGAAATAGGCCGATGGAAAAAAGCACATTGTTCGTTTTCTTGTTATTCCAAGCTTATTGCATATTACAATTTTCTATTTACTGGCCCTCGAATCAGTGTTCTACACGCACATTCACAGTTTTGATTGTGTGTTTTCGATGCCAAGTCCCATTAGTATACATTAGTATGCATTGCGAGGTTAGGACAATCAAACCTTGTGTCCAGGGAGTTGAGATATTTACATCGACGGAAAATTCCTAAACCAGACCGGGAATGAAACCCAGCCATCTCCAGTGTGGTATTGTTTTGTAGCTGCACATTCACTAGCTGAGGTAAGGGAGGGCCACGCACAAATCATTTGATAAGCAATAATATATTGCTAAGGAGTATTTTCAGCAATCCAAATCCTGTTGAAGTGAAGGTATAAATACATTGAAGAGCAACGAAATAACTGTAATTTGGAAGAATATTAATTCCGATTTTAAGGAAACCTTACATTGATGTGGTAGGTCACAATATTAGAATTGATGATACATTTTCCAACGTGTTGAACTAAAAATTTCGTCAATATTTTCAAAGCATTTTGGTTAAAGTAGGCTTCCTAGATAAACCAAACTTACTAAGCGAAATGTTTGTGTTTATTTTGTATTTATTATTATTTGATCATGCATTAGTAGGCCAAACCTTCTTTTGTTCCCAACGGAACATCCCTACATCAAACTTGTCACCAATGAGCAAACACGCTGTTCATAATTCCATTTACGGCAATTGCTTCGCCAATAAATCCACTTACCATTTCACCTCCCCTCTTCCAGAGAATCCCGACCCTCACCCACCCATTGGCAAATCCACACTGTCTCCACACATCTCATCACATGCGGCTCTTTAATGTTTGCGCAATGCTTGGCACCGCACCGGATGATTTGCTGCTCATTCAATGTTTATTTATTAATTGATGCAAATTTAATGCGATATATCGTTTCGGTTCTCATCATCTTCATCACGATCGACAGCATCGCGAACATCTGATGCCTCCCCGCCGACATTTCTAATTCTATTTATTTATTCATTCGCTCATCCCTGTGTCTCTCGTTTGATTTTGATTTCAGATTATGCTGGCTGGTTAACCACCGCGGAGTCCTTTTCCAAGCCGAGCGAGTGTCTGATCTGTTCGAACAAATGCTTTTATGAAACAGATACCACCAAGACACAAACCCGGTCAAGCGGAGTTTTATGGACGCTTTTAATAGACGATAGCACTTCTAGCAGCAGCAGCAAATATGAGGTAAGAGGATTATTTTACAATCGGTGGATTTATTTTAATAGACTGATAATTGGAAACAATGAGCCCCTTTCACCCGGAAGGGGGATTTCAAAAGTCAATATTCAATTATTCTCCTTATCTGGGTCGAGATGGGCTGGTCGATGAAAACCAGAGCACACCTCTTTTTTCGAATTTCCATTCATTGAACAGACGGTTTCTGGTTCGGTGCGTGTGGGTGTGTGTGTGTGAGTGTTCGAGAATAATAATTGGGTGTTTCACAGCTTTATGAGTTATGTTCCTCGTTTTTCATCTCATCTGGTAACTTTAAAGTAAAGCCATAAATTTGGATGCCGGAAGGTGGTTGAGAATTGGGTCACGTTCTGCACGGAAACCAGAAGTCCCAGTTTGACAGACAACCTATATATTTGTTTGGTTCCCCAACATTCCCACAATCGATCGGCATGAATGAATGAATGGAACGAACGTGAAGGATGATCGATTGCAGTTTTTCTTCGCTGCCACAACCCCGAAGATTGGAATCAATTGAAACCCTGTTATTAACCTTTTCATTCGCTTCATGTGCAGTGTGTAATTTTCGTGTTTTTGCAACAGACTTGCGTTGGTATGATTTGTTTTGACGGGCACTGATGTATGTATATTATTTCAGTTTGCTTTTGTTCGTTTGTTTGCAAACAGTTTAATGAGTGGAACGTTGGTTCGTAAACATTGTTGCTTTTCAATAGTAGAGAATGCAAATTCGGAAGACTATTGTTGGAGTAAACATTTTCATGGGCAAGTTCTGCTGAGGGGAGAGATGTTTTCCTGCTGCGCTGGGTTTCAAGAAGTGAGAATTTTAAGAGTTGGATTTATTATAATAGACTGTAGTGCAATCTACGAACTAAAGACTGCCTTAGAAAGTAAGGACGCAACCAGTTTTCAGTGCAAAAGTGCAACACGAGTGTTGAAAATTTTATTTTTATCAGATGTACTGTAAATATTAAATTTACACAACAGGTAATGTTTCGCCTTATATTCGCTATCTATTAATTGTTTGCTAGCTGGCGCACTGTTAGCAATGCGGAGTTGGCATTCTAACTCTCCTCATCTAGTCTGCTTCAATCGGGTGCCTCGATGGTCCCTCTCGTTCCCCAATATTAGCATACAGTATTCATAAATTATGAGTGTATTTATATAACAGAAAAATACTAAAAGCATACGTATCTATTGTATATGATCTTCATTTAGTGGATTTTAGAGTTTTTGTATACCGCTTCTTGAATAGTCCTGGTAAAGCCTGAAAAACTTAAAAAGTCATATCTGTATTCTTAGAAAAACTTTAACTATACTGAATTCTCGTGTTCGATTAGGAATCAACAATTCATTCTACTCGATAATTAGTTTTGACACAAAACGATAAAACAATAGGAATCGGGAGAGGAGCTCTAGGAGCGCCACATCCAAGGCACGATAAAGCATGGAGGAGGAAATGTGGATGGTCTGGGGGCGTTTTTCGTGGGGTGGAGGGGAAGGCATTGTGAAAATCGACGGGAGAATGACGGCAGATTCTTACATCATCATCCTGCGAGAAAATCTTGGAGGTTTCGCTGATCCAGACGGGCCTTGAAGAGAAGTTCGTATTCCAGCAGGACAACGACCCGAAGCATACTCGCCAAGAAGACCAAGTCTTTCTTCCGGTCTTGTCGGATCAAACCGCTGGAATGGCCTCTACAAAGCCCGGACCTCAATCCCATCGAGAATTTGTGGGCGATTCTCGATGCCAGGGTTGACAAAACTGGTGTTACCAATAAAAACAATCATTTTGAAGCCCTGGAGCGCGCCTGGGAAGAGCTAGATCCACAGCACCTAAAGAACCTGGTCGAGAGCATGTCGAAGCGCCTGCAGGAGGTCCTGAAGGCCAAAGGAGGACACGTCAATTTATTGAAATGCTTTTATTTTACTTTAATTGGTGTTTTCTGTAGCCTAAATGAAGTGGGCACTTTATTTTGTCACTGTTTTTTTTTCAACACAAATTGATTGTTTTTTCTGTAAGTAAAACTCCTTTTTTTCAGAATTCCATAAGTGAAACTTAAAAAAGAATGTAAAAAATAAGATAATAATAAAATACAGTGTGTTTACTTTAATTTGAACCAAGTAAATAAGAGAAATTGAAAAAAACGATGAGGTGGGCACTTTATTTCGTCTATCAGTGTATCATGTGTGTACCATTTTTATCGAATACATCCATAAAAAAAATGAAAATTGATCAATAAATCAATGTAGAAAAATACTTCATAACGCAGTGTCGGTTCCGATAATTTACACAGAAATCGAGACAAATGGGTAATTCTAACAAACGACTGAACTTCACTCATTCTACATGAACATTATACACTCTGTATCCACTGTTACAATGCGGAAAAATAAACTCTCCAATCAATCCAGCCAGTATGTCTATAATTAATCATAAATAATCCATTCTCGATTTGCATAAAGCCCCGATCCCCGATCGGAAGTGACGGGACCGAAGTACCGGGCGGAGCAAGTTCAATCGCGAGCCACAACTTCACACAATTAGCATTGTGCGGATTCGTTAGTCTAATCACGGTAGCTGAGGCTGCGGCCATTCACGGTAAAAGCAAATTGCCAATAATGCTTTCGCTCTCCCCCATCCCAGTCATCGATCGGGAATCATATTCGATGAAACAATAGACGTGGGATGGGGGGGCAAACCTCCCGATCAGCCTCATCATCATCATCATACTGAAAACAAAATTTATTAATTACACCCTTGTTTGTGCAGCCGGCAGCCCATATGGAGGTGCAGAAAGAGTCAGTTAGTTGTAGGGACCTCTCTAACAAACATCATTTAACGGTTCATTTGCGCTGTTCGTGCAACAAATGCAAATTTCATGCACACAGGCTCCGCAGGTAGCTAATTTTTGTTGCCAATTATTGTTTGCCATTGTAAATTGTGATTTGCAGTCAATCGTGATCGGAATGATTGCGGGCTGATAGGCGTGAGTCAGCTCCGCGCCCAGCCCCCCCTTTGTAGCAACATACTCTTTCCAAATTCAATCGCTGGATAAGAACGCGCATGCATGGATTTTAATTAATTTAGATTTGCTGCAGTGCCGAGACTCTCCTTTCTGTTTGCATGATTCGCTGCAATCAGCTAACTCCGATTAGGTCAATTTCGGCCAATCAGCTGCATTTGTTTGGTTCTTTGATCCATCATTTTCAGCTGACATTTTGAAATAGCAACAGTAATTTAACACACGAAATAAACAAAAAAATTCACATTCGAACACCTTCCAATTAGCGTAATGAAAAAATTAAACGCAATTTCCAAACCGGGCTTCGGTGCATTAATCCGCAGAACCGTCATTAATTAGGCCAATAATCGTAGCACCTCTTTATAATGCAATTTCAGTACACTTTTCTCTTTCCGTCAGATCTGCTCACTGTGATGAAGTCGGAAAAAAATACATTAACCAGAAAATTTACATGACCAATTCAGTGTGAACGGATGCACCAGCTGATAAAATCAACAACATAACCCATTTAATGTACCGAATTACATGAACGGAAAAAAAGCAACCGGACTTGTAATTCGGTGGGTTCCTACCAACTTATGCAAACGGAACATTTTGCCACCGGGTTTATCTCGGTCGATTTAATATGATGAGTGGTTAAACGTGGAAAATATGCCGGGGATTTGCGAGTTGTTGGCTTTAATTTGATTGCCGTGTTTTTTTAAGGGATGAACTCCCGTTTCACTTTTTCCACCTCCGGTTTGATAAGAGCAAGAGCAGTCATCATTTTTATTTCAATTTGGCAAGCATGTGTAGTGCAGTCTGAATTACGGCTACACCATGCTGAGGTCGAATGTGGTATCCTGCTGTGAGTTTGCTTTAATTAAAATTCATCCTAATTTGTGATGTTTTTGTGAGCACAATGAGAGGATAGGAGTTGCCTCAGCGACTGAGTCGAACACGCAATAAATTCGTTTTGCTATTATTATAATACACCGATTCTATTGCACTTGTGCAGAATATGTGTGCGTGCATGATTCACAAGCACGTTTGCCCCAGTGGATTGAAATGGTAGCAGGTTTAGGTGGGTTGGTACTAACATAACTTTCAAAAGTTAATATTTTTCGCTATTTAGTCTACTGGAGCGGGATGATGCAATTAGATACGAGGTTATGGGAAAACAGAGTTGGTTATTTCGACTAGGAGGAACTATTTTGGTACCTAGACGATGCCAAAGAAGCCGCAAATTTGTTTATTGCTTTGAGATTCTTTTAATATTTTCAAGGTTCAAGTCTCAGTGTTCCATTTCTTGAGTAGCAAAATTACAAGCTGCTCAGATAAACAAAATGCTTTGCTGAAAATTAAACTTTGATAACCCTGTTACTCTATTATGGACTGCTTATGAATAATATTGGTTTTGGCATCGGTGCCATCGATCGGACAGGTGCTGAATATCACCGACTTTTCAATAGCCGATTGATTTTGTTTTATTATCTTCAATCACATCCTGCATATTCTTCTAATCTATCTAATCTAATCTCACACTAGCGCAGCCAATTCTTGAAAGCATTCTGGAAAATGACGACTGCTTAAAAACATCATTTTTCTTGTCACCGGCCGGGCCAACTGCGTAGCATGTACCGCAGAGAGGATTCCAAGAAATAGAGCGATTCCAGAAAGAGTGTCTGAAATCGCTCTACTACTTCGAATCAGGGGAAGGAAGAAAGCGTGAACCTCCCGTACCAAACGCCTACATATAGAGTTAAATAATGTGATAATTTGTATTTAACGTTGGGAGCATAGATGCTAGAAAGATTAGTTTATGCTCTTTTTGCCTGTGGGTGAACTTTTGGCATTTGAACCAAAAGTCTGGCAATAATTTGCCAAGGTTATAGCGCCTTATTTTTAAGATTGAAGCGCCTTATTTTTAAGATAATTTGCCAAGGCTGTAGCGCATTTAAATTAAGATTGAAATTTAAACTTTACAGAATAATTCACTTTGCTTCCACTGATATCCAATCCAAGCTCATCGATTTAGCACCACCCGGGGGAGACTTGGTCCTATACCCAATGATTTCATTATCTCCAATCCGCTCAACCAATCGCAATGTTTGGTGATATAGTGGACGGGTTATTATAATTTGAGATAACTCAATGCCAAAGTCTTCCAAATTAGGCAGATCGACAGGCAATCGGTGGAGACCCATCTGGTACCTCATAGCAATACGCCTAGAGGCGGACTGGAAGATTTGATTAGCTACCTCCCCCAATCATATCCTGCATATTCTTCGAGACAATTCTGATTGCTAAATGAACCACCGAAACAATATCCGCGACCTGGACTAGTCTTCACACTAAGTCCATGTTTGATGAGCGATATTTGATTATTTTTAAATTGTGAGTTTCTTCCAGATTTAATAAATAAAGAAAAAATATCACGTTTTGGTGGTTGAAGAGACCGCAGATTGAAACGGTCCCTTTTGTGGCGCTTTGGGCTGCATTGGAATGTATGGAAAGCCTTCCATAATATGGTCGACGGTTTCCGGTTGTTGGTGGCATTCCTGATTTGAGCATGATTGACCGTCCGATGTTGTAACTCAGTGATTGCCAGATCAGCTGTAATTACACAGTGAACCATCATCCAAAATGATGCTGTGAACTGTCATACATCCTGAATGTGTGAATACTGGTGATCCCAAACTAAGGCAATATCAACGCCAGCTTTATTGGAAACCGAGAAATTATCTGCAATTCTAGGAGAAATCACTGAGATGCTAGATGGAAGGGTTAGGTTGGTAGCAGGGTTCGTTTTGGTAGGCGATACGCTGAGTTCAAGTGACATCAAGTAAAAAGTTTAAATATTGGTACCGGTTTAAACCAACAGCAAGGGTGCTGTTGAAACTACTCACAAAAAAAGATAGTGGTTTAATTTATTGCGAAAACATACCAAACGTTTAAACTACGCTTCATAGCCGCTTTTTCCCGACTAAAATCAACAACAAGGATGCCGCTTAGGTCAGTCACAAAGTGTGATGGTGGTTTTTCAATCTGTCAAGTGGTTATTGAGATGGCTTCAAAGCAAGAAGTGGAAGATCCAGGCCAGTCCCACAGGTGGATCGCGAAACAGTTGGCAATCGACAGTTGGCGGTGTCCCGTGTGTTAAAGCTCGATTCAAAGTAAATCTGGACGCACGGTTTAATACACCACCACGTCCCTGGTGGTTGGAACAAAAAACGTTTAACAGGCATTTGTTGATGTATCATTGACGAAGAAATTGGTGAAAAGTTTTTCTCGATTGACCGACCCATCTCGAAATTACGGATCATAGAACTTGAGAAAAGAAAATTAATTGTGCACAAACATCTAGAGAATCCTTCGTGGTCTGCCTCAAAAATAGCAAAAGTGTTAAAATTCCCAAAGTCAACGGTGCGTCTTGTAATAATCAAACGTTACAAGGATACTCTGAGTGTGGATAGAGCACAGCGCATCTATCATAAAAGTGGCACTAGAGACAAAGAGCCGAGGAGAAAGGTGTTGAGGTACGTGAAAGGCAACCCAGGTGTCTCCTTACGTAATTTGGCAAAGAAATACGATTCCAACTTTTCCACCGTGCGTAACATCTTTTCAAGAGAAGGATATAAGTCTTTTTGTGCCAATAAACATCCGAATCGCTCCCTGAAACAAAATTTAGTGGCCAAAAAGCGAGCACGATTAATATACGAACGAGTTTTGACGAAATTTGATGGCTGTATTTTAATGGATGACGAAACATATGTCAAAATGGATTATAAACAAATCCCCGGACGAAAATTTTACCGACAACTGGTCGTGGGGATGTCCTTTCCAGGTATAAATTTGTTTTTGCTGATAAGTTTGCTCGGAAATCAATGATTTGGCAAGGAATCTGTTGTGGCCTTAAAACCAAGGTTTTCATCACATCTCACACAATGACGTTGAAGGTTTACATTAAAGATTGTCTGAAAAAGCGGATTTTACCCTTTATTCGGCAATACAAGACCAACTTTATGTTTTGACCGGATCTAGCCAGCTGCCACTACTCTAAGGAGGTACTAGAATGGTATGCTGCAAACAATGTTAATTTCGTCGCCAAATAGATTAATCCTCCGAATTGCCCTGAGTTCAGATCGATCGAAAAATATTGGGCAATTGTCAAGCGAAAACTTCGAGGATGCGGTAAAGAAGTGACAAATGCACAACAAATGCGTTTAAACTGGAATAAGTTCGCCAGTACAGTGTCACCAGCGACTGTGCTGATCATGATGGCATCGATCACAAGTGAGGTGCGACAGTTCGTTCGAAACGGTGAAATGTAATAACTTGTTATATACCGTTTGAAATCTGTGCAGCAAATAATGAATTTTAACAAGCGCGTAAAATTTCCCCTCGTTTAATTCTAAACGAAAGAAGGCGTAAACAACGACATTGTTTGCAATTTTTCATGCGCCATACAACAATGTTCGCAATCTTTCATACAACAGGCTAAATTCAGGCGTTATCTGGCTTAAATTTACATGAATTATCCTATTATTTTCTGCCAAATCAAGCATTCCCTTTATGTGCATTAGATAACGCTGAAAATTCAATGTTTCTTTTTATCTGTGTGAATAAATACCCTTTTATTTGACGTTTTGATCAACATGTTGTGTATGTTGTTTAATTTTTGCGTTACGATCACTTGAATGCGTTCAAATTTACTTTGAATCGGGCTTTAAAATCGTTCAAGGAGACCCAAATGAGCTGGCAGCGGCAGAAAAGCGAAGAAGACCGACCCCGTGAAAGCAAGGAAGGTGAGCAAGCGTAATCCGAACCATACGATTCGGGACGTGGCCAAGAAGGTCAATTCTTCCGCCTAGTTCGTCCAGCAGATAATGAAGCAAGCCGGACTTCATGTCTTCAAGGTAGGGAAGGCGCCTAACTGAACCGATAAACAGAATACGGTGGCCAAATCCCGCCCCAGGAAGTTGTACCGCGAGTGGTTGCTGCAGCCGAAATGCATCTTAATGGACGGCGAGACGCACATTACAGTGGATGCCAAACAGATCCCCGGCCTTGAGTTTTTCGTCGGCAAGTCCCGCCTGGATGTTCCGGAGAAGTTTCGGAAGAAGAGGGTCGACAACAGGGAAGGTCTTCTAAATCGACAAGGATTTGAAGAAAGAGAGGGTGAAAGTGTGTATGAAAGATGGCGCAAGTGTTACACTGGATTAGATGGGTAGCGTTAAGGACATACGAGATCAAGTCCTTATCACTTCGAAGTTTTCTGAGCACAAACCTCAAATACTATTAGGACTTCAGGCGTGAAAACTTTCAAGAAACGTTTGCTCCACTACTGGAGTATCCATTGGTTAGCAATATCAGCGTTGTATGTTTTGTTTTGTTTGTGATTTTTAAACTCAAAAATCGTGAAGTGATAATTAACCTAACCTATAAATCATATGGAAAAGGACTCCCTCCAGTTATACCTTAAGTCAAAAGTGTGGGCATTTAACATAGGAGAGGAGGTTAACACGTACGTCCCCAACCCCTCTGACACAGAAAAATTTCAAATTTAAAATTGATTATACTCCATCGTTAGCCATCGGATTTTGATGTGGTTTTTTGCAATAGCTCACAAAATTATCCTTGTTTGTAGATTTTTACTGGTTATTACGAAAATGTCCGTAGTATCGGATTCCAAGGTGGGAGTAATGGGGTAAGTACCTGTCCAGGGATGGTGGACACAATATTTTTAGATGCGAAACATGGCATGCGGCATGATTTAGCAAAACTAGGCCATCAAAAGACATTTTGAGGATTTCTGACTATACTGGCCACTAAAAGAGGACCTGCAGGATCCGAGTTCCTCCGGAAAAGTGGCCATATTCAAATCTTTTCCAAAACCTGGTTTGCGACATATCAAACTACATTTTTTTGCAAAACTTAGTCTTCAGAGGACATTCTTAGGGTGTTTGACCATACTGGCAACTTGGAGTGGCCCTGCGGGATCCGAGTTCCTCCGTAAAAGTTTCCAAATTCAAATCGTTTCCAAAACCTGGCTTGCAACACATCAAATTTCACGATTTTTCAAAACTTTGTCTTTGGATCAACATTCCTTTTCCACCCAGGCTGAATCCAGATCCGCGATGCTCATATTATCGAGTGGCCAGTATGGCCAGAAATCCTCATAATATCTTTCGATGACCTAGTTTGGCAAGATTATGAAGTTTGATATGCCGCATGTCATGTTTCCCATCTAAAAATATTGTGTCCACCATCCCTGGACAAGTAGTTACCCTAGTACTCCCACCTTGGAATCCGAAATTACGGAAATTTTCGGAATAGCCAGTGCAGATCTATAAATTAGGATAATTTTGTGATCTATTGCAAAAAACCGCATCAAAATCCGATGGCTAACGATGGAGGATCATCAATTTTAAATTTGTTTTTTTTTCTGTTTCAGAAGGGTTGGGGACGTACGTGTTAAATAAACCAATTTTACGAAACATTGCTAATATGTGTTTATTTATTCCCTGAGAATTTCAAAAATGTCCTTCTTTGGGAATAACACTCTGAAAAGGAGCGAAGAAGTGAATAGATCTGGTGCATCATTGTAGCGTTTCTAATATATTCGTAAGATGCCTGTTTACTTCTGAATGCTAAATCATGAGTTGTGAACTGTCCATCAAATATAAGTCGAACAATCTCGAGTACTTTTTCAAACAGACGTACCTGTTTTTGTAAACAAAGAGGGAAAATAAAACTCAAACGTAAATTTCTCAAAACTCTCAGCACCCTCACGGAAAGTAGTCCTAAGTCTCCATCATGCTAGGGAAATCTTGTTCCTTGAGTTGGTGGCACTAGCTCGCATGAAAGTGGTGAGGGTTTCAAGAATTCAACGTTTGAATCTTACTTCCCCTCTTTGTTTTCAAAATCAGATACGTCTGTTTGAAAAAGTACTCGAGAAATGATCTTCTTTGATTCTAACGGACGGCAGGTCCTCGGCATGCTGTTTTAGGATATCTTGATGAAAAATAACGAATTTTGAATTGCCGAAAGATACACAAACATAAGGTTGAGAATGATCTTGGTTGGGCAAGAAAAAAAAGGAGGGGAAAAAAAGGGGGGGGGGGGGGGGGGGAAGAAAAATATTATTTGGAAGGAACGATAATATTGGGGTGGGTGTGTTTTTTTTTGTGTGAGGGGGGAGGGAGGGGGGGGGGGGGGGTGGGGAAGCCGGGGGGGAGGGGGGGGGGGTTGTGTGTGTGTGTGTAAACAATTATTTTTTTTTAGTTTTAAAGGCCGTTCACACCAAAATCCGGACATACAAAACATATTTTAGAAAAACAACAGCATGTTTTTGATTCATATTATTTATTTCATTTTATAGATAAATGTGATACTCAACACAACTGCATATAGATTTATATAGGTTTATTTCCATAAGCTATTGCGCGCACTTTCTTATTCACTCCTTTCATCAATCTTTGCACGGTGTCCTTGTCAATTTTCTTCGAAGCAGTAAGCCACTTAGAACGAAATTCTTGGATCGTTGATACCTCTCCACCAAGCTTTTTGAGGTTTCCCTTGACCATTGACCAGTATGTTTCAATCGGGCGGAGTTGTGGACAATTTGGTGGATTACAATACTTAGGAACGTAAATAACGTTATTTTGCTCATATCAAGTGATTGTATCTTTAGCGTAATGACAGTTGGCCAAATCTGGCCAGAACAAGGATTGAGTCGCATGTTTTCTCAGGAAAGGTAAGAGCCGCTTTTTGAGGCATTCTTGCCGGTAAATCTCAGGGTTTACGGTACCTGTGGTTACGAAAATCTGAGATTTTAGCCCAGAGGAACATATTGCTTGCCAGAACAGATATTTTTCAGAGAATATGGTTTTATACTTCCGTTTCAGATGTTCACGGGCATCTTTCCGGCTAGTTGCAGTGTAAAATTCCGTTCCCGCGTGAAATTTGAATTTGTTGAAGCAGTATGTTTCGTCATCCTTGACAACACAATAGAATTTTGTGGGGAAGTTGTTCGTAAAGTTTTCTGGAGCGTGTTTTTACCGATTTTTGTCGCTTTGCGTTACGATCTGGGTATGTTTGAGCTTTGAATGATCTCAATCCAGCCTTAGACTTCACTTTTTGCACAAAACCGGTTGACATTTGCACTTTTTTCGCAACTGTCCGTGTTGACACCTTCGGGTTTGCCTGAAAAGCAGCAAGAACTCTTTTCTCTTTCCTTGTGTTGGTTTGTCCATATTCACCACCACTTCCAGCATTCCTTTCGACAGTAAGACCCTCTTTATAACGTTTAATCACATCTGCAACAGTTGATTTTGGCACATTTAACGATTTTGCGATGAATCGAACAGCAGAATTGGGATTTTCCAAATATTTGTGCAAGATAGATTTCCTGCGTGCTAGTTCAGACGGCGCCATCTTGAATACAGAATGCGCTTTTGTAAACAATGTGTGTGATTCACGTTTGTCTATGTATTGGTTATGTACATAACAAGTTTCATTCCATTTCGTAGTGATTTGACTAAGAAACAGGATGAATACTTTGTCCGGATTTTGGTGTGAACGGCCTTTAGTTGTACCGACACAGGTTATTAAAGTGTCATGTTCGGGACCTACGATAGGGAAATCAATTTTCAGCGGGGGAGGGGGGTGTTTAATTTTAAAGAAGATAGAAATAAGGCGGTGGGGGGTGGAGAGGGGGGGTTTTTTTTTTTTTTTTTTTTAGAGGGAAAGGGTGGGGGAAAGTTGTGGTGTTTTGGGTGTGTTTTTTGGGGGGGGGGGGGGGGAAAGGGGGGTGAGGGAGGAAAAATGGTTTTTGCAATTTTTGAAGAAAATTTGGGGGTCTGTGTGTGTTTTGTTGGGGGGGGTGGGTGTTGTGTTGTTATGAAAACTCCATGTCGATATGTTTGTTTTGAAAACATAGGAAAAGTTAGAAAATTTATGATCTGCAGCTTATTCTGCTTAATCATAATCAATAACACGACAGAATGCAACCAATGGTCAAATTTAGGATTTTGTTTGTTCAACCTTGCCATCTTTCAAATCTCAATCTAATGGGTATTTACACAGATCAATTTCACTTTCATCCGGCGTAATCAACTTTGAACAGCCTGTACAAACAGTCACTGGCCAGTGTTTATTATTATTACCGCAGCAGCAAACCGTCCTGAACCCGGGCTATCCTGTTATGTCGTCCTCTAGTGCTTTGTCACCCAACGTGGGTGGTACGCAATCGACGTGAATGCTGGAATGTGACCGTGCGTTTGTGCAAATAGAAGAGAAAATTAATTTAGATTGCGACCTTCGGTCATGGACACGCAGGCAATACCAAATCAAACTGATGATCGACATCAATAATCTTCCATCGATTGAATGCCGCTTTGATTAGCTTCAAGGTACGTAATCAGGATGAAAATTGTTGCCAGTGTAATCACATTTTCCACGGTGAAGTTCAAAATGTCCAATGACATCACTTTTTTTCTTTTTGCCCAGTCCCATTAAACGGGATTTTATTGCCTGGTTTATGTTGCCGGACGTTGGCGATGTGTTTTAGCGCCCAATTTTCGTTGCTCTATGGTGGAAGCGTGCCAAATTCACGCACATTTTTCGCATTATAACGACGTGGCGGCATGCGTTCGTGCGAAAACGCATGTAAACAAAACGCCCGCCGCTGCTAAAACACGCACAAAATAGCTGAGTATACAAACATGCATGTCAACGATTAGTAAAAACTGGAGTTTATGAATGCCCACGCATTGAACATGGCCCGGAATTAAGGTCAAGTTGGAACCATGCAGACGGTTGATGTCATAACTGATTTTAGATAGCGATAAAAGCGGGGTTAGCTAGTAAGTATGTTGTTGCGACCAAAAAGCAACTGAAACGAACCGAATGTGCTGAGGTTAGGTCATCGAGGAACGCCATAACATTGCCGAAGAAAATCAACCCCACATTTCCCATCTAAATTACAAAGCTGAAAATCCAAACCTACACCCCATCATTTTCGATTTAATTTGAATCCCTTTTTTTCGAGTACCCTCCTCCTGCAGCGAATTGCTTAACATCTTTTCTCGTTTTTGTAAACCTCTCAAATCTCCATTGAAACTTCCGGTAGAATAACCTCCGAACCTGCCTGCTCCTGATCCTGGGACGTGCTACCGTTGAGCGATGGGTGTCGTCCCATTCTGATCCACAGAAAACCAAGAACCCCCGAACTACAGGTTGTTGGCCGGACGATTGTGGGTGTGGGCAGGGGATGGACAATGGTTGGTTGTTTTCACACCGGAGGTAAAGCGAGGTTGGTTTTTGTACGTGTGTGTATGACTGTCAGCAGAGCCCATACCTTTGGCACCCATCGAAACTTGGACCGAAAGCAATTTATTTAGGGCAAAGTAGCGTAAATAAAAGCACTTGACATAATTGAAAAACTCGACTTGCCGAGTCTCTCCTCCACCACTCAACTACAACAATCCCGTATATGCATCTCCTCGTCCTGTATAAAATACACAAAGCATCCGGCTTGCTCCACCACGTGCTCCATGGGAAATTGGTAGCAACATCAACATCAATACGGCTTCGGGGGGTCTCCTGATGAGTGTAAAAAGAGCGTACGGTCAAATGGACCGCAATGCTGACCCCCCTCTCTCTGCACCCTCGCGCAAACGAACAAGGTGTGTTTTCCTATTTTTCCGGTTGGGATCAAGTGTGCGGTTTAGATCCCTTATGGGGAATGCAAATCTTGATTCTCCATTATGATGGGCAAGGAGCGACGACGGGCGGGCGGGCGAGAGTCAGACAACAAGTAAACTTTACCTGGATGACACTTCGCCAAGAGTGAAGTGGTGCCCTTTTTTTTTTGCACCGGTTTGTTTTCAGCGTGTTGAAGAGAGGTGGTGAGTTGTATAGCAAAATGGGGAAAATTTTAATTAGTTTAAAAGTGATTTGAAGTTTCGGAGGGTTTCGGAAACTAATTTGTTCTTTGTTTTCTTTTCTCTTTTCAGATATTTACAAATAATAGTATTTATTGTAGTTTACCACATTAGTTTATCCCATTCGAGGCGGGTAAGTACCATAATCGTAGGAGGACATTCACAAGCAAACCAACTATTCTTGACATTTGAAGAGAGGGACCTGTCGTTTCAATATAATTGCTTAATTTTGATTTTCATTATTATAACTGTTGTGCTGTGCTTCTTTTGACAAACTGGTGGCTATTTTGGACAAGCTGAGACGAGACCTTTCAGCGTTAAGGATACAATGTGAACTTCTATCACCATTGAGGTTCCATTGGACGAGTATTCATTTGACCATTGAAGCACTACTGTATGCTGTATGCTTATTAGAAATGAATGGAAAACAAGTGATCAAAACCGAAGATACACCAAACGATTTGACCTGTAAAAAAATACCCTGTTTTAGCCACTTTTTCGAAATGATGATTTTGAAAGTGCCTGTGCTTCCCTGTGAATTGTTCATGGGATAAAGACTGTATTCGATGAAATTTGGACACACAAAATAGGTCACCAAAAATTTTCCTTGAGCCCGATTCTTTCAAACTTTCTGGAAATAAAGTACTACTAAATGGTTAAGTTTTGACATCATTGGTTTATTGAACCTCTTCTCCCAACCCAAATGCCCGCACCTTTGCCTTGACCCCTTTCATCAAATTTTGGGCAATGATAGGACCGACTTGCTTACTTACTTTTAACCACACTTTCTTTAGTTCAAGTTCATTTTCTATCAGTTTTGGAGTTTTAACGAGCTTTGCCTTCATGATTGCCCAAAATTTTTCAATTGGGCGAAGTTCCGGAGTGTTTGGAGGGTTGACGTCTTTTGGTACAAAAACTACATTATTATCTTTGTACCAGTCTAAGACGGGCCGGGCATAGTGGCAAGATGCCAAATCCGGCCAAAACAGTGTCGGGCTATCGTGAGATCTCAAGAAGGGCAGAAGTCGTTTTTGGAGGCATTCGTCCTTGTAGATTTGTCCGTTGACGGTCCCAGAGGTGATGAAGGGCTGACTCATTTTTCCACATCCGCAGATCGCTTGCCAGACAAGGAATTTTTTGGCAAATAACGACAGTTTCTTCTTCCGTACACTCTCCGGAACGGCCAACTTAGAGGTGACGACGTAGTGTTCCTGTCCTGGCATTTGTTTGGTGTCGGCTTTAATGTAGGTCTCATCGTCCATCACAGTGCAGAACGGTTTTGTGAGCCACTCCCTGTACAGTTTTCTTGCACGAGTTTAGGCCACCGAGTTCTGTTATCGCTCCGGTTTGGTGCCTTCTGGACCTTGTACACATGTAATCCAGAACGTTTCATTGTTTTCTGCACAAAACAAACTGAAACTTTCGCCTTTTTCGCAACATCCCTGATCGAAATGTTGGGATAACGCATAAATTGGTTCAATACCATCCTGGCCTTCTCCGGATTTGATGTGCCACGTTTTTTGCCACTACCATTTTTCCGCTTGGTTGTCTTACGGTCCTTGAACGTTTTGATCACATGAGATACGGTTGAATGTGCGATTCCGAGCTGTCTTCCGATCCATCGATGAGAAGCGTTTGGGTTTTCGAAGTGAGTGCCCAAAATTTGTTGGCGCACTATTTCTTCATTCGAAGCCATCACTGAAATCACTCGACCGATTTTCACGAAACTCATTACACAATTGACACAACACAATGAAATACATTCAGTTAAAATTTCAATAATTTTTACCCACACGCTAAAAAGTTACGAACAATTGCGTGTGTTCAAATTTCATTGAATACGGTCTTTAGTTTTCCACATGTGTCGATAATAGTAGAAGGTTGAAATCAGTGGCGACTTTTTACGATCGTTTGATTAACAATGTAGTGAAAATTTCATATTTTTTCAACATTTTCATAAAACCTCCAAATACTAAGAGCAATTCAGCACGATTTGCTTAATGATAATTTTCATAAATTGAGCCAACACACGTTTTTTCTCTCCGGCAGTTCAATGATCAATAATCATTTTTTTAGCGTTTTTTGTTCCAATGTCATACAGCACCATCTACACATGTTTTTTTTAACTAGTTCATTTATTTGGCAGGCTCAATGGCGTTAGTTTTACCTCTCTTACACCAAAAAAGGGTATTAAGATCGCTTGAAAACTCGACTTTTTATCCGAGGCCCAGAGGATGAGCACCCCACCATGTGCCACAAATTGAATGAAGAAAGTTGATCCTTTTTTGGCATTTTTGCTTCAAATACGTGATGTGGGCATTCCAAGTGCAGTTTGAATCAAACCATACCCCAAGTTATTTGAAAGATAATGATTGGGTAATGTTTCTGCCCAAAAGATTAAGCTGCAATTGGGCTGGGTACCGCTTTCGAGTAAACACTACCAGTTCAGTTTTCTGCGGTGAGAATTCGATCCCTAGATTCATAGCCCAAGAAGATAGGTTATCTAGGGAATTTTGCAATGGCCCTTGCAAGTTAACGGTATGTGAGCCTCTTAAGGAGACCACGCTGTCGTCAGCAAGTTGTCTTAGCGTGCATTGTTCTACCAAACAATTGTCAATATCTTTGAAGTTATAAAGAAGGGGACTTAGACATGAGCCTTGGGGCAGGCCCATATAACTAATTCTGGAAGTTGTCAGTTGTCCAAGTGAAAAGTTCATTTGCTTTTCTGACAACAAATTGTACAAACAATTATTTAAAATTCCAGGAAGTCCACATCTCTGCCGATTTTCTGACAGGATTTCAATGGAAACTGAACCAAAAGCCCCCTTAATGTCCAGGAATACTGAAGCCAGTTGCTCCTTGTGCGCAAAAGCTAGTTGAATATCTGAGGAAAGCAGCGCTAGACAATCATTTGTTCCTTTGCTCTTACGGAAACCAAACTTTGTTTTTGATAGCAAGTTATTCGATTCGACCCAGTGATCGAGTCTTCGAAGGACCATTTTCTCCAACAATTTCCTAATGCACGAAAGCATAGCAATCGGACGGTATGAGTTATGGTCAGACGCTGGTTTGCCAGGCTTTTGAGCAGCTATTACTTTGACCTGTCTCCACTCAGGCGGTACAATGTTGTTTCGAAGTAATTTGGAATTGTATAAGTCCAGCAAGCGTCTTTTTGCGATATCTGGGAGATTTTCCAGAAGATTGAATTTTATCATATCGCATCCAGGTGAGGAGTTATTTGATGAAAGAAGAGCCATAGAGAATTCCAGCATTGTTAATGGTCTGTCCAGAGAGCCACGGTTTGGAGACGTTTCTCGAAAAATGTTTTGCTGGAACAGAATCCGGACAGACCTTTTTCGCGAAATCGAATATCCATCGGTTGGAGTATTCATCACTCTCATTAGAAGATGAGCGGTTACGCATGTTGCGAGCCACCCTCCACAAGGTGGTCATTGAGGTTTCTCGTGAGAGTCCCTCGACAACATTTCGCCAATAACCGCGTTTTTTTGCTTTCACAAGTTGTTTTAGCTGTGTTTCAAGCTTTGAATATTCCTCGAAGTAAGTGGACGTCAGGTGTCTACGAAAAGCTTTGAAAGCGTCAGATTTTTGTAAATATAATTTTGTGCATTCATCGTCCCAGCCCGGTGTGGCTGGTCTTCTTTTGAAGGGTGCACTTGGGACTTTTCATTCTTGTGCTTCGAATGAGCTTGTGTAGATGAGATCGGTAAGGAATCAATATTCTTCCAACGGTGGAAGTGTATCGACGGATTCAGTACCGATTGTCACCGCCGTTACATATTTTTGCCTATCGATGTTCCTTGTGAGGTCGAAGATGGTTCTGAAGGTTGAGGGCCACACTTAATTGAAATGATGATCGGTAAGTGATCGCTACCATGAAGATCATTGAGGACTTTCCACAGACAGTCCAATGCAAGCGATCTAGAACATAAAGACAGGTCGAGTCTGCTTTCTTGAGCAGGAGGTTTAGGTATGCGTGTCGCTTCACCAGTGTTCAAAATTGACAAATTGAAATCGTCACATAAATCGTAAAAAATAGCCGCTCTATTGTCATCATATCAGAATCAATACAGGGGACGGTAAAATAGAAACTAAATTCCAGAGTTGACTGCGGCTAATGGAAGTTCGAGGAGGCACGTAAACTGAAGCTATGCAAAGGTCTTTATTCTTTGCAGTTATTTGACAAGCGACGATTTCGACGCCTGAAAGAGCTGGTGGAGCAATTTTGTAGAAAGGGTAGCACCTTTTGATCCCTAAAAGCACTCCTCCGTAAGAATCGTCTCTATCCAGGCGTATAATGTTGAAATCGTGGAAGTTGTGTTCATTCTCTGAAGAAAGCCATGTTTCACAAAGGGCAAATATATCACAATCGGAATTGTGAACTAAAAACTTGAACGAGTCTAGTTTAGGCACCAGACTACGGCAGTTTTACTGTAGTACAGTGATCATATCTCAGACCTGGTTCGATGAATTATCCATCGAAAAATATGATCGATGCTAGGAGGGGCCATGAAACAGTCAATTGCTTAAGGTATGATTCCAATGTCGGAAGCAAGGCAGAAACTAAGCTTCTAAGAGGGTCTTGTATATTGAACATGTCTAAAATGAATGCCACTATGTCCGAAAAAGCTATCAATCGTCGATCGGACTTGGATTCCTTTTGAAAAAATTGGGGGGTAGCATTTTTTTTTGTTATTTTTTACATGGTGGGAGGAAAAAAAAAAAAAAAAGGGGAAAAAAAAAGGGGGGGGGGAGGGGGGAGTGATATGGGGAGGGTGGGGGGGGAGGGGGGGGGGGGGGGGTGGTTTTTGTAAAGGGTGTACGGAATCAAATTGCGACACACACAAATATTCCGCAAAATTCGTCCGTTCAACCAATCATCTTCAAACATTCAGGGAGTAAAATAAAACATGTTATGAATATTTTTCCATGTTTGTTTTATTCAATTTCCATTCCAAATCCAAATGCACGAACCTTCTTCTTTACACTACTCATAAGGTCCTGTACAACATTTGGACCAACTTTTTTTTGCGTGGCAATCCATTTTTTCTTCATATCCTCCTCCGATTTCACTTCCTTAGGATGCTTCCGAAGTGCCTGCTTCATGATGGCCCAGTACTTTTCAATTGGCCGCAGTTCCGGTGCGTTCGAGGGGTTGAGATGCTTCGGCACGAAATTGACCTCCTTAGCCTTGTACCACTCCAAAACCTCTTTCGAGTAATGGCACGAGGCTCAATGCGGCCAGAAAATCATAGGACCATCGTATGACCTCAGAATAGACGCTTTTGGAGGCATTCCTTTAGGTACACCTGCCAATTGACCGTTCCAGTTGCCACGAATGGGGTGCTCCGCTTTCCACACGAGCAAATTGCTTGCCAAATCATATATTTTTTGGCAAACTTTGACATCTTCTGCTTTCTAACGTCCTCAAGGACATCGAATGTATGATCAGCAGTGAAAAAACTGGAGCCCCGGAAGCTGCCGGAAGTCTGTTTTTACATACGTCTCATCATCCATATCAAGGCAATGTGGATTCGTCAACATCTGGGTGTAGAGCTTCCGTGCACGTGTTTTACCTACCGTATTCTGCCGTTCATCGCGATTAGGCGCCTTTTGGACTTTGTACGTGTGTAGTCCTTCACGTTTTTTCGCATCTTGCATGAAAGTTTTGGTTAGATTCAGTTTCTTCGCCACATCTCGAACTGAACTGTTGGGATTCCTTTTGAAAGCTTATACTACCCGCTTGTGATCCTTAACACTATACGGAGATCCATTTTTGCCACTTTTGTCTTTCCAATCGATGGCAAACGTTCATGATACCGATTTAAAACACGAGACACCGTAGAATCTACCATTCCCAGCTTCCTGTTGATGGCCGGATGAGAGAGATTCGGATTTTCAAGGAACGTGCGCAAAGTTTCTTTACGCCGCTGCTGTTCTTCCGACTCCATCTTCGTAACGATTGCACATCTGCTAGTGAAACTTACATTTAGCGTAAACAAATACACATTGAACTAATTTTACCCAAAATTTCAATATAAAATACCCTTAGGGTAAAAAGTTACAGCCATTTAAAAGTGATGCAATTTGATTCCGAACAACCTTTAATATAGTCATCCTGGTGTTGATTAACGGGTTCCTTTCGGGTCGTTCGCTTGGGGCATGAATTTCCCCGTGCGTCTTGCACAGGAAACATTTCTTTTTATTACCAGCATAAAAATATGCCCCTTCCGAATCATGAAATCTAGCGAGGTGAGGATTTCCTTCTTCACACACGGAAACGAAACCGTTCACTTTTCCTAAATTGATTCACACGCTCTACGGATACATCTAACCTGGCGACTAGGCGATGTTCCAACGGCGGTTGTCCACAGACGTCGTTCTTGCGTCGGCGATTCTTCGACAAGCTTTTTCAGGCGTTAGGTGATCCGAATGGTCGGTGTTCAAATTAGGCAACTCGTGTGTGTGCGTCGCTAGGTAGGTATAGAAGTCCCCGGGCTTCGGTGTAGTGAAAGCGTTAGGTAGCGTCGCTCTGTGTTTCACAACTTGACGAAATGAGTCACTTGGACAACCACTGTTTCTATACCCGGATAAACTGCCCACGTTGTTGGGCCTGACTAATAAGCCCTTCCAAGTTCAAGTCACTTAATTGCAAATTTTATTTGAACGAACTATTTAAATTCAGTTCGAATTTAGTCTAACATATTTACCTAAGATTTTCAAAATGGCGTTTTAATTATCTTTCACGAGGAAAATGTAATGTTCTCATTAGTACGTACTCCACCAGAAAGAGAGAACGAACGCGATTCGAAATGGTTCGAACCTAAAATTTAAGACACTTAAGTTTACATGTGTGTAAATCTCGCTTTTGCATTTGATACGTTTTATTTGCTGGTACTCTACCACAAAAACAATTTTCAAAAAACGTGTTTTCTTGTTTTCAGAGTTAGAATTGGTATCTTTGTTTTTATGATTAAATCATTTATTTGTACAGGCTCAATCGAATAAACTTTACAGAGCCATGTTTTCATGTACATATATAAACATCAGTTATCTTAAAACTAAAGTTAGGAGGATAGAACCGATTACTCGCGGCCGTCTCGAGGTTAACAGGAATAATAATGTAACGGATGGGAAGATGGGTGGGAATTTGACGTTTGCTTTACGTAACACATTTGGTATGAATTCTAAATTGGCAAAAACTTATAACTATACAACTTTTTCCTTTTTTCTTCTGACTTTTAGATGTTTGGGAAAGAAACAAAAATTCACACAAACACAGGATTAAAAAAAACTAAAACTAAACATACTCGTTAAACTGACTACAATCTAAGACTACTGTTAGTTTAAAACACATAAATGAGTTTCATAAACTCCAGATCACGTAGAGCCAAAATAACTCGAACCGGTACATTGGGTTGTCTACCTCGAGCCCGAAGGGAATCATAAAGCTCAGATCTGACTCCACGACGCTGAGCACAAAACCAAATTACGTGATCTGCGTTCTGGTAACCTTGTCCACATTCACAAAGATTGCTGTCGCTAAGTCCAACTCGGTATAAATGAGCGTTCAAAGAGTAATGATTGGACATGAGACGAGACATCACACGAATGAAGTCTCGACCCACATCCATCCCCCTAAACCAAAATTTGTTCGACACTTTTGGATTGATAGAATGTTGCCATCGCCCCAAATCTCCTTTACTCCATATATACTGCCAGCTGACGAGTGACTGTTGACGAAAAATAGTAAAAAAAAATCATTAAAGGCGATTTGTCGATCGTAAATATCGCATTCCATAGCGCCCACCTTTGCAAGCGAGTCCGCTTTCTCATTGCCCAGAATTGAACAATGAGATGGGACCCATACAAAGGTGATGATAAAATAACGCGAAGATAAAGCACTTAGAAGCTCCTGTATTTTCATGAGAAAATACGAGGAGTGCTTTACCAGCCTCAAGGAGCGAATAGCCTCTATAGAACAGAGACTATCCGTGAAAATATAATACTGATCCGGTGTTAGTGAGGCAACAATTTCTAGCGTAAAGTGTATTGCCGCCAATTCAGCGACATATACGGAACATGGAGCTTGAAGTTTACGATTGGCGCTATAAATTTCATTAAATATACCAAAGCCTGCTGACTCCTCTATCTCAGATCCTTCAGTGAAGAACGATTTAGTGGAATCAACTTGGCCAACCTTTGCAGCAAATATTACCGGATAAATTAAAATGAACCGAACAGCCGAAATCGGAGAAGCAAACACGATTGGAAATATTCGGCGAAGGGCTGACATTCTGTGTTATGTACAAATGGTACAAAGTCATGAAGCGAGTTTGAGGATTCAACTCAAGAAGCTTCTCAAAGTTTTCGATTACCTGGGGGCTCATAACTTCACACCTGGTGAGGAGCCGGATAGATAACTCTGTAAACCGATCCAAGAGTGGCAACATGCCAGCCAGCACTTCAAGACTCATGGTGTGAGTCTAGTGCATGCAACCTAACGCGATACGAAGACACCGATACTGAATAAGTTCCAATTTGATGATGTGCGACTTCGTGCGTTTCTTGGCCTTGATGAGGCTCTTAAGTTCGAGAGCCGTGTATACTTCGAAGTGCTCAGGTTTTCCACGTCTACGGAAAACTTTAAACGCGTCGGACTTTTTACGGTAAACCTCGGTGCACTGTTGATTCCAACATGGAGAAGGAGGTTTCCTGCAAAACGAAGTTCCTGGAACTGGTCGAGTTTGAGCTTGAAGCGCGCTGTCTATGATCAGGTTGGAGAGGAAGTTATATTCCTCCAGCGGTGGAAGCTCTTCTACCGTCGTTAAGGCTTCATCTACTGCTGTCCTAAACTTTGTTCAATCGATGTAACGGGTTAGATCATACGCGACGTTGATAGATTCCGAAGGATTGAACCCGGTGGCAACCGAAATTTTTATGGGCAAGTGATCACTACCGTGGGGATCTTGAATCACATTCCGATAATGAATTCGAACAAAGTGTGAGGTCTAATCTACTGTCAACTGGCCAGCCAAACGTGTAACTTCGCCATTGCTAAGCACTGTCATATTGAAGTTGTCACAGACGTCATATATCAGGGAAGACCGGTTGTCATCGTACAGTTCTCCCCAGCCTGTACCGTGAGAGTTAAAATCTCCCATGATCAACCGTGGAGTAGGCAGGACCGAACAAATATCTAAAAGGTGTTTTCGGTTATTTGAGGCTCTAGGAGGAATATACAACAAAGCAACGCAAAGGCTTTTATTATCAATAACAGCCTGACATGCGACAATTTCAATACCTGGAATTGGAGGAAAATTCACTCTATAGAAGGAGTAGCACTTCTTGATCCTCCACGCGAATCCTCACGATCAAGCCGAATAATGTTGAAATCATGGAATTGGAAGATCGATTTCGGGCGAAAGCCGTGTTTCACAAAGAGCAAATGCATCACAACCGATATTGTGAGCTAAAAATTTAAATGATTCCAATTTAGGAATAAGACTTTGACGGCGTTTTCACTGTGGGATGCATTGCCAGAACAATGCTTTTAAGAGGGTCAGAAATTTCGAGGAACTTGAAGATACCTTCGACAATGTCATCAAATGAGAATAGCCCAGCAGAGGAAGGAGCTTCTGTTTGGGGCATCAGGGGTTTTGGATGTCCCCGTAAGAGATGGAAAGTCCTGGGTGTAGTTAGTGCTACGAAAACCAGGTGGAATTGGATTTTCCTTGTTTCCACCTTTCCTTGAAATGTGCAAGGCTCCGGTTCAGCATCTTTCCGTGGGCGGACGTGTCTTCGCTTCCGTGAACTAGGACTTTTAAAACAACCGAGTCTACTTGACGTTACCCTTAATCTATCTCTTTCTCTGTTTCCTAATGCGCTATAAATTCGGCTCGAAGTGGTCAACTTCATCGCTGTCGTGTATGCTGGATCTGGCGTCTCCTGTGGAGCCATGTTTATGTGTAGTGATGCAATTAGGAGCGCAAATCCTCTGATAAGTTATCTTTCACCGCCCGTACTTATATTCTTAGACATTCTTCTCTTTTCAGAGAGCGAGTAATGGCGCTATAACCATAAGCCATATAGGGCTAGGGCTATAGTTAATGTTCAGGTCCCAACCGTTTGAAGAGAAATTGAGCATCACTTAACCTTCTTAGACTAGATGCTCCCAACGACCATTCTATTTTTGTTCTGAACACCAAACAGGGCATTCTGTTTAACTATTCTCTCCGACTATTCATTTCCATTTTCCATTGTTATCTACTGAAGGCTACGTGGATTCCCCGTGTCTTCTTAAGGTGGATATCAAATCCTCCCTATCTCCAACGGTTGCATGGACGTGGCCAGGTGAGCGAACTGAAACGTATGGCTAAAAATTGACGAAATTTTTAATGAAACTAAACGTGCTTATAATACAACACAGTGGCGTTCTATTATGACCAAAGCTTTGATGACATTTTGAAGAAATATAATCATCTTTTCCTCACCCGATGAGATAATCAAAAGGGAAAAAGAAAATTGATTTTGGACACTCAGAATCCAACGTGGTCAACTTCAAACATCTTGAAATAATCGAAACTGCCTTCGCTCGAATGGACCGGAGTACGCGTCGCAGTGGAACTTACGATCGGCAATTACGTTGGACAGTATTGAGATCAACCCAGGACACTCAGATTATTATGTAGCCAAAGAATACAATTCCAGTCAAAATACCGTCTGCGAGAAGGCTATCATTCTTTTCATACGAGAAACGAAATACCAAGGATACTGACTCATGACGAATTTTATGATGGATTTAGATCAGCTTCTCGGCAAAATTCTAGAAAGCCACGGCTGAGGAAGATGTCCCCAGCAAGTTCAAAATAGTTTTCGTCGATAAATTTGTTAGAAAATTACCGATCGGCAGTGTCCAAGTTATGACGAAGAGAAGCTAACGAAAAAACGGTTGTTATTTTTCAAAGAATGTTTTGTGAATAATCTTTATTTTGACATTTCAACATTTTGATTATGTCTAAGCAGTTCCAAGGCTAAAGCTTTACAATAAGATTTCATTAGCTTGTAGATTCTAGATCCTAAATTGTCTACACAGTCACATTCTCCTCTTGGAAGTAAAGCAACTTCGAAGCATACAATCTTTTGATGACGTTTGAAAACAGGTCCATTTTTAGATGGGACATTTCCGGAGGGCAGGAATCTCATCACTTCTCATGAACGTCACCGTAGAATAACACGTGTCTGTGACCTCGCCTCCAGTGAGTAAACTCAAAGCTTTCACTTTCCCAATTTCAGTTGTTGGGGAACCGTTCCTTTCCTGGGGGCGAGGTCACCGTTTCGGTCCCATGTGTACAGGATTTTCGTTTTAGGATTTACATTAGTGCAGAAGCAAACCGAACCGTCAGGTGCTTGCTGCCTGTTCGATAACGATATCAGATTGTTTTCCCAACAACGGCTTGAAATATTGGTTTGCTTGAGCGTTTCACACCCTTTTTTTTTAATTCATTGAAAGTTCGAAGCATAATCATTCTTTCTTTCTTTTTTTCAGATTGGCTACCGCCGGCACAAACGACAGTATGGCAGTAACCTATATCTACCCGAGAGCTACATAATTCCGGGTGGCGATGACTCGCCGGATGACCAGTGGGGACCGTGGAGTTCCCCGTCGGAATGTTCGCGCAGCTGCGGTGGCGGTGTGGCCCACCAGACACGAGAGTGTCTCAATCTAAGGTAACATTATACCGGGACGGGGCGAGATGTTTGTTTATTTGTTTTTGATTTTGCATGAATTAGCCTCCGCTTGGATGTACGTACCGACCGCGATTTTGCTTCAGTTCCCACCCGGAAAGACGTACATTTGTGACCTAGACATTCTAGGGAAGCACGGCCGGTTAAGCGCGAGTCGCCGTTAAGTTTAGACTAAATATTTGCTCTTTTTCTTACACGCTGGAAAACTCATTCGCGGAAAATGTGCCATTTCCCTCAACACGATGTAACGAAACACCCAACCCACACACACACACAGTCCAGATGGCCAGCCGCTGTGCCGGGGAGGAAGTCGAAAGTATTTCTCCTGCAACATACAGGTAGGTGTTGGTTCTCTTCTCCCGGTCTAAGCACCCACCACCCGAGGGGTGAGCAAATGTTTGATTTTCAAGATTGAAATATTTACGAATACAACGTGTATTTATACGGAACGGCGAGTGCGAGAGGGTTTAACATCATAAACAATTCCAGCACAGCAGCGAAACACACACTCCGACAATTATTGTGTTTCAATCCATTATTGTTGCAGCTTGGGGGGAGGGGGCAGAACGGGGAGTCCCAACTGGGAGGAAAATTACGATGTTTATAGAGCCATTTTAGCACTTTCGCGTTCGGATTAATGTTTATGTTCACGCTAATCGCAGCGCGCCTAGTTGATCTATAGACATTGTTGTAAAGCAGCGGCGTCGGTGGTCAAAGCTAGGCGTGCCCCAAGCGGAAGGGGATTTAGTAGAATCATTTAACGCGAACATGTGTTTTATGTTGATACCCGGGGCAGCTTCGAGTCGAAACGGGCTGCTGCGGGCGAGGTTGGACACAAGCAGTGGCCAGCCGGCCACCCTGAAGGTTAGACCCGTCAGTTGGGAGATCATGCATCGCGGGCGTTCAGTAATCGTCATGTGGTGAATCACGGAAATCGGAATTCGGACTTTGATGGGCAATTAGGACTTGGATGATGTGGGATCCCGATGGAGATAGAGCTAGGGAATTTTGAAGGTTTTCGAATAAGCATCAATCTGCCAACATGGATATTGAAAGACTCGGTTAGGATGGAGCTTTGTCGCATTGTTTGAAATAATTAGAAAATTAGTCGTCTAATTTAATTAAAAAAAATGTTTACAGTATAGGCAATACAATAAAGCCTGAACTACAAAGTTGTAACGCGAAACAAGGGTGTTATAAAAAGTATCAACAAGCAAAACGTTTTACCATGTCACTCGGTAGACTAAACAAATAATAGGAATCTGCTCAAATCTCAAAAAATGAAAGATCAAATAACTTCTAATCTAATAATACTTAGACAATTCTTGGTTAGTTTTAAGATGAACTGAAATTCTGAAATCTTAAGATTATTTGTGTTAAAATTTTATGGAATAATAATTTTCTTCGAAATTTTCTACAGATTTATTTTTGAATGTTCCTTCGAAGTTCTTAGGTAAAAGTCCAAGGATTGTTTCAGTTTTCATTTCATAATTCAGGAATAAGATTTAAGAATGACCTTAAAATTATTCCGAAAAATGTTGCCCGTAGGTATATTAAAGTGAGAAAAAATGAATTATCTTCAGAATCAGCTCCAGACCTCACTTAGAAATGGTTTCAGAATTGACATGAAAGTATTGATGGAAATCCTCATTGAATTATTTTAAGAATTCTGTTAGAACTAGCCGATGGCAAAACTCTTAGTTTTAGCATTTTTATACACAGGAAAACCCCATCCATGATAGAATAGCAGATTTTTCGGTATGAGAAAAATCACTAATTCATCAAATTCCCAAAAAACTACGAATTCATTCGCTAAGCGAGTAGAAACAGAAGGTGCGCAAGAATCATCCGGTTTTCCTGGTTCCACAAGTTTTCCAACAATCAAGCAAAAACGAAAAATCTCCACAAATTTTCCGATTAAATACTACCAAGTCCATACACTCCGACGCTGGTCGCCTTCTATATGTGACTGCCAGCATCATCGACTGCCATCGGTTAATTGTCTTTGCTATTCCCCCACAAATCTCTTCCGAACCCCTATCGATTTTATATCAGAATTTCCACAAAATTACACTCCAGAATTTTCTAAGAATTCACTCCTGAATTACATTGGAATTCTTTCCAGAATTGCTTGTAGTTCTGATAGAATTTCTTAAAAGTTCTTTGGAGTTCTTGGGAGTGAATGTCCTTGTCAAATTCTGAACAACATTTAGTTGGAATTCTTAAATTCAATTCTTATGAATTTCTGGAATTACTAATTGAATTGTTCCCAAATTTTGTCGATAAGTTCGAAAAAATTACTCTTCATAACATACTAATTTCAAATTCTCGCCATGATTTCCTAATAATTGCTTTGAGGATTACATTGAGGAGTGTCTTCAGAATTTCTGCTAAAATAATAATTTAAAAAACTCTTGGAATTGTTTTCAAAATTATCCCGAAATTCTCTCCAGAATCCACTTTGGATTTTTTGTCAAAGTTTCCTCAGATTTCCTTACCATTTGTTTCAGAATTTTCTTGGATCTCTTTCCTGAATATCTTATAGTTCTCTCTTGAATTTTCGTTCAGAGTTATTTCGAATGAATTTTTCTAACAAATTTTTGATTAAAATTCACTTAGAGCTCTTAATTTAATTTTCTTTGTACTCAATTAACAATTTTTTGGAATGATTAATTGAATTGTTCCGGAGTACGGTAAATAAATTTTCAGAAAATTTCTCCAGAATTTCAAGGAAATTCTCCTAGTTTCAAGATTTCGCGTAGAATTGCTAATAGAATTTACCCAAAGTGTCTTCGAAAAAACTCCCGAAAATTATTTTCAGAATTCCTTGTATTTGTACTTTGAACTCCCCCGATTTTTTTTACAATCCCTTTAGATTATTCATCAGAGTTTCTTTTGATTTCCTTTCAGAATTTCCAAATAATTTGTTGCTGCACTTTTTTAGAATTCTTTCCAGAATTCCTTGTAGTTCTCTATTGAATATATTTGAAATTACGTTCAGAGTTCTTTCAACTGACTTTCTCTAACCAATTATGTCCTTAAGTCAAATGGAGTTCTAAATTTAATTTCCTATACATTCACTTAAAAATTCTTTAAAAATTAATGATTGAATTGTTTCAGAATTCGATACATAAGTTTTCAGGAATTTTCCCCAGCATTACATGGAAATTCTCCTTATTTAATTTTTTTTTTTCTAGATTTTCCTCATAATTGGTTTGAGGATTACATTGAGCGTGTCTACGAAATTTCTCCTAAAAAAATATTTTTAGAATATTCTTGGAATTGTTTTCGACACTGCCCCGAGCTTTCTCCAGAGTCCCTATGAATTTTTTGCAAATTCTCTCTAGAATTAATTTCAAATTGCATTCAGAGTTCTATCGACCAAATTTCTCCAACAAATTCTGATTAAAATTCACTTGGAGTTCTAAATTTCATTTCTTGTGTTCTCCTATTCTTAAGTGAATAAGAATTCTTTAGGAATTAATAATTGAATTGTTCCAGACTCGGTACATAAATTTACAAATACATTTCAGGAATGTTCTCCAGAATTCCTGGGAAATTCTCTTAATTTGATATTCTTTCCAGATTTTCCAATGCTTTTAGAATTTCCTTACAAGTGCCTTCGAAAATGACCCCGAAAACTCTTTCGAAAATTCCCCTTGGGGTTTCCATCAATTTTTTTTCCGTTCAAAATTTCCTTACAGTTTGTTTCAGAACATTCTTGAAACTCTTTCCTGAATTCCTCCTCGTTCTCTATAGAATTTTATTTGAAATTACGTTAAAAGTTCTTTGGACTGAATTTCTCTAGCATATTCTGTTTAAAATTCACTTGAAGTTTTTAATTAATTTTTTAAGTATGAACCTAAATATTTTTATACGATTTAATACTTGTTTTTTTCCGGAATCCGATAGATAAATTTTCAAGAATTCCAAGGAAATTTATCGAATTCCAAAATCTTTCCAGATTTTTCTAAGGATTACTTCTATAATTTTCTTAAAAATGTCTTTGAGAATGCTCCCGAAAACTCTTTTTTTAAATTCCCTTGGAATTGTTTTGGACATTCTTCCGAAAAAAATTCCAAAATTCCCTTGAGTTTTTCATCAAAGTTTCTTTTATTTCCTTCTACGATTTCTCTACAATTGTTTGAGAACTTTCTTGGAATTCTTTCCTGAATTCCTTGTTGTTCTCTCTAGAATTTATTTGAAATTACGTTCAGAGTGCATTCGAATGCATTTTCCTACCGAATTCTGTTCAAAATTCATTTATATTTTTTAAATTGTATTAGCATTTGTATTTGTTTGTATCCTGTGTATTCACTTAAGAATTATTTTGGAATTAATAATTGAATTGTTCCAGAATTCGATAGATAAATTTTCAATAATTTCTCCATAATTTGAAAGAAATTCTCGTTATTTTATATTCTTTCTATATTTTTTTTAATTCTTGAATTTTCTTGGAGTATCTTCAAAAGTGCTTGAGGAAATTTGGTTTATGAATTTCCTTGGAATTGTTTTAGACATTATTCCGATTTTTTTTCCAACAATTCCTTTGGATATGTCATCAGAGTTTTTTCTAGATTTCCTTTCAGATTTTCCTAACAATTTGTTCAAACTTTTTCTTGAATTCCTTGTAATTCTCTCTAGAATTTTTTTGAATTTACGTTAAGAGTTCTGTCTAATGAATTTGCCTAACAAATACTGTTTAAAATTAACTTGGAGTTCCTAATTAAATTTTCTGTGTATTCACTTAAGAATTTATTTGAAATTAAGAAACTCTCCTTGTTTTAAATCTTTTCCCGATTTAGCTTCCAGAATTTCCTTGTAATGTCTTCAAAAATTATCGCGGAATTTTGTTTTATTGGAGTTGTTTGTGACATTCTCCAGAAAATTTCTCCACAATCCCATTGGATTTTTCAACAAGTTTCTTTTGTTTTCCTTTGTTTGAGCGAGTGGAGTGTGAGTTTGTTTGAGAATTTTCCTAAGTTCTTTGTAATTCTCTTTAGAATGTATATTTTTTTGCACGTTTTTTTTTTACACGGTATGTTTTCAGCGATAACACCAGAACGGAACAACTTATTGACCTAATTCGAATCACGTTTTTCGTTTTGAGCAAAAAGTAATCATATGGCAGTTTTTCAAAAAAATAGCAATTTTCGGTGTAAATACTCAAAATTTAAAAAAAACTGTATTTTTACCATTGCATGAAAAGGTAACACATGCAAACAAACTCGAAGTTGTTTAAAATGTTTATGCATGTGAATTGATCAACTTTTTTACGCGGTTTTATAGTAAAAGTAGAACGTATCCCCCGTGTAAAAAAAAACTTGAAATTGTGTATTTAAAATTACGTTCCGAATTCTTTCTTATAATTTTTCCTAAAAAAAACTGTTTTAAATCCACTTTGAGATCCTAAATTAATTTGCTTTGTATTCACTTTAGAATTCTTTAGGAATTAAGAATTCAATTATTCCAGAATTCGGTAGATTAATTTTCAGAATTTTTTTATCAAAATACCAAGGAAATTCCCTTGGTTTCAATTTTTTTCATGATCTTCCTAAGAATTCCTTACAAGTGTCTTCGAAAATGTCCTCGAACATTCTTTTTGTATTCCCTTGGCATTGTTTTTGACACTATTCCGATTTTTTGCCAATTCCATTCCTTTGAATTATTCTTCAAGAATTGTAGCAATTTGTTCGAACATTTTCTTTTGCAATTAGAGTTCTTCCAAAAGAATTTTCCTACAAAATTATGTTAACATTTTCGATTAATTCACTCAAGAGTTCTTGTGGAATTTAATTTAGAACTTTTCCAGACTCCATAGGAATTTTCTCCAAAATTCCAACTTTTTAAAGATTTTTTTCACAAATTTTCTCTAGATTTCTACCAGAACTGTCTTCAGATGCCCCTTGATAGTGTTATAATTCCCTTGTAGCTTTCGACCCTACTATAACGAAGTCCATTCGGAACAATCTTCTTCAAACTTATCTTAGCATTTTTTAGAATTCAGAATTCACTTAAAAGTGCCATTGGAATTCTTGCCCTAAATCCTCTGGAATTGTTCTGGGAGTTCACCCATGCTTTATCCAGAACATTTAGTTTAATATTTATTCAGAACCCCCGCTTTTCTCTCTAGAATATCATTAGGTATGTCATCAGAATTTTCTTTACTTTTTCCTTAAGAATACCTTGAAAAAACAAAGAAAAATATTTATTAAAAATTCACTCCAGCATTTCGAGGAGGTCTCTTCAGAATTCATTTGAAATTGTGTTTAGAATTGTTGGGAAAAAAATATTATGAAGTCCGTCCAATATTCATTAAACATTTTTTTCTGATGGCTTTCCTTTAGAATTATTCAGAAATTATTTTAAGAAAACTTACAGGATTTGGAAGAAGTCCTGTAGAAGTCCTTTCGGAAGATTAATCTTCAAACTCTTTTCAAATTTTTCTTAGCATTGCTTGAAGTTCAGAATTCATTTCAAAGTGGCTTTGGAATTGCTGTCCCAAATTATTTTTAAATTCCCTTTGAATTGTCTTTGGAGTTCACCGATGTTTGCTTCATATCCTTTTAAGATTTATCAGCAGAATTTATTGAATATTTATTCAGAACCCGGTGATTTCTCTACAATCTCTTTAGGATTTTCATCTGAACTTTTTTGAATTTCCCTCATGACTTTCCTAACAGAAATTACACGAGAATTAATTTGGAATTCTCTCCAGCATTTCAAGAAGATCTCTGAAGAATTCATTTGAAATTGTGTTCACAATTCGTTGGAGAAAAAATCGATTTCAAGTCTGCTCCATAGAGGAATCCAACTTGAAAAAAGAAGAAGACACCGAGTGGTGATAAATCTGACAGCTCCCATGTTAAAGTATAGGACAAAAAGTTTAAAATGCTTCTTAAAAATTCAAATGAAATTTTAATTAAGGGCGGTTTGTTGTATGATGTAAGAAAAATCCAAAACTGCACAATAAGGGCATTATCTTTATCTTATTTTTATTTTGCTGAAAATGTCTTCATTGAGTAGTTTTGGACTTTTCTTCCATCATACAACAAACCGCTTTTAATTAGAATTTCATTTGAATTTTCTAGAATCGTTTTAAAATTTTGTTGCTATACTTTAACATACGAGCTGTCAGATTTATCATCACTCGGTGTCTTCTTCTTTTCTCAACCTGGATTCGTCCATATTCACTAACCAATGTATTTATTTCTATTCGCTTTCCGAAAGCACTCTCCAGGAATTAGTTTAAGTTAACTTCCAGAATCTGCAAAGGTAATTGAAAAAAAATCTCTAAGTCCTTTTTTTTAATTCTCTCAAATTTATCTTAGCACTGTTTAAAATTTAGAACTCACTTTAAAGTGCCTATCGAAGTCCAAAATTATCCAAAATTATTTTCGAATTTCCTTGGAATTGCCCTTGAAGTTCACCAATTTTCACTCTGCACCTTTTTAGATTTATCGTAGAATCTCTTAAATGTTCATTTATAATTACCCATCAAAATCATTGTGGAGATTTTGGTAGCGTTTTTTTTTTCAAAATTTCTTTAGAGTTCATTGCACGTAATTTTTCTATCAAATTCTGTTCGAAACCCACTTGGGATTCTTTTTGAAGAACATTAATTTATTCACTTTAGAACACTTTTGAAATTAATTTCAGTATTTTCTCAGAATTCCAAAGTACCATCTGTGTTTCAGAGACTGTCATTTTTTTTTCTAACACTAAAAACCAATTTGCACGTATATTAAGTCTTTGTTTTCTATATACGAGTACGCAAAATGAGAGGGGTACGAAAAGCGGTCAGCTTTTGAACGTTAATAACGTTTGTATATTCAAATTCCAAATTGTTTGAAAGTGTAAGCTTTCATTAATAAACTATTGAAAGTTTGCTATAAGAAGAGCCATGTCTTATAATTGTAAAAACAGATGAGCGAAGAATTGCCAACCGCAATTTGTTCTGGGCTGAAGTTTAAATAAGGAGAATCATTTGAATCTTAACTACTTTCATTATAAATTTGAATGAAAAACAGCTTTTAATGCTCTGTCTTTCAATGATTGGATATATTAATAATTTTAATATTATTTAGTAGGGTAGAAAAATTACAATTATAATTACATAAATTTGAACACTCGACACTGAAGTTTACTGGTGATAGTTTGAAAAAGTTTTAGTTTTTTATTTGTTATTTTAAAAAATGAACAAGTGAAAACTTGTTTTAAATTTTCCAAGTTTTTCAATCACATTAAGTCGTTATCTTTCACCAAAACTTCCAAAGGGAAAAACTTATAGTGACTAAAGGGCGAACACGAAATTATTGCGACACATTCGACAGGGCATAACTTTTTTACCATTGGGTAAAAATCAACCAAATTTTGCACACTTTCTCATTGATGTGTATTGTTTACATGCTGTCAAACTCGAAGTCGTATTTTTCGATTCAACGAAAATGGAGGTGAACCAACGCGAGTCGAGAGAACAAATTCTTTCCAAACACCTGGAATTTCCTGACCTGTCGCACCGGCAGTTGGGAAAAATGTTGAACATTCACCATTCAACCGTCTCCAGAGTATTGAAGCGGTTCCAGGAGCGGTTGACGTTGGACCACGGCAAAGGAGCTGGAAGAAAACCGGGACCGGAGAACAAAAAGACGGAGGGAAAGGTGAAGCGGATGATTAAACCAAATCCCAACGTCTCAAGCCGTGATTTGGCTAAAAAGATCGGCATGTCGCAGAGCTACGTCCAGAATGCAAAGAAGAGAGCTGGACTACATACATACAAGGTACAGAACTTCCCAAACTGCGATGAGCGGCAACAATCGGCGGCTAAAACTCGGGCACGGAAGCTCTACGAGAAGATGCTGACAAAATATGGCTGCTGTGTGATGGACGACGAAACGTATATAAAAGCCGATTTTAAACAAATTCCGGGGTTGGAGTTTTTCACCGGCAAGAGCAAGTTCTATGTGGACGACAAATTTAAGAAGAAGAAAATGTCGAAGTTCGCCTCCAAATATCTCATTTGGCAGGCCATCTGCTCTTGCGGACTGAGGAGTGAGCCTTTCGTGACAAAGGGCACAGTAAATGGCGAGATCTTCAAATCTGAGTGCCTCGAGAAGCGCCTTTTGCCGTTCTTGCAGCAGCACGACGAAGCTCCGCTATTTTGGCCAGATTTGGCATCATGCCACTATTCTAAAAGTGTCCTGGAGTGGTATGAGGCCAATTCTGTCCTTTTTTTCCAAAGGACATGAATCCGCCAAACTGTCCGGAGCTGCGCCCGGTGGAGCAGTACTGGGCAATGATGAAGCGGGAACTTCGGAAGAGCAAGAAGACAGTCAAAGACGAGAAGGACATGTTAAGAAAATGAAAAAAAAAACTGAGAAACTGGTACCGGATGACACTGTAAAGACTTTGATGGAGGGCATCAAGCGAAAATGCGTTCAATTTTACACTCAAGGCTCCATCGATTAACTTTTCTTTTGATTTTTGAAGTAAATATATGTATAAAACTACCCTAAAATTTTGGTTTGATTCTAAACATTGTAAGAAAATTGGCATGACATTTTCGGTGTCGCAATAATTTCGTGTTCGCCCTTTATTTTTAATTAAAATTTACGAATGATTGGATTGGGTTTTTTCAGCATGTGGCTGGTTTGTCTCTCAACTTTACGAATGATTTCTTATTAATTTATGAGAACAATCATATTTCTGAACGATTTAAGACTCTTGAATAATAAGAATTGAGTATACAGCGAACGTTTCGACGTCAACAGTCCGTACAACCCCATAGCGCTATCTCTTGTAGTTTTTTTTCGTTTAAAACTGAACATCTGGTATTACGGTTGGCGTATTATTACATTGATTTAATTTTCTTAAACATTGTTTTGATATTAAGCGCAAAACAAACTGATTGATTATGGTGGCGACGATGATGATGATGATGGTTGCTTGCCTCTTAGATTCAAGAAGCGCCTTCGTTTGAATACCGAAAACTGCAAGTCTTCTGATCGGTGAGCTATTTCGAGCATCCACTCGAAATTGTAATGAACTTACTCCATATCGTCGGGCAGTTATCTCAGCAAATCTTTGCATAGCTGACCTTGCACTGCCTTCGAAATTCCTCCGTATTTTCTACGAGATTCCACAACACTTACAAGAAGCTTGTTCCAACCAAATTCTCCTACATCTTCTTAGGAGTTCATTTCGGTCTTTGGGTAAATCTCTATCCATTCTTCTAGTAGTTTCCATGGATCTTGTGGTAAATTTCATTCAAATCTAATGGTAGATAACGTCATTTTTCCGTTCCCGTCTTTAGAATCTTCGTTCCTCTATTGTCTTCAAAAATTTCTTGTGCACATTCTTTAATTAGAAACTTTCATCTCTGGTTAAAATACCCTCCTAAAAAACTAGAAACTCGGGAAATTTATTGTTCATTACTCAATCGACATCTTGAGTAAGGATGTGCATATTCAGTTTTTGGAACTGATTATTTGATTTCGCAGTTCGAGTGGTAGCAATAAACTGCTCTACTGAAGTGGTCCATTCCCATCGCGGTGCTACATGACGCATAATACAACATTGTCGTGCTACAAAACAGTTGCACGACACATTCAGCGATCATTCGAGCAGTCGGTTTAAGCAAATACGCCTGAATGAGGGCAATCGGGTGATAGTGATGCGCATTATAGCATGATTTGTTTAGTCTTATTTATTTCATACGATTGATGAGAAGTACTCAGCGAGAGCCACTTCTGCTCGAATTGGTGAGAAAACATAATTTCAATAAACAGTAGCTGTTTGGCGCATTAATTTCGATTTTTATGGTTAAGGATTGTCAGGATGATAGGACGGATTCGTGTGCAGACACATGCATATTGGCTATTTTTGCCTCTTTCTAATTAGTTCACCTCGTGATTTCGGAGATGCAATTCTTGGTTTTCAGCGGATCAACATAGCTGAAAGTGTAATCGAATGCCTACACGTTAATCGACAGCTACTTATTTTTGAGTCAAAAATCACTCAGCCCGGCCAAAAGGACACTTACTCAGAAATTAGTAAACATACTGTATGTATTATTATGTTTATGTATTATTTAATCAAGAAGACGTATTAAAAATGAAGAAATAACAACAGTCCTGTCAAGTACCTCAATTTTTATTAATCATGACCAATTCAAATGAACAATAATATTTATTGAAGAAGAGGTGCAACTAAAATTTTCCTCTGTCAGCATTGAACAACTCGGGCCTGCCATATTTCATACACAAATTCCACAAATACACAAATTTAAAGTTATTATGGGAGGAAAATTATCACCGATTCACTTCCAAAAATAGTTCTTGAGTTACTGCGCAAAAATCAACCGTTCATTTTCTTTGAACGCCATTTTGAACTAATGAAAATAATTCTAATCATTTACCAGAATCTGTATGGATTCCACTCATAGAAGTAAAACCAGTTTAAGCATTTTTTTTTTAACAACTCTATACCATCATCTATACTGCTTGCAAAAATTTGTACAATTTACTCAGTCACTGAGTTGTCTCAAAATAGCGTGTATACAGTCTTTCGAAGGGACCTACATCCACTAAATAATTGGAAAGTTTCCGGAGGAGGTGCCCCAATAGTGGTTCGTAACGGTTTAAATTTAACGGCTGGATAGTTAAGAAGAAAATGGATATAGTTTTTGGTTCAGAAAGTACCAGCACATCGGTCCCAAGCTTAATGATCTGCCCCTAATAACGCAAGTCACACGAACACACCCTAAAATATTCTGCCATACGCGAAACGAAAATGAAGATTCTACACATTAAGTTTTTTTCGCCGAGAATCCAATAGCCCATTATTTCGGCATTTCAGTTTTCTGAGCCTCATAAAATAAATTACCGAGATTCAGCTAACAAATGAAAACTTAGCCGAAAATCAGCTAACAGACACAAATTTAACAGAAATATCGGCAAAAGTAACTGCCAAGTTGATCGGCTAGTAAATTGAGTGTGTAGTACTGCAAAGCGTAAGAATGTATTGCAAGGTGTAGGCTGTAAGGTGTACTTCGGACCAAACGGTTCTAGGTTCTACAACAGTGGACCAATTTGAAATGTTTATAGAAAGGAAAACTGGTTGAATAATTTTGAAGGCACGTCTCTTTACTTAAAAAAAAAATGAATATTTGAATACGGCCCGTCATCAGCTGTTCAACGAAACTTTGTCCTGATGTTTGAACAGGAGCATTGTACAGCTTCTTTATCGATTTGGCGAATGCATCTTTTGATTCAATTAATCAGTGGTTTACAGCCTTTGGCTCTCCAGTTGTTTTTGTACACCAACGAACTCAAATATCTAAAGAAATCTTCAATCGGGCGACACTGGGGCAAATTTGTTGGTTTGCGGAATTTTGATACATGCGGGATGTTTTGGCTTTCCAAGAAGTCTTGTGTTTTTCTCGCATAATGCGTAGACGCTTTGTCCGGCAAGAACTCGTAATTTCCATCTGCATGATATGTTTGAAGAAATGGAATCAATATTTTCTTCAAACATTGAATTTGGTACACTTCTTGATTAATAGCCAACCCACTGGGCTTGAACCATGGTTTGGAAATTCCTCTCTCAGATATGGCAATATAATGCATCACCCTCTGCTCAAACTTATTCTTAAGCTTATATTTCACGTTCGGAGATGCAGTAGAAATTTTATCAGAATAATATCGATCGTTTCCTGGTATGTGGGTTTTTGAGAGAGGGAAGTAACTTTCATCATCCATTTTCCGGCGTAATTTCGGGACATCCAGCGACATTGGGATTTTACGGTCGATATCTGCTGGTCTGTGTATTCTGGTGCTCTTGATTTCTTGTGACAGACTATTCCTATCTTCTTCAACGTCTTGCAGATGTCTTGAACTTTTTTGCTGCATCAGATAGACTAATCGAATCCTTGTTGTTATAAGTACTATGGAGCAATCTAAGTCCTTTCTTGTCCATTATTTTGGCCGGTCTCCCACTTCCACTCCTACGAGAGATGGTTGAAACTGGAACATTCTCGGTTTTAAAATGGTTCACAATGAACTTTTTCCCTTGATTTATGTTCGTTTGATAGGACTGTACAACCCGCTCGCGAAATGCTTCTTGCTCCGAGGGCATTTTGAACACAACCAAACAAGTTGGAACAAAACAAAACATGCGATTATGTTGGGGAGACCGAGAGCATTGATTCACATAATCTCTCTTTTCTCAGTGCACGTTTGTGGTTTGGTATGAAAGAGTTAAAATCATTTTTTTTTAACGTAGGACTACGTTTCGCTTTTCTATACCGGGTGAAATTTCAAAAATTTGAAATAGCGTTTTTGAACGCTAATAAATCTCGTTTGACTGAATTGAATGACTTCATTTATACACCATTTGATCACAAAAACTTACAAATATTTTGGATTAAAATTTCAATTAAGTGATTTTAGTATAAGTAGTTCAATTTTTTACTTAAAAAATAACCTACTTTTGCTCCCATACAAATCTGCATATGAACAGGTTGTAAATATGGTTTTCCCTTTTCGGGTCCTCAAAAACGGGTAACAAATGGTTCCAATTGTCTTCTTTTTATTTCATTTAGTTTTGTCACATGTTAATAAAACAATAGCCACACCCCTCAGCTGCAAAATTATTTTGCTTTGTTGCCGGTGGCTGGTTTTATAACTGAAGCCCGTCCCCTCTTATAAAATTTGCTTCGTACTGCATTCTCGTGCATCTCTTCTTTATATGCTTCTATCAACACCAGTATAAAGCACACGATTTGAACCAAAGTGATTTCAATGGGATATTCAAGTTCGGTTGTGTTTTTCGCTTTCTCGTTACGAAGATTCTTTCCCGCTTTTTCTTTACCTCATCCGTTTTCTTGCGATTGCGCGTCTGGCTCGCAAACTATCGCCTGTTCATCCTCATCTGCAAATCAGAAGGAAGCGCTGCAAAGTTTTTCAAGTTTCCCCGCTCGACCTATTGCCGTGGCAATGAGTCGTAAAAATCGATAATCCGCGTGGGCGACATCCGCTTCCGAAGCCTTACCGGAGCCGGGCACCTCCCAGCGCCAAATGATGTTTGTGACAAATAGATTAATAGAATCATTCTAACTATCTTGCCGTCGGCCATTCACAGCGACGAGGAGTTTAATAAACTACTATCCGGATGGAATACAGCACATTATGGTGTCCTTCTGGCTAAATAAAGCGAAAATATAAATTAATTTCTTAGGCGTATCATAACCATCGTCCTTTTCAGGACGACCTATTTAATTTTGCAATAAAAGAGTTAGTGTTTAAGTGAAATGTTCGGGATTTATCTTGAACAAACGTTGCATGTTATCAAAAATAATACATTTTGGATTGTTTGAGGCATTCAATCGAGAGCGGTAAATTCGACAGAAATGTTTCATTATGCCTTGTTCAGACTACAGAGTTTTAACATGTTGTAACGGTTGTCAAATAATTTCAACGCGAAATTTGACATCAAAATAGGCTTATAACAGGTTATAAGTGCTCAGTTTGGCCAGAGTTAAACCCGAATTGAATTTTGTTTTCATTAAACTGAACCGAAAGAGCAATGGTTTGTAGAAAATTTCATAAGAAGGGACGGGTCAAGCAAAATAATTAAAACGTTTTAATATTAACCAACCATATGTGTTATGTGTACCAATTAATACATATCAGATGATACCATTATTACTATACACCAACGCGGTCCTACGTGAACCTCGCGGTTATATCCCTGATATAACCCACCTCTAATTTTGTTTTTGTATTATCGAGATTTTCAGCCTCTGGCTGGTTCATCTCCCGTCGTAGTTACTGAAACACCTCTTTGGGTGTTTTTCGTAACTTGGCCGGGGGTGAGATTTGAACTTTGGCGTGAGAACCCACCAGGGTCGCCCCCTAAAATCATTGTCATGTTTTAGTTATCCCCCGTTATAATTAGTGTGTTTGATTCTTACGAGTAAATTCGGTTCGCTCTAGATGTTGTGGATTAAAGATATGGAAAAACAACATCGCTATCCTAGTCGAGCACTCGACACTGAAGAAGTCGGTAAGTCGCAGACGAAATAGGCCTATCTGTCAAAAGATAAGCTATATGTAGTGGAATTTAACGGAATTTGCTCGCGTTTACTAGTGATAGTTTAAAAAAGTGTTTCAGTTTTTTTATTTTTTTAGAAAAAGTGATCAAGTGAAGTGTTAATTTTAAATTTTCCAAGTCTTTCAATTAAAATCGTTCTACTAATCGCTCGCAAAAGTGTTTAAAAAAAAGTGAAGTAACATCGCTATGTCGAAATTTTCGAAAAGTTCAGATCTGTGGCCATTTTATTCGCCGGTCGGCAAGGATTTCGACGTATTCGTTTAGGTACCTTTTTCTCTAACTTTGGAGTTAATGACAGCAAGGATGACCAGGGTTTTTTCATGATTTCGATTGTACCTGACTGCCTCTCCGTAAAGTACGATCGATTTAAGATCGGCATGTTCCTTCTTTTCTTGTAGCCACCCATAAATGAAAGGATTTCTTACCCTGCAAATTCGATTTCGCTTGTAGTCCATTTTATCTTCTTGCACTACTTATTGATGTGAAACTTTTACAGCGTTAGAAAACATTGTTTACAAATATATATGTTTCAGAAACTAGGCATCAGATGGCACTAATATGTGTACTTCTACACAGAAATAAAAAACTGCTTCAGTTATTTGGTCAAACTCTGTAGTTCATTTAGCGTTACTCACGCAGCACTACGAAGAAGGCGAACTACCTTGCAGCCCGTCCAGATTCATAGACTGTCCGGATTTTTATAGCACGGTAAAAGTGAGGATTAGAGTAATAATGATGGCATTATTTACTCTACAAATCTGTATGATACATGAGTTTTGCTAAAGTTTAAAAGAAAATTGTTAAAAAAAGGGCAACTGCTCGATTCGTGCGGTGAATGAAACAAGCTTCAATCGATTTATTTTGATTGAAATCAGCGATGTTTGGAGGGTTTTCTGTTTGTTCGATTTTACCGCGCTTTCGAAATTTGCGCATACGGTTGATATCAAATCGAATAGGCATCGTACTTATTCTCACTTTTAGTTTCTCAAAACTTATTTCTCCCTAGAAGTAAAACTCTTATCCAACGCGAATCGTTAACACAACAGAATAACTATTCATAACAGTACTAATTGGAATGTGCAAAGAATTTTACTACGGAATATCATGTTCGAGAATTAAAATGTTGTCCGTAATTCTTGATACTTACAGGAACGCAACATTCCTTACAATTTTTCAACATCGATTGATGAATATGTTCGCGAAATATATTCATCATTTATTTGTAACATTTTCAATACTTGAGTAAATAAAATGACAATCGTAAAAACATCTGGATTAGCGCAAAGATCTCAGCTCAAAATTACTAAAATTATACTTGTTAAAGCCACCGCTGTCTGCCATTTGGTAAGTTCTTAGATAAATTCAAATCAAACAAACTCTCAAAAATTGGATTGTTCGCCCTGAAAAGGACGGATTTGAAATATTCCGCATTAGAGTTGAAACTTTCTCGGTCTTTTAACGAAGCAGGTTATTTCTGCAAATGCATGTTGTGCTATAAATAAAGATGGCTACCAAGAATATCACACACACTCAGACAGGTTATTTCGCTCCTCGTGGTGGCGGCTTCCAGCTGGCAACAAATCATCACCGGCTTGGGCAACCGACTGCCTAGCACACCACTGCAATTTAGTGGCTGCCTACACCCAAAAGTTGAAAAGGTGGCAAAAAATGCAATTGCAGTTTTTGCAATCAAATCTTGAGAAATCTACATGATTCAGAAAAGGCCCTTTTGCCCATCATGATCCACACAGCGTTTTATGGTATAAACCATGCAAGGGTGTGCAAGCGGTTGGCAGCACACAGATTCCTCGAAACAAATTTCGCGCTGTGTGTTTAGTGCCTCGACAGTCGAAGCAACCGTTGGTTCAATATGGGTGAGACAATACCACAAAATGCCGCAACACTACTGGCCACTGTTGTAATTCCGCAGTCAAGTGTTCTAGTTTCGTTTTCACTCGACATCGCACTCCTATCACCACGCGAAGCCACGCAAGTGTGTGCGAGCGACATTTGTTGTGGTGGTGTAAATGTGTGTGTCGCGAAAAGAAAAAAATCTCTGGGGTTTTTTTTTTTTATTTTTTTGGTGGTTGGGGGGGGATGGGTTTGGAGCGGGGGGGGGGGGGGGGCGGTGGTAATATTGGTGGGGGGTTTTTTTTTTTTGTGGGGGGTTTTTAAAAATGCACTGTGGTCCAGGGAGAAAAATTAGGTGGAATAAATTAATAACTCAAAGAATATAAGAGATAGCGTATTGATGTCTTCTGAACAGTTTCTAGTTAGCTTATGCTACGTTGTTTGCAAAAATGTCCTATACGCCTGATAACATCAATAAAGTAATTCACTGTCAACCTTTTTTGTTTTTATAGATAGAAATACAAAATGCTCTACAAAGTTATGGAGTATAAAGAGCATTAAAACTTTGTAGAAGATTATTTTTGTCTATCTCTTCTATTTTTTGAGATATAGCGCACTTAAGGAAACAAAAGCCAAAAATCAGAATTTCTGTCATATTTTGAAAAATATCTATTTTTCAGGCCTACTATATTCAAAGAGATTGTAGATAATATAAAAATACACATTTGCTCCGAAAACATCATACCCGTAAAACTTTTCTGTGAAAAGTTATCATCAGTTTTGTTGTTTTATAACCCATGTATTCAAGCGTTACATTTCAAAAAGGCGCAAGTGAAACCGATAGTAATATATACCTTTTGAAAAAGTATATCCCAAAGTACATTTAAGCAAAATTTGGAAAAGGTCTTTTTTGATTTTGCTTAATAGCAGCACTTTGAAAATATCGTGTTTTCGCCGCAAATCTTAAATAATCGGATTTATTTCAAGTTTTTATGAACTAGGGAGATTATTAAAAGTTCTTGATATATATAATCAAAAAAGATAAAAAGATTAAAAATTTTATGTAACGTTTATGTAAGAGTTTATCACTTACTAATAATAAAATTTAAACTTAGTATTCAATAATCAAAATACTGGCTTTCTCAGGTAATTCTGATGCAAGTGTTCCCGAAGATCCTATTAGTCAACGAAATTACAGGATCTAACGATAAGAGCAACCTTTTGAACACATCTTCCATATTTACTGTTCTATTGAACTTTCTGGAGTGGAACTCCCGAGATTTCCGAATGCACTTGTTCCTTGTCTCTTGAACTTCGTCGCTGCACATTCCGATAGGTAGCACCGTATATTGAACAAGTGCTGCTCCATGAACTAGAAGTTTATGGACTGTTGGAGACAACGCATACAAATCATATAACTTCTCGTACAATGCTCTAGTCTTTTCGGCATAATCCTTAAAAGAATTATAATCCATGCTTGTTTTACAGTTAATCACTGTGAGAAGTATATGGAACCGTTCCAACAAATTTTCATTTAGTCCAGTAGTTTTTGCCGTGTTTCCGTCGTTGGAATTGCCACCTCTTGGAACCGGCTCACTAATGCTTTATCCTGTGAAAACCTCACCATTTTGTTTGACTTGCTAACACGCCATGTAGGTTTATCAAGCACCAGTCTATAAGACACTTTCAATAACATTTACATAGTTCTTATGTACGCATGAAGAGGAGAAAATCTATACTTATATTTGCCAGGATCATCAGAGTCTAGACCACTTCTGGAATTGTTAAGGTGTTTGCCAGAAGTTCCACACATATAGCACGCTTGCGAGTTGGTTCCAGTCAAACCGTTGACGACTTTGGTGTCCATCATCGTAAACAGCATCACTGGTTTAACAGAAAAAAAACCCCGTCGTATAACACCATATCATGCGACATGACTCGGCTCATCAAGCTTTGGAAAAGGCGCTTCGTGGTATGCTCAACAAGGTTCTGTAACGATACTTCAGCAGCAGATGGTCGGATGGACAGATCTAATAGTAATAAATACAATAAATATGTAACCCATATTTCTAAGTAAATGTTTAAATACCTGTAGGATAGCACAGTTTCTTAGCTTCGACTAATTTATTATACGATGGGTATATATCTGCTCCTCTACTTAAATTCACCTGCCTAATATTCATGTATTGAGCTTTTGAAAACCCGTTCTTGTATAAGAATGCAAGACCTTCCTCAGCTGTAAATGCATCAAATTTTTCTTTCCGTTTATCTGCCGAAAATTGTAGAATGGCTGCTGCTGTCTCAGGATTTTGTGCTAATTTTTCTATCAATTTACCAGCTTTCCGGAACCCAACCGACGCTATGGAAGTTGCTGCGGTAAACGAGATTTCATGTGCCGAATATTGGTTGAGAAGAGGTTCAACGTTTTTTTTCTTTATTTTTCGTTTTGCGTCTTTGAACGGCTTTGATGGACGGCCGGCGGATTGTTTTTAGGAAGACGTAATCGATAATCGATGATAAATTCTCCATCAACCAAGTATTGTTGATTCTTAAGAACCGTTCGCGTTTTCGTCCAGCTGTACGCCATAGTTTCTGAAACTTCAGCATCACCAGATGAAGCTTCTTATGTACCAAATTAACGTTAAGTTTTTCTCCGGAATACCTTTTCTTAACAAATTCCAACAAATCTTTTTCTTCAGCTCCCTTCATTAGAAGAAGGTTAAGAACGGTCAGGGGAATTGCTGATGAATTAAAATTCGCGTTATTGACATACCAATGCTAAAACAACCAATTTACGACAATTTTGAGCCAAAAAAAAGCAAAGCTTGCTATGATTTGATCCCCAGTGGAATACGGTTGTAGATTTGTGGCATAAAAAACGATATTTTCAAAGTGCTGCTATTAAGCAAAATCAAAAAAGACCTTTTCCAAAGTTTGCTTAAATGTACTTCGGGATATACTTTTTCAAGTGGTATATATTACTATCGGTTTCACTTGCGCCTTTTTGAAATGTAACGCTTGAATACATGGGTTATAAAACAACAAAACTGATGATAACTTTTCACAGAAAAGTTGTACGAGTATGATGTTTTCGGAGCAAATGTGTATTTTTATATTATCTACAATCTCTTTGAACATAGTAGGCCTGAAAAATAGATATTTTTCAAAATATGACAGAAATTCTGATTTTTGGCTTTTGTTTCCTTAAGTGCGCTATATCTCAAAAAATAGAAGAGATAGACAAAAATAATCTTCTATAAAGTTTTAAGGCTTTTTATACTCCATAACATTGTAGAACATTTTGTATTCCTATCTATCAAAATAAAAAAGTTTGACAGTGAATTACTTTATTGATGAAATCAGGCGTATAGGACATTTTTGCAAACAACGCAGCATACGCTAACTAGAAACTGTTCAGAAGACATAAGTACGCTATCTCTTATATTCTTTGAGTTATTAATTTATTCCACCTAATTTTTCTCCCTGGACCACAGTGCATTGCACAACCCACGCACACATCGAAATTTTCAAAGCAAATTGACGTGATGCTTTTTTGCCCACGACCTATGTTGCATTTTTTCTCCAAGTTACGATCCATTACGAGAAATGAAACAAAATCATTCGAAATTGCATTACAATCTTGCTTTTTTATTTTGGGTGTAGCAACGGTTGCTTAGCCAAGGGTTTGCTACAACAGCCTGCAGAGCAATCAGCCTGTCCAATGGTTGGTCGCCACTGCACCTTCTATGGTACGTGCCACCACCACCTGCCAAATCCATATTGGCGCTTTGCCGCTCCGCACTAGAGGTTTCGTGCCATCGAGGTTGCCTCCAGAGTTTATGCCATCGCCAGCTGCTGATCTTCGAGGATTCGTTGGTCTGCCCTGCTCCAGTACTGCGACACTAATGAGTAAAATTGCGAAGATGTACCCCTTTTATGACGTTCATTGCTGCATATGAGACCTCCCTTGCTTACATTTGAAATCTGTGATAGTACAGTACAGTGCATTTAGTAAATTTACTCTTAAAAATCGGCATTATAAAACATCACCTTATATTTTGGTTGTTTTCTATAGCTTAAAATCGTTAATGGATAATGTTTGATAATTGAATTGATACGCGGGAAAATTTCCAACCGATTGATGTAAACATCTTGAAAATCTACTGAGCATTTATTAAGTTATTAGCGTTTCATTTGTCACGATATTTCGTGACGGTCGCTTATTTTTAGATTTTCAATTGACACCCTACCCTTCCCGTAAGACGTAGTCTACGTCAAAAAGCCAGGGGGATCCATACAAGCAACTGCCCCAAAGATATTGTAATGCCTTTCTCTGTTTTCAAACCCAGACACAACGCCTTCCAACTCCATCGGGCTAACAATCTATGAAGCTAGTTTCTCATCATAAAAGAAAACAACCCAATATAAAACGCTTAGAACAAACCACACAATAACCTTTCGGCACCTATCCAACAAATAAAGTTATCTCCCGCAAACCAAATCGCAGCTGCCAAACTGGGGGAGAAAAATGCGGCGACCAGGACCAGGTCTCTCTCTCTTTCTACCCTAGAATCCATTCCATACCCATTCCACAGACACGGGCTCCGACCATCTCCCTGACACCCAGGAAAGCACTCGACAGAATAAAAAAAGCGAATTTAGCAAAAGAATAGACCGAAGTCCTGGCGAAAAAAAAGCACCTCCCTTCATATCAGAGCCACCGCATCGTCTGTTTCCGGTGGAAACAAATAATCGCATATCAGTTACCGGTTTTGTTCTCCCTCCTCATCCCCGCCGTTCGATGGGTCCATCTGCTGCAGCAGCAGCCAGCCAACACTAACAGATCCAATTTTCGAATAAACTCCCACCAGCAAGAAGCGATGCAATGGACTGCTCCACCTTCCGTCGGCGATGGGGGTGGAAACACGGGGTAAAGCCAATAATTGTGTCGATAAATTTTATTATGTCAAAGACACATATTCAATGGCTTTCGATTCATTCTTTCCGGGTTGGTTGAACGGGTGGTGGAGGTGGGTTTTCGTTCGAACTTACCGATAGTGCAGCGATATATTCGCAAAACAACGGACACATCGGTGAAGGAAAATAAAAAAATCGTTCCGAAGCACATTCGTCCGGATAGATAGTGCCAGGTAGCGGCAATAGGTGACTGTTTTGGATGTCCTCTCGATGTGCCGCCGATCCGTCCGACGAACGACGCGATGCATTTCCATCTTACGGGACGGGTTTGCCTTTGCAGGGTTTCTATGTTGGGCCGACTTCTGGCTCATGATTCAAGGACCATTTTTTGGGAACCCTAAACCAAACCGGGGAGCTTTGCTGAGTCGGCGGATGGAATCAACAGCCCCGTCGCACAGTGGTTTTCCTATTGGTCATATTATTTTACGTTATTTTATGGCCATCAAGTATTCCATGATTTTTGAAACGATGACCAGAATTTCTCGTTACATTGTAAGATATCATCCTTACATTGTAAGATAGAAAGGTTGCAACATTATATTGCCCCCAACGCATGATTCCACGAAATTTCTATTCTGAACCACTATGCCCCCCGCTAGTGGCGAAAAAACAGGAACGATTCCATTGCCGGCATCCCGACGTTGCCTGGTCAATGTTGCAAAAGAAACCCCATTACATCATTGTGCTGCTTGCAGACAGCCAGCTCCCGTGACTTATTCTTCCTACTAGTCGGGAAGAGAATGGAAACAATTTCTGAGATTGGTTTATTAGCGAAGACGTGCGCGCTGCTGTTGTTGAAGTTATTGGGAGAAGCCCTCGCCTCACCCCTAACTCTACTCCCGTTCCCGTTCCGTATATAGACAGCGGACATCTCTACCTCCTGTCATTAGTCTTCCGCGCCGAAAGAGATGACTAATGATGACTATTTTTCAAGCTTGAGTTCACTCGACGAAATTGAATTTTCTCGAGCATCCACGAGGGCGTGCAACGAATCAATAAGAACGTATTTTCTTTCAGGATTGTCCGGAAGGAGAACTGGACTTCCGGAAGCAACAGTGTACGGATTTCAACAGTGAACCATTCGAGAATCACCGGTACCAATGGGTACCGTACACGAAAGCACCAAACCCATGCGAGTTGAACTGTATGCCCATTGGGGAGCGGTTCTACTACCGTCACAAGGCGAAGGTCGTCGACGGAACACGCTGTAATGATGAGTCCTTCGATGTCTGCGTGGACGGTACATGCCAAGCGGTAGGATGTGACATGATGCTCGGATCCAATGCCAAGGAGGACAAATGCCGCACCTGTCAGGGAGATGGAAGTGGATGCAAAACGGTAACTGGACTACTGGACGCAAACGACCTGCAGGTCGGTTACAACGACCTTCTGTTGATTCCGTCTGGAGCGACCAACATTGCAATCAGCGAACGAGGTCCCTCCAACAACTACCTAGCTATTAGAAACCTTACCGGTTTCTACCACCTGAACGGCAACTACCGCATCGACTTCCCACGTGTGATCCATTTCGCTGGAAGCGATTGGCATTATGACCGAAGGCCACAAGGCTTCGCAGCTCCAGATAAACTGACCTGCCTTGGACCGACCAGTGAGTCCGTATACTTGGTCTTACTGTCTCAGGATCGGAATGTAGGCGTAAGCTACGAGTACAGTGTACCATCGCAGTCGGCTCCGGTTGACGAACCGGATACCTACTCGTGGACGTACACTCCATACGAACCCTGCTCTGCCAGTTGCGGCGGAGGAGTTCAGCACCGGAACGTGAGCTGCAATAGCCGAACGACGTTGAAACAGGTGGAGGAAGGCTTATGTGATGCCGCAGCACGACCTGCCGAATCGCAACGTTGCGCGCAGGAAGCTTGCCCCCCGCAATGGGTCGAAGGAGCGTGGAGCAACTGCTCGATGCCATGTGGAAACGATGGCAAGCAGACCCGAGATGTTCACTGTGAACAGGTGTCTGCTGAAGGGTGAGTTAACGATGAGAAAAAACCTACCACAAACTAATTCATTTCAAATTTCAGAACTCCCGAAAAGGTCGAAGATGCGGTATGTTTAGAACACGTTGGAAACAAACCGGCTACAGAGCAGGAGTGCAACAGAGGAACCGTTTGTCCGGAGTGGCACGTTGGCCGGTGGACACCCGTACGTATTCAATGAATTAATAGAATAATCCAATGTATTCTCTAACGCAAAAACCCTTCTTAATCAGTGCAACAAACTGTGCGGCGAAGGTGAACAATCAAGAAAGGTGACCTGCTTCCGGAAGGAAAACGGCCGCATCAATGTGCTGGACGATTCGGAATGCATCACCGAGAAGCCGCTGGAGCAGCAAACGTGTATGCTGCGACCTTGTGAAGGTGTCGACTATATCACGTCTTCCTGGAGTGGCGTAAGTAGCTTGAGCTAATTCAAATATCACGATGAAAATCTAATCCATTTGTATTCCGGTACAGTGCGAAGAGTGTGGATCGACGGTGGAAACTCGAACGGTGTATTGTGCTTCCAAGTCGGGAACTGTCTACGATAGCAAGTTCTGTGCGAACCGTGAGCTGCCGGAGCTGAAACGAGAGTGCAAATCCACACCCTGCGAATACCAATGGTTTACGTCCCAGTGGAACAAGTGTTCAGCCGTCTGCGGTAAGGGTGTTCAAACGCGAACTGTAGTGTGTGGGGTGTTCGATGGGCAATCGCTGAAGCGGGCCGACGACGACTACAAGTGTGATGCTTCTTTGAGACCGAAGAATGAGCGGGAATGCGACGGTCCGGATGAGTGTCCGGGACAATGGTTTACGGGACCATGGACTGGTTGTACCAAGGAGTGTGGAGGTGGTTTTATGTCGAGAAAGGTACTTTGTATTGCAAATGGAACTGTAGTGGCTGAGACCAACTGCAAAGTGGATACGATTGAGTTGAGCACTGAGTCGTGTAACAGCCATGATTGCACGGATGATGAAATCATTCCGGTGGATACGACTAGCACACCCTTGCAGGAAGACGATTATGACGATGAGGAATGGTGTGAGGATGAGGATGAAGAGGCGACCGAATCACCTGATGGAATTTTGATGGTCACGGATGACAGTACGCTTGTTGAAGGTGTTGATCTAGAATCATCGCAGGCCACTACAGAGTCCTCACTGGAGACTGATGAAATGATGCTAAGCGATGCGACTGGTTTTGAAACAGGAGCAACCGATTCAGACACATCGACGGATGTTTCAACAATCGAAGGATCTGGCTATGACCTTGATGTACGATTTGCTGGTTTAGGTTCTTCTGCTACAGGTGAAGGTTCTGGCGATGACGAGGTAGAGGTGACTACGTTAGCTGCCGACGCATCTAGCGTTGCTTCGAGTGATGCATCGGTTGGCGTTTCGGACGGATCAACTCTGGAGTCATTATCATCGATCAAGGAAACATCGTCTGGTAGCACTGAAGCTTCGAGTACAGATGTTTCTGGACATCAATGGCTTCAACTGATGCATCGGCTACAACCGTAGCATCGGCATCATCTGAAGCTTCGGTTTCAACTGCAGCTTCGGCATCAACCGAAGCTGCTACCGATGCTAGTAGCAGTTCGGGATCATCGACTGAAGGCGCGTCGTCAAGCAGTTCTTCAGATTCTACTACCGAGAGTTCATCCAGCAGCAGTCCTTCGGATACCACAACTGACAGTTCTAGCCCATCCAGCTCGTCCGACACCACAGATTTAAGCTCAACAACTGAAGCTTCGTCGTCCACCGAAACATCGGGTGCTTCATCCGATTCCTCTACTACTGAATCGTCCTCGGGCACAACAGCTGGTTCTACGGACGCTTCTTCTGTGGATAGTACAACCGAACCGTTGACCGATGTGTCTAGCGATTTAACAACTGACGACGAGATCATCGAAGATTTCTCAACGGAAAGCTCAACTCTAACTGCAGAGAGCAGCACGGATGTATCCGGTAGTACCGACTCATCTGACACTACAGACGCAAGTGACGGTTCCACTCTTACAGTGGACTCCAGCACCGAGTCGTCTGACGCAACGGCAGCTACTGAAGAAACTCAGTCTACAGAACCAACGGAGTCGACCGTTACGGAGGAAACCGTTTCGACGCAAGAACCGTCCAGCACGGAAACCGTGTCAACCGTTTCTTCCGTTAGTGATTCATCAGAATCGAGTGATGGTTCGACTGAGAGTTCCAGCGATGTTAGCGATTCATCTACGGATTCGAGTACTGATCTGCAAGGCAGCACATTTGACATTTGGGTTCGCGAAGGAGGAGACGATGACGAAAGCAGTACCCCGTACACGCTCAGTTCCATTATTACCAAGGAGCAGAAACCTCGCAAATGCAAACCTAGACCAAGAACTCCACTATGCGCCAAGTCCAAGTTCGGATGTTGCCCTGATGAAAAGACCAAGGCAACGGGACCATTTGACGAAGGCTGTCCAGCCCCGGAAACTTGCAAGGAAACGATGCATGGATGCTGTCCGGATGGTGTGTCACCGGCGAAGGGACCCAAGAACCGTGGATGTCCGAAGTCGGATTGTGCCGAATCACTGTTCGGATGTTGCCCGGATAAGGTCACCCCGTCCGAGGGTAATGACTTTGAGGGGTGCCCAGTGGAGACGACTACGGTGGCCGGTTGTGTCATCAGTGCACATGGCTGCTGTCCAGATGGGGTTACGGAAGCCAAGGGACCTAAGCATAAGGGTTGTCCAGGAGTTCATGAGCCGGAGGAACCAGAAAAACCCGCAGATCAAGTTACAGAAGTACCGAAGGAGGTTGGATGTGCTGCATCGACTTATGGATGTTGTGAGGATAATGTTACCGCTGCCACTGGACCAAATGAGGAAGGTTGTGCGACGTGTGCCAAGGAAGCGTTTGGATGCTGTCCGGATGGTAAAACGCCTGCCCATGGTTGGAATCGGGAGGGATGCTGTCTGGAGACACCATACGGATGCTGTCCGGATAATATCAACCCAGCTCGTGGACCAAGTTTGGAAGGATGTGGTTGTGAGTATTCTCCATATGGATGCTGTCCGGACAACACGACTTCGGCTCGAGGCCATGACTTCAGAGGATGTGGCTGTCAGTATGCAGAATTCGGTTGCTGTCCCGATAAGGAAACCGATGCCGAAGGACCAGACTTTGCTGGATGTCCGTGCCATGCGTTCCAGTTTGGATGCTGTCCAGATGGTGTTACTGCGGCCAAGGGACCACACAATCATGGTTGTCACTGTACATACAGTGAGTTCAAGTGCTGTTCGGATGGGCAAACACCGGCCCAAGGACCGAACTTCGAGGGCTGCACCTGTGCTACCAGCAAGTTTGGATGCTGTCCGGATGGAGTCAATGAAGCTCAGGGTAGTAAGTTTGAGGGTTGCGAGGTCGTGCCGGAGTCGGCGCAGAAGGCCTGTGTGCTCAAGAAGGATATGGGAACGTGTCACAACTACACCGTCAAGTACTTCTTCGACGTGGAATATGGCGGTTGCGGAAGGTTCTGGTACGGTGGATGCGATGGAAACAAGAATCGTTTCGATACGTCTGAGGATTGTAAGAATGTGTGTGAGACGCCGGACGGTAAGGATAGGTGTCAGTTGCCAAAGATCACCGGGCCTTGCACTGGATACTATCCGATGTGGTACTACGATACGGATAGGAACACCTGCGCTCAGTTCACTTACGGTGGATGTCTGGGCAATGCCAATCGGTTCGAGACGCTTGAGGAATGCAAGGGATCTTGCGTGGCGGATGACTCGCAGCGTAAGTGGATAGGGACATGGTGTGAAGGAATTTGCGTAGATTCTCATGGTGGATATGTTTTCGATTGCAGCTCCGTGTGATCAACCAAAGGAAACTGGACCGTGTAATGGGACGTTTGAAAGATGGTACTTCGACAAGGAACGTGATACGTGCGAACCATTCCTGTTCGGAGGCTGCAAGGGCAACAAGAACAATTATCCAACGGAGAGTTCCTGTAATTACCACTGCAAGAAACCGGGTGTTCACAAGCGTAAGTACTGCTATGATTGTTGTTCCCTTTGTGGCTGCGGAATGAGTATGTCTCTCTTGGTTACGGTTTTAGTGTCCCTAATCGTAGTTTTAGTTTATGCCTTATCTCTCTGTCCTCACCAACAAAACAATAAACTCCATCCCACGGCTAAAATGAAACCGAAACGTTCCTTCTATATCTCAATCTAACTGTACTTGCACTCTGAAATACTACTACTACCACTACACTAGCAAGCTGTACATTGCCAATGGACGCTGGCAGTTGTGATGGTAAGCTGGCCCGTTGGCACTTTGCCAGGGACGATAATAAATGCATGCCCTTCTACTACAATGGTTGTGGTGGCAATGATAACCAGTTTGTCTCGCTGGAGCAGTGTGAAGAGCAGTGTCCTCCGAAGGTCGGTAAGTAGCCGCTGTTCTGTCTGTTGCCTCCAATGCTTACGCTTTGGGATGGAATGTGTTCAGTTCAAAATTGCCCTCTCTCACAACATTTGGCCCAATGGCAGTGCTACGATCCTCTAGCGTAGTGACGAAATTCTACCTATTCGGACACTTTGAGACACATTCCAACTACGAAAAAGAAACCAAAATTCTAACCTACTACATAGATATGAGTATTCAACCCTAATACGTTGACAGTGTTTTGTCTTTTTGATTTGATACAATCGCTTGTTACCACTAACTTTACCCATCCTGTTGTTCAGAGGATCAATCAATCTAACATTCAAATCCTCCCATCCAGAGAAAGACGTCTGCTTCCTGCCGGCCGAAATTGGTGAATGTCAGAACTACACCGCCCACTGGTACTTCGATACGAAGGAATCCCGCTGCCGACAGTTCTACTACGGAGGCTGCGGTGGAAATGGGAATAACTTTGCGGAGGAAGAGGCCTGCGTCAATCGCTGTGTCCATGGCGGTGAGAAACCGGAAGAACCAGTGCAACCTGTGCAACCGCCTGTTCAACCCGAAGCATTCGATACTCGACTCTGCTTCCTGGAGGTGGACTCGGGTGATCGTAGCTGTGATCAGTATGAACGACGATACCACTACGATCGTAGCATGGGAACCTGCATGGACTTTACGTTTACTGGATGTGCTGGAAATGAGAACAACTTTGTCAGCTACGAAGAGTGTGACAGCGCTTGCGGAAGTGCTGAGGATCTTTGCACGCTGCGACCGGTTTACGGACGGTGTAGCGAGAACGAAACTCGGTGGTACTACGATCAACGAAGTCAACGGTGTAACTCGTTTACCTTCAGTGGATGCCACGGCAATGCGAACAACTTCCACACGGAGCAGGACTGTGAACGCCAATGCCGCAGGGAACCGGAGCGTGAACCGGAGCGTGAACCGGAGCGCGAACCGGAGCGAGAACCCGAGCGTGAACCAGAACGGGAACAAGAACGTCCACTTCAACCGCCTGCCGCTGCCAGCGTGTGTGATGAACCCTACGATTATGGCACGGGAGACGATCCCGTCATTGTGTACGTGTTCAACAAGGAACGGGCGTCGTGCGAACAGAACTACTACAGCGGAGAAGGTGGCAACGGAAATAGATACGGCTCGCAGGAACAGTGCGAAAGGCAGTGTGGCGAGTATCGCGGAGTCGGTAAGATTGAGTGCCGCGATGGCGGGGAATCAAATTGATTGGGGCTTTCGTTTCTGCTTCCCACAGATGTCTGCCAGGATGCCAAGGATGCCGGTCCGTGTGATGAAACGATTCCTAGGTTCTACTACGATACGCGGACCCGAGCCTGCCATGCGTTCAACTACAGTGGCTGCGAGGGCAATGGAAATCGATTCGCGACGATCGAGGAATGCCAGACGACTTGCGTGGATAAGCGCGGTAAGTTTGTGGGTTGGGATGGGTCGATACGGGGGGGAAGCTGTTTGTCTTTGCGGAGGATTCGGGTGACTTCCACAGGATTATGAAAAAAAAACTGGATTTTGGGAGTATGTCAAGCATCTACAAAAGCATGTCTTCAGTAGAGCTTGGGGTAAAAATGCTAGATACAATCCAGTAACTAAAATCGAAACGTCAAAATGAATCCAGCTTCAACGTAAAGACAAAGGGTTTCCCTCTTCCACTTGTGTATCGTGTTCCTGTATATTATGTTACGAGTTTATCAAAACTTCCCTTCGTCCTCCGATTCGCCTTCGAAGAAATCGTCACACAAGATCTCTGCACCCTCCCCCCTAAAATTGGCATTTGTAGTGGTGCCTCTTCGAAGATACACTACCAAAAACGCTGGTACTACGACTGGGAGCGGGAAACTTGCTTCGCCTTCATCTACAGTGGTTGCGACGGCAACGGTAACAACTTCGTCTCCTATGATCTATGCCGTGTGTCCTGTGAAGGCGGTAGCGGTGGAGGCAGCGAAGAAGAATACCAGGATCGTAAGTTTGGATCCGTAATCATCGGCTCTGGTTCATCTCATTTCATCAATCAGTTCGCTCGTTTGGTCATACCTACAACAAGATCAAGATCATTACTTCACTTCGCTATCATCTCAATGTTGGGTGTGTCGCTTTGTTCTCTTCCTCTTGGCTTTCGTCGGATCGTTCGTCGGGATATGGATCGCTGCTAACCAATACCTTCCTGAACTTCCAATGTGACTAACCAGTGGAAAGTTTGTGGATTTTCGGGATTCTAAGTTTCTACTTTCTGTAATTCTCAGTTGAAAACGAGGTGGATCCATGCGAGAGCTACAATGAGGAGTGCCGCCAGATTCATTGTCCGTATGGTGTGGCCCGATCGTACGATCCTTCCAACGACTGCGAGCGTTGTTCGTGTGAAGAGCCCTGTGCCTCAGTTCGTTGCCCGGCAGGAACCGAATGTGCTGTGGATCTGCAAAGCGATTACCGAGATGGTGCCACGTTCATTGCTATCTGTCGACCGACGAGTAAGGACGGCGAATGTCCTCGATTGGCCAATGCCACCGTATGTCAAGATGCTTGCCGAACTGATGCCGACTGCCGTAGCGATAACAAGTGCTGCCAAGCTGGATGTGCTACGGTTTGCGTTCCGCCGGTAGAACGACCGGTTCAGCCACAACCTTCCTACCCATCTGGAGCGCACGCTCCCCCGGTATTGGACACGGTACCCGACGGGGACTTGGACATCGAATCGGAAGAGGGTGGAGTTGCTACCCTGAGGTGCTATGCCACTGGATTCCCTCCACCTTCAATCCGGTGGAAGAAGGGAGAAGTTGTGGTAAGTGTGAACAGAAATCCCCAACTGATGAAAATGGAATTACATTTGGTCTGCGTTCACAGCTAAACACCAACCAAGGACGATTCGTGCTAACCTCGACCGGTGATCTGCAGATCGTTCAACTGCATCGAACGGATAGTGGAACTTATGTTTGCATTGCAGACAATGGAGTAGGCGAACCAGTATTCCGAGAGGTCAAACTCCAAGTCAATGGTAAGTTCCATACCCCTCTCGGGTTATGGATGAATGGCTGTTAAGTCTATGCTATTCTGCACTTTTCCTATTTTCCATATGGTTTTTGTGTTTCTAATTCTCTTTTTACATTCAAATTGTGAAACTCTTTTCTTTACTCACTAATTCCGGGTTTGGTTTGCGGTGCACTAAATCGTCTCGTTGTTCCCACAAACACACACTCATACCTACACGCTTAAATGACCACTGCACGTGCTTAATAAATACGCAAACAAACACACACTCACATGAGCGCAGATCCTGTCTCACGGGATGCCTACATTGTGGGTGAGCACAACGACACCCTGGTGGCGGAATTGAATGGACCGGCCATGCTGCGCTGCCCGGCCGGTGGCTATCCGAAACCGATCGTAACCTGGTGGAGGGAAACCTTCATGATGCCAATCAAGCTAATCAATCGCGACTTCTCGCTTGAATTCACCCGTGTGCGACTATCCGACCTGGGTCCCTATGTCTGCCAGGCCTATTCCGGTGCTGGTAAGGGTATTTCTCGAACGGTTACCCTGAAGGCCTATGGCCCCGTTCAGTTTACCGATCCTGTGGATGAGAAATATCTCCGCTACATTGTCCAAACCCGCCCCACACTCGCTCCCACTTACAGACCCCATCCTGTACACTATCCTCGACCAACTTCCCCTCCAGTGATAGTCCACACACCTGCTCCACCGCCAGTATATCTTCCAAATCCAGGTAAGTCCCGGCAGTCTAACTCGCAACGCTTTGTTCCGAAATCGAATGTTACTAATCCCCAAAACTGCATCGACTTTCACTCAACGTGATTCTAATCTCAATCAATTCCACTTCAATTATCAGTGAGGCCCTCGGCTCAGCTGGAGTTACCATACGGTACTGAATTTGCTCCGAACAGCAACATTACCATTGGCTGCAAGGTGGACGGCTATCCGCAGCCAACTGTGAATTGGTACAAGGACGGTCGAATCATGGAACCATCAAACCGCGTCTATATCGAAGATGACCACACGCTGCACGTGTTCGGTGCTCTTCCTTCGGACGCCGGAACATACAAGTGTCTGGCACGGAACGACCATGCGGATGCGTTCAATGAGACCTCAATTAGAGTTGAAGGTAAGCCTCATCGCCGGTATGACAAACTAAATACACGAAACTAACGCTTTGAAACCAATCCGCACAGGTATTTTCGTTCCAGTGGGTTGCACGGACAACCCGTTCCTGGCCAAGTGCGCCCTGATCGTGCAGGCCAACTTCTGCAACCACAAGTACTACGCACGATTCTGCTGTAAATCTTGCACGCTAGCCGGACAGCTGCGTCACTGAACGAAGACCCAGACCAGAGTGGATGAGATCGTGGTGATTTGATAAGATCGAGCGAATGTGTGATTCAGGCTTTATGTGTAATAGTTGGTTCTTCTCTCCTAGTTCTTAGCTTAGCGATTAACTCTACCAACTCTAGGTTAATTAGTCCCTAGCTTAAGATGAAAACAACAAATAACGAGCGGAGTTTCCAAAGTTAATTAATATTAGTCAATTCTTCGAGTAGTGCGCAACTGTTGAACTAAAACAAACTTCATTTTCCTCGAACTTAACCAACTCCGATCACGCCCCCTCCCTCACATACCAATCTCATAGTGCTAACTTATGATGTGGTGGAAGAGAAAAAAAAATTACGCTAAAAAACCAAATCCACTTGGAGTTATCTTACTTTTTCCTCCCTAAAACCTAAATTCTAAGCATAAGATGAACGAAACTTTCCAGAATATGCATTTAGACGATATTCTTCTCCATTCAACTCCCTCGGTTTAGGAGCGGACTCTTCCCTGTTAATTGTCGAGTTCTTCACGATCAATCCTTTAAGTTGTTCACTTCAATGTTGAAACCGCAAAAGTGAAGCAATGTGTATATATTTATTGATTAAAGAAAGAAAAAAAAATGGCTCTAAGCATTCGCTTGGATTCGTCTGGCTTAGATAATAGTCGCTTGTGTAGATGTTTCTACCTTACTACTGTATGGTACCTTAACAGACACTAATAAATGCAAATGATGGACAAAGTAAGAGATGTTTTTTTTTTGCAATAAAGTTGGATGACACTCATGACACAGAGCCTTATTACGGGTGTCACTTCACGGGTGAAAACGAATCACGGTGATAAAACTCACGTGTAAACCAAATGGGAGTCACTGTCCTTATTACGGGTGTCACGGGGAAAGTGAGAACCGCAATGAGCCGCACAGTTTAATAGTTCAAAGAATTGTAAAACTATTGATCCATACGGCAATCCATGTAGGGGAACGCGATTTTTAAAGTTCCATTGGGAAATAATTTTGATTATATGTAGTGAAAAAAAAAAAAAGGTTTGGTTTTTTGTGTTGGGGGGGGGGGTTGGAGTGGGGTGGGGGGGGGGGGGGGGTGGGGGGGAGGGGAGTAAAAAGAAAAAATGGTGGGGGGAGAAAAAAGGTAGGAAATGGAGTAATTAAGAAAAAAAAAAAAAGGTAAAATTTTATATTTTTTAACGTCATAAGATGCATTTTTTGTAAACAATGCTGGCGTTCCTACCCGTAGTAACAAATGTCAGACGGGCCTTATTCAAATAAGGCCCGTGACAGCGTTGCCAGGTATACCGATTTATCGGTATTTATACCGATTTTTATTCTCAATACCGATATACCGACAAGGGCTCTGAAAATACCGATTTCCAACTTTTTATACCGATAAATACCGATTTTCAATGAAAGTTATTTCAACATTATATTTGGTTTATGATTTATCAGCGTGTTTTTTTAGATTTCTTACCCCTCGCCCTCACCATTCTTCAAATGGAAAACCCTGCGGCTGCAACTGCGCTCACTGTGCGTACAGTGACCATTCGCTTATTGCAATTTCGTTAATTACGTCTTTTCATTGCAAGTCCACTAATTGCAACGTTTTGCAATTAAAAAGCAATTAACTGTCATATGCAAATGTCAAGCAGTAATCTGTCATTTACGATCTATTGTTCACGAGTTTTTGACAGTCGATTTGACGTTGTCAGATGTTGCAATGAGCGAATGCCATTCGCTCCTTGCAATGTAGACATGTTGCAATGAATGAATGGTCACTGTATTTTGTTTTTAGCTTTAGCTTTAGCTTCTGTTTTTGTTTCCTCCATTGCTCACGTGCTATGCGAGGTGAGCGAGAAACGGAAAAAAGTTTCAAGATAGAGTAAATGGATGCCTGTCATTTTAAGCATTTAATTTGAAAGTAGATGTGTTATGGTTGTATGTCTGTGATAAAATTATCGAGTTTAATTATGATATTAAATGCGTTAACAAATGAAGACAGGTTGTAATTTTAAGCATAATACCCAACAAACAATCACTCATTCAATAAACATCATTATGGCGATTTAATTCAGCAGCGTGTTGAATAATCTCTGAACTATTTTCCATCACAGCTTTTGTTCAGGCATTATTCACACAAATTTGGAGAAGTTATTAAGCTGTCGCCAAATGCTTTTGAACACTGCCAATTGCATATGCTTAAGAAGCAAGTTTGCAGCAATGGAGTTCAGCTGATATTTGAATAACTGCTGTTTTAATGCTTTACAGAACTTGAGGGTAATTCCGAGAGAGTCGAAGAGACCTTTGTTGAGCTAAGCGAGTGTTTGTTAAGAATAATATATTTTTCTTCAACATCATTGAGCATATTAAAAAAGCTGTGGTGTCTTTTATAGAACTTTTGTTCAACTTTTTTAAATTTTCATAAAACTTTGTTGGGGTTTTTGTATGATTTTCCATATGATACAAACATTTTTATTTGGATTTCATATTGTGCATATTTAATTTGATATTATCAACAATCAATATGCAACTAGCGATTTGAAATTGGTTCACTGTTGTAGAACCCCTTGTTCCGAAGTACACCTTGGAGCCAGCACCTAACTATACATATTTGCGCCTTTGTTTTGATTTGCTTTGTTTTTTTGACAGAATAGTTGAGAGTGTGTTCGTGTGAGTTCATTATTAGGGGTGTATTATTAAGCTTGGGACCGAGCTTGGGACCGATGTGCTAGTACTGACTGAGCCAAGAAAAAAATCGTATTTGTTCGGGACCTACTGGTCTTAGAGTTAGTCTATGATATTATTATGCATAGACATCAACAGAAACATTTTGTAACATTTATTTATTACCATTAAATAGCGAGATTCGAACTATCAACTTTCGTATCCTCAACTACGTGACTTACCAACTGCGCTATTCTAGAATTGAATGAAGTACAAACGAATCGGCTATATAAGCTCAATGTTATATATTGAATAGTAGCAGAAGTGATGCTCTTATTGAGCTACATTGATATTCTATTTATAGCGTTGTCTGTATATAAGCTAAATATCAGTGCTCAAATAAACCTTCTAAATGCTGTTATTAAACATCTGAATTACCAAGCTTTGATGGTTGATGTTCGGTTTTACTACGTGCATTACTGGCAAGGGCATATTGAACAAGAGACGATTAAAAAATATGTTTTTTGGTGTTATTTGTAAACACTGCGCTGTTTTCTATTCTGATGGGCAATGTAAAGGGTAGCCTTTGAGCTATTTGCTTCAAGCAATTGACTATAATTTCAACTCTTGAAAACAGGTCAATACTTTTTCACCAGTACCAAAAATTAAACTCATAAACAAAAACATAGGAATTAACTGAATTCAATGAATATAGCATCATTTATACAGCATAACTATAAATAGGCTATATAAACGATGTTTCAACGGATTTATAAACTGTTATTCGACTCTTTGTTGAACTGTGTAAATTTAGTTACATATAAATACTAAAATAGCTTTTAATAAGCATGTTATTCAAACAAAATGAAACACTTGAAATAATGTTATTGTTTCAATTGAAGACATGGTTATTCAGCTTATATTTCAGCCAGATTTTTTATTCAGCCACAAAAGTCTTAATTCAGTTGTAATAATGCACATATGCTTATTTTCTGCTTTCGTTTGTTTGTTGGGTAAACTCATCAGTCCTATAGTAACAAGCAACAATACTTTATACATTTATGCTTTTTAATATGGGATTTTCAAAAGAAATTATCTGTTTATTGATAGGGTAGAGCGCTACTTCGTCGTAGTCGCCTATTTTCGTTCTATCAAGCAAAAAAAAATCAAAAATATCAAATTCACTATGCGCTCAAGAAGCAGTGTTGAATAATCGATCATATCTTAGCTTTTCGTGTCTAACAAATCCAGTGGTATGTATGGAAAAGTGTATAAAATTGGAAGCGGTATACACTAGAATTAATCCGTTTTTGTGTTAACATCTATTTAAAAAAAATAAGGGATGTGCTTAGCACAACGGGAGTTGGCTCAAAAACCTTATCGCTATACATGATTTTTGTTATCTTAATAACATCTTAAGAAGTGTGTATTCTAAAAAATATATATTGAAATGTATATTTATTCAAAGTATACATATTCAACCTCGAGATGGTTAATATAAAAAATGGCTAATGTATTTTTTTATTTTATTTTTTATGTCCACGTCAAACTTTGTCCATATAAAATTTGAAAATAGAAGAAAAATGATCGCCAAAATATATTGTAATCTTATATCAAAATTAAACTATAGTTCACTTGAAAAAAATCTGAATTTTACTTTATACCGATAAATACCGATATTTTTTAATAAGCAATACCGTTATTGTATAAATCCACCTGGCAACGCTGGCCCGTGATATGTTGCATACTGTCAAACGCTATTAAATAGGATAGGGTTGCCAGGAGGTCCCTGATTAGGACTGAAAAACCTTCTCACTACTGATCTTCCGAATGTACACACTTAATTTTTTTTACAGTATTCGGTTATTTTTTACCGAACTTTCAACAGCTGAACGTTCGGTAATCCGATTTACCGGATTACGGTAAAATTTTACAGTATTCCGGTAAAAAAAATTGTCAAATTTCACCGAAATCCGTTAAATAGGACTACCGAACGTTCAGCTGTTGAAAGTTCGGTAAAAAATTACCGAATACTGTAAAGTTTTCAAAGTGTGTAGAGTCACTGGTCGTTGGAACTCCTGGTAAAACGCATGCGGCTTTCAAGAACCCAGAACCGTTTGTCCACTTCTGAATCCTCTAGCATAGACCGCGTTCGCTCCACGAGTATGCGGTTCATCCGCTCGCTGACCCAATTCTATTCGGGCAATTCAACTTAAATTCCCTTACACCTAAAAAAAAACATCAAATTTCTAGCTACGGTACTCACCTCGTCCTGTCTCACCTGTCGCATTGTAATCGGCTTATTCTTACGCCGAACGCCCCATACTGCTGCAACAGCTCGATCATTTTACTTTTGCACCATCAAGAACGTCAACGAAAGTGACTGCAATCGTCGATGAACGTAACAAAATAAGACACGCCTCCAACATCATCAGTTGAGAATGGCCCACACACGTCCGGGTGGATCAGCTCCAGTACCGGCGTCGAACGTTTCTCACTACGCTCCGGAAACGACTTCCGCCTTTGCTTGCCAACGATGCATGGCTCGCACACAACGACGTTCTAGTCCGCCTTTCCACCGATCAGTCCGGTCCCATGACCGAGACTTTGCGTGTTTAAATGGCCGAATCGACGATGCCATAACGTGGAACCACTCGCGCTCCCATTCCCACCCTTTCGCTCGTTTGTGAGCACTTTTTTCATAGCCGCAAAATTAACACCGCTCGGTCCCGATTCCGCTGAGTTTGTCTTGGGAGTATATTTTTCACGGCTTTTCTCACCACTTTTCTGCGTCTTTTTCGCGGGGCAGTCGGAAAACTTGTGCCCCTCCTAGGAATGGGCGATGTCGATGCGATTTTTACAGAATCGATATTGTTTCCTCAATAAATCGATTTTTTTGATCCGATCTTTTCTGTTCGATAAAATATGATCATATTTTTCATATTTGTTAGTAAATATGATCATATTTTAGGTTGTTTCAACCAAAATTTCATATTGAAATTTACCTAAACAAATTCTCGGTTTGCTTTGACAAAGTGCATTGCTTGAAATAATCTAAAAATAAATGTTGTTTTTGCTTTGGTGTTATAGGTTTTATAGGAAGATGTACCTATATTAATCTCATCACTTTGCAATTCATCCTACTTGAAATAAAACGATATACACGTGACAGGATTAGTTAGTACTGTTTGTTGTAGTTATTTAACGTAAGCAAACATTATTAGAATACGAAACCGATCCTTCAACTGCCCAATTGGTTGATTCATCGTAGGATGAATATAGGAACAATGAGATTAATATGGGGGCAGTTTCCCTACTTGAATTCAACAAATCTTAGTTAAATTCAAACATTACTAGCAGTTTTTTTAAATCAATTTTCAGTTAAAATCAAACCAACTAGTTGTTAGGAATAAACAACAAAATGCTTGATGAAACCAACGATATTGGATGAAACAACCAACAATATTGTTAAAATCAAATAGATATTTTTCACATCCGATGCGGAATGCCATGAATTTATTTATTTAATAATTTTGTTTTTCATTTCCCCATTGATGAATGCAAAACTGCACATCGCATTTCAAATTCTTTCAGCATGAGCTGTTGTGCATTGTTGGGTTTTAATAAATATGTAATAAATATTGAGAGTCCATACATGTTTCAGCTTTTTTTCATTCGTACTGATATTGATGATAGCGAAAAAGATTTTCCTTAATAATAAAAAGAACAAACCATCGTGGCGGCAGAGTTTTGGCTTCCTTAAAAAATGACTCCCTCAAGACTTCATCACCGACTTTAAACTTTTAAATTTCAAATAATTTTCACTTGTCTGGGAGTTGTAACAAGTGACCAACAAAAACTGTTGTGATATCTGGCTGCCAGCTCAACTGAAACAAACTGATCATTTAGTTTTTTTAAAACTAGTTTAAAAATCAGTTAATTTTATCGGAGCATTTAGGTTGATTCAACCAAACATCACAATTTGTACGAGCTGTTTATGTCAACCTTACTTTTGATGAAAAGAAATCTGTTTATGTTTGTTTCAACCAAAGTGTTAGTGTGAATCAACTTAATTTCAGTTTGAATCGATGCAATTTTTTCGTTTGTAAATAACGTGGAAAACTCGTTCGAATCAACTGATGTCAAGGATTAGAAACGAACATATGTTGACTTTTGTACAACCATAATTCTAGGGTTTTTTTTTTTCATTAGGGCGAATCTGCAATTGAGAGATTCTCTCCGGGCTCGCTCTCTTTCATTCATTACACCGCCATTATAAAACTTTCGAGGGATTCTTTAGTACAGATCGAAACACAACAGTGCTGGCTAGCATACTCTACAAATAGTAGAATGAAAAACGTTAAGGTGATTGGTTTATGAATGATAGAGAGCGAGCCCGGAGAGAATCTCTCAATTGTAGATTCGCCCTAATGAAAAAAAAACCCTAGAATTGTAGTTTGAATTACAACCAAAAATTAGTTTGTTTCAAACTAGAATCATTTTTCTCTGTGATATTTGAAAATAGGTGTTTTTTACACCCATTAATTGGTTTTCGCAAACAACCGTGTACTTGATTTCGGATCCCAGTGAGTGCGTAGCAGGCGTTTGAAACGAAGACTTTCGCAAGCTTGATCCCATTGAGTTCATGGTACATCGTTTGGATTTTCGAAAATAGTATCGATTAATCGACATCGGTGTCGAAATCGGACATCACTATTTTTGGTTATCACCTGCTTAGCGATGTCTGATTTTCTGAATTAATCGATTAACGATTGATCACGTTGGTGTTGTAGAGTTAATCGATTAGTTCGATTAATCGTCCACAATTAATCGATTAGTTCGATTAATCGTCCACAATTAATCGATTAGCTTAAGTAATTCGATTAGTTTTCAACATATTCAAAATGGGGAATAAGTGAATAATTAACACTTTACTAATAATTTTAAACACTGTTTTAATTTTTTTTTAATATAATACACAGATAAAAAGAACAATTGATTTTTTTGCGTTATCTAATGCACATAGAGGGAATTCTAGATTTGGCAGAAAATAATGGGATATTTCATGTAATTCAAAGCTAGATAACGCCTGAATCTAGCCTGTTGTATGAAAGATTGCAAACATTGTTGAATGGCGCATGAACAATTGCAAACAATTGTGTCGTTTACACCTCCTTTGGCTTGAAATTAAAGGAGGGGAAATTTTACGCGCATGTTAAAATTCATGATTTTTTTCTGTGTGGTTTTTACTCCTAACTCATATATTTTGCGAGATTTCTACCAAATATCTTACTGGCAAAAGAAAAAGAACGATTCAATGCTTCCACTACTGACAGTTGGTGATGCTGTCTGAGTGAGTTGGTCTGTGATTCTGCATCTACATTAGAACTACACAAATCAGTGTCGCCCTTGCTCTCATTGCGCTTGTTGCTTTCCGAAACAGTAGACACATCTCGAGGTGAATTGATGGAAAGGATGATATCCTTGTGTTTCAATTTTCAGTGTTTCAACTTATTTGTTGTATTCTGGCACCAAATTAGCATCAACGTCCAACCAAGGCCAATGCGTCACAACTCCATGCTTAGGCTTCTTTTTCGCCACACCAACTATGGGTTAAATAGCGCTATTCACGGGTTGCAGCGAACCTTCAATAGGGTGGCGTCCATTTTCGATTTCCACCTGACGCGGAATGCAATCCATCGGAGATTTTCTACCGTTTTTAGAACAATTGACGCACGTAGTTAAGATAGTATATAGCTTTAATTATTTTATTTTTACTGTGTGTCTTAACTCCACTTAAGAGGTTATGTAATCGCTTCTTATTGTATTTTTTTTCTATTTAACATCATTAGGACCTAAACTTGGTCTGTTGATGCCTACTTCAAATAAAAAAAAATGAAATGAATTCTGGCAATAACTTATGGGCAAACTACATATTTTGCATCGTACTTTTTTTCATTTACCTCGTCGAAATACACCCATGCCGGGCTCATCTTGGATTTGTTGGAACATGATGCCATCACTCAGCCAAATAATCTTAAAAATTTCATAAGGTTCAACTAATGAACGATGCTTATGAATTTCATAAGGTTGACTTATGAACGGATTTTGTTTCACACGACGCTGTTCTTGTTCGCCTTTAAGCATTCCTGTTTACTAGTGTTGATATATACAAGTCACTGGACCCATAACCCCCTCGTTCAAGGTTCGAATCCCGCTTGCTGAATATTTTTATTTTTGCAACATCATTAAATTTCTTAAGGTAAAGTTATGAAACTCATACTGATTCCTTATAGCAAATAATCATAATGCAATTTTATGAATATCGAAAGTTTATTTCGCTGAGTGATCCTTGAAGCTGAAAGAAAATTTAACCATTTTTTAGGTCTTTCGCCATGTTATCTATATATTAGTCTCATTTGGATAGTAAACTAACTTATCATAGGAGTGATGCTCATTGATTAACTCGGCACAGTCGCACAAAAGTTTTTAAATATTCAGAAACAAACACCAGATTGAAAAACTACAAACGCGGCAGAGTAAAAAATCGACTGGAAAAATAGCTTTCCGTTGTTCGATTCGAGTGTCTAGTACATATATAGTTTGACATTAAGAGAATTCCATTTCATTTTGTTCCGGATTCCTCTGACTGAGTGGTGCACGAATAAACCACCCTCATGATTGCATATGCGACCCTGTGAAATTGGCACTCGTAAAAAAAAACCGAAAACAAAAATATTCATTATGTTGCTGGTTGCAGTTGTGATTGGACTCTAGAAGTGATTTTTGCGAATTAAAAAGTGTGATTAAAGTGCACGTTTACGTCAAATCGTTTTGTTGTCTTCGGTGCACTTGTCCTTTATGCTGAAAGGTATAAGTTCACTGAAGACAGGAAACGATTTGACGTAAACGTGCACTTTTATCACACTTTTTCTGTTTTTGTCGGAGTCCAATTATAACTGCAATCAGCAATATATGTTTTATTTTATTTTTATTGATCGAGTGGTTAATCGAAGCAAATTAATCGAGTATCTCGATTACTGAGTTTCAGCTAATCGATTAAAAATTACTCGATTATTTGAGCAATTAATCGACTAATCGATACATAATCAGACGTCCCTACACCGGCTTTCAAGTGAGTGAACGCATCGTAGGTTTGTTGATAATTTGGATGGAACGAAACGCATCGTAGGTTTGTTGATAATTTTATAATCGTGATTATTTTCGTTAAATCCTCGGAATTTCAGTGAAAATCTGCTATCAATACCTGCAGGCAACATGTGTGACTACGACCCATCTATCGACAACAGCTATAATCCGGAATTCCCTCTCGAAAGTGACGACGCTTTTGACGGCAGTGTGAAATATTCCTCGCTAGGTCCATTTGCTGCGTCAACGCAACTCTATTTTGGGATTCATCCGGATTTGCATAACGCTGAACAGTCCGAATCTACTCCTACGCCAAAAGTGTACACGGACTTATTTTGCGTGAGAACATACACCGCAAAGGACCTCTACCCAATCGAACTAGACCCAAATTCATATCCGGCTTGGGCGCTCTCTTTCTACTGGCCTGTTTATATAGCTAACTTCCGTCTGAATAGTTTAGACGAAGCCGAGCGGAATGTTCAGATTTCATGTTATTTTGCCACCAAGGGGCTCCTCACAAGAATGATCTACATACGTGAAAACGATGACGAGTTTTTCAGAGTGCACCAGAAGAAGAGCTTACTCTTGGATATGTTGGTTTATTTTACTAGCCAGGAGGACGCAGAACGTGCCATCCTTTGTTGCGACAAGACGACCTACTACGGTCATAAGTTGAATGTGTTTCCAGGACGAGTTCCGGAATATTTTGATCCACAGAGAACGGCTCGATTTCAAATACCGAAAAAGTACTCCGTTGAATTGACGGAGACCCTGGTAGAGCTTGGGTTCCAACGAAGAGGTTGTGAGAATATCGAGACCATTGTGAAACACTCAGACAGTGAACTGATTGTGGAATTTGGAGATGTACAGACAATGAGTCTTGCAGTAATACAACAAATCAAATGGATTCCGTCACGCTTAACTGAAGCTGTCAGAAAGCAACGGTACCTGGAACAGGACTTGAAGTTTGAGCTGATGTGGAAAATTAAGGAGGATTCGTCATTCATGGAAATGACTCCACCGCAGGATGTTTTGCAGCATTTGCTAAGCGGAAAGCTACCGCCGGTATTAAGGGAATGGGAGAATCATACCACTCCGAAAGATTTGCCGCCAAAGGTGAGAAATTGGATTGAAAATACAAGACGGAATAGGAAAATGAAGCTAGTTGAGAATGGCCGGAAACGGCAAACAGAAAAAGAGATCGGTATCAAAACAACTGGTGAGGGTAAAAATCCAGGAAAGGGACTGACGAAAAAGCGTAAAAAAGAAGTGCAGCGGGAGATAGAAGTTTTTCTTGGCATCCCACAACCACAATGCCCATGGACTCGTCCTGAGCGTTTGAAGAGAACATTCCGTTCTAAGAAGGAGGACTATTTACTTACAAAGACGGAGCTTCTGAAAAATGACCAAACAACGACTCTAGCGACTCGCAACAAACTGTTTTACAACTTGCTGAAAACAGAGAGACAACTCGGTAAGATAGTGGGGGAGCTTGGTAACAAAGAGGAATGTGAATTTCTGAAGAATGGACTGATGGAGGCTTTTCAAAAAGCGGTTCGTTGATAATTTGTTAGATTGGTGATTAGTTTAATATTGCTTTTTGATCGTTTCAGAATGAGCCACACTTTTTTCCTGATTATCCGACGGATGTGAAGTTTTCCGATGAACTGGAACCACTGGATACATTATGGCCAGTTTATGTGGGTAACTTTCGAGTGTTCGATTTGGATCCGAAGTATCGGAATCGGCATATTATAGAATTCTTTGCTTTGAAAGATTTTACGGTGGAGATGATTTACATCGGCGACAACGATCCATTCTATAACTCCTACCTTAAACATATTCTTCTGCTAGATATGCTGGTATATTTCAAGGATAAAGCAGTAGCTGATAAGGTGGTCGCCACTTACCACAGTACAATTTACCGTGATTCCAAGTTGAGTGTGTACCCCGGACGAGAGGCTGTCTATTTTTTCTGTCGTCGAACTAGAGTCCTAGACCTGAATCCAAACCCAATGGAAGGGGAGCAATCGATCGAAAGGATCCTGTTGAACATTCGTCCAGAATCACTCACCAGTGTGGCACGTTTACCCGACAAAGCGGTATTCTTTTTCAATAAAATGAAGTCTGCCAAGGCTACCGGATTGAATCTGCGTAAGCTGAAATCGACGATTCCGAAGCAGCGATTCTTGGAATCCGACATCAAGGATGATCTTGTGCGGAGAATACTGTACGATCCGGAGTTCCTCAACGGACAACCTCAGGCCGAATCCCTTAAACGACTGTTTGTTGTTAAATCTATGCCCTCCGAACCGTCCGGTGAAGTGGTTTGGGGTGGCTTTTTCAGGCAGGTGAAGGAGGTGAACGCGCGAATTGGCAGGGTGTTGGACGAGTGGCGGAAGTTACAGCGTTGAAGTGTGGAATGGTCGCGGTGAGTTTTGGATTATTTTGTTTGATTTTTTTTTGTTTTGGAATTGGTGGAGGATGTTATAGTTTGATGTTTGCTGAAAAACAGGAAGGAAGGAATTTTTAAATGAAGCAAGACCTGGAAGAATGATAAGCCGTGCTTCGAAGTTAATTCATTTGTAAACCTTATTTATTGTAGCTTAATGAGTGAATAAACCTAATTTGCTGGAATTCATTGGTGATTCGCAAATTACTGCACCTAGGAAGAAACGATTCTGGGCGGAAGTTCAAAAACAGACAAATCTAGTTTTTTTTTTCAGTTGAACAATGCATTTATTTGCGCATTACATCATAAAGCCGGATAGCATTTACAAATACCAAATAGTCCTACTCTCTGCTGTTTCACCCGTTATCGGTACCGTCCGCAACGAGCTTGTACCCATACTCTCATGATAGGAAGTCATTCCTCCTGAAACAGCAGAATGCCCGCTGAGCCCACTCTTTCAGATTGTACCCCACATTCGGCGGAAGCAGTTCCAAGTTCTGTGAATCCTCATCGTCGTAGTCCCCGGCATCGTTGTCCAGGTAATCGCCCTCCGCACTGATACCTCGGTTGAGAATTTTCTTGTAGCCCTTGCTATTGGACAGTTTGCGACACTGCTGGAAGTCCAACTCGTCCTCCTGGTCCGATTCGATGGTCATCTCCTGTATGCTGAACGTGTCGGACAGCTCTTGGCGTTTGTTTGCCGATTCTGCCAGTTTTCGGCTGGGTCTGGGAAAGAACGATACCGGCTCTAAATCGTCCTCGTCGCTGTTCCCATCGGACGGACTCACGTCAACCAAAGGCTGGTCCCGAACAATGGCTCCTCCTGGTATGGGCAGACGAGATATTGGTATGAGAGATGCTGACTTCGGAACTGCTTCATGGTTGAGCTCCTAGTTTGGGAGGGTAAATAGGAGGAGGAAAACATTATTGATTTAATTCGATTCAATCTAAACACCCACCTGTTCCTCATACATTTGTCGATAGTTACGCTTTGCCCGTTCTACCTTCAGCTCGAGTTTGCGTTGCAAAATTTTGCACGTGTTTATCTGGGAAACCTTTTGATTGGGCCGCGTCTCATCCTCCTGCGTCGAGACACTGCTATTGCCAATGGAAGACGCGTACGAATCGGTGCTGTTGTCACTAGTCAGTACCCGACGATTGTTCCCGCTGGACTCAACCTTGGCTATCGACGTCGATGTCTTATCAACTATGTATTCATTGCTGGCAATCTGTGTTTTTGGATCCCCTGATCCTTTGTCCTTTGGATCTTGAAATACCACATCGAAGTCGTTGATTTTCGAATAAATATCGCTTTCTGCATCGGAATCCGAGTGGTTGTTCTATTGGGGTGATTTGCACTTACAATTGGGTCACATCTGGAAGGGGTTGTATGCACTTACCAGCACCTCTGCGAGCAGTTCACCATTCGCCTTGTCTAGATTGTCGAAGAATAAGGCCTCCAGCCGGTCGTCCGTTTCGTGACCACTGTCATTCATCTGCATGGCACCGGAGCAGGAATTTAATTCAAGTTTTTCACTACAATATGCTTCTACGCGAACCGAAATCTGTGTTTACATCGCCGTGACAAGACTTTTTACGGATATCGATTTTCCTTGGCAAAACATATGATGGTTCGAAAGCAGTGCCGCGTGTAGTGCGCACGCCCAAAGGCTCCCCTTGTTATCACATGGAAAGCATGGCACAGGATGCCATAGAGAAGTGGACGAGGCAGTTGTCAGGTAGGTTTGAGAATTCATTGGTCAATTTGTTTTCGAAAGATAAAATATGATTTTTGTGGTTACTGAAGTATAACAGAAGCGAGTCTCGGGTTCACTTTCTGCTTGTTTAGGCACCACCTATTCTTATGGCTAGTGTCCTAGTGGAACATTTCTGCTGCCTCCAGCCGATGGTTTAAAACATGTTGCGAGATACATTCATGTCGCTCAGAAAGTCGTTGATTGCTGGCTTATTAATGCACACATTTGATGTTTATTATATGGAATCAAATTATAAGAATGGATACTATCAACTCGAGACCAAAGATTACCAAATATAGACTGTTCCAGAAAGTATAAGCACACTTTCAAAATAACAAAAAAGTCATGTTTTTTTAAATTCTAATAATTTTATTTGGCAAATCATGTTTGTATTTTTGTTTTATATGATATTTTACTCTCGTTTAATCAAAATATTTAATCATAGCCAAGACGCCTAACTTTTCCTCGAACATGACCCATTAGCTTCTGCACAGTGGTACTTCCCACAATTTGACCACTTTTGGCCAATCTTTTTTAAATTTTTGGATTTCGTCCGCTGTTTTCATGAATTTTCGAAGCTTTGCTTTGGTTAAAGCCCAAAAAGTCTCGATTGGCCGTGCCTCCGGGCAGTTCGGCCGATTCATGTCTTTCGGCACGAAACATACATTTTGACTTTTGAACCATTCTAAAGTGTCCTTTGCGTAATGACATGACGACAAATCGGGCCAAAACACTACTTGACCTTCGTGCTGCCTGATCATCGGCAATAATCGCTTCTGGAGACATTCCTTAACGTATTTCTGAGTGTTCATCGTCTCCGTTGTGATGTACGGACTAGATGTTTTACCACACTCGCATATTGCCTGCCAAACCATAACCTTCTTACCGAATTTTTCGGTAAAAATTGCCTTCTCCGTTTCGGGGATGTCTTTGTCTTCGCTTACAGTTTAGAATTGTGGTCCGGGGAGCATTTTGTAATCTAGTTTCACGTCCATTATGATACACCCAGAATTTCTACACAATAACGAATCGTAGAGTTTGCGGGTGTGTTAGTTGTGTTTGTTCTCTCGAGCTCAGGGATACCAGATAGTTTTCCAAAATGCCTGTAAGGAACATCGAAAAATGTCTGTATTTGTCTGTATTGAGGATTTTATCAAAAACTAGCGTAAAGGATATGGGTTAGGGGACTATTTTATTTGAGCAAAAGGTGAGGAATGGTTATTTCGCAAAAATAAGGTTAATTCATACTCTCTAATACATTTGTTTTGAGAGCCTTATTCATTTACTTTTTCTGTTTTACAACTGTCACACACTTTCTGGGTATCTCGCATTTTTTAAGGAGTCTTGGCCTTTCCTAATTTACTCATATTCTTTTTTCGTAGCAATTAACGTATACATTAAAAAATGGACTGATTTTAGTAATTCTGCATGCGATTACCCTGCTATCAGGTGGTGAATCTACCTGTGTATCGCCAATCATAGCAACCCTGGTGTGTACAGGAAAAACCACAACTTTTTCAATCACCCAAATGGAGCAGCTGAATGATCATCCAAGCTGAGCTTGATGATCACAAACAACAATAGAATCCTGATCAAATCGATTTTCAGATTATTCCACTGCTATGGAAAGTTACCTTGCTACAATAGATGGTAGTATTACATCATCATCATCATCATCAAGAAATACAATAAAACTGCACATCGAAATTCCTCCAAACCAAAGATTTTTACTCGGTCACACACTTTCCGTTTGATTTATACAAAGATAGCAAAAAAAAACAAGTTCAGTCGGAAACAACGGTGAAAACTGTTGTCTCTTGCAATGATAACATAGAGCTAATCGACCATGTGGAAAACGAACGGGGTGTGAAAACCCGAGGTATTCATTCAAGATTAATCTATCCATCGTAGAAAAGGTGCGGAACAATGAAAAGGGAGGAAAAGATACTCGAGTAAAGAAGTTGTTCGTACTAGCTGTCGTTACCGGTATTCTAGAGAAGTACACCAATATTGCTCATGTTATGTTAGGACAACGCTTCTGAAGGTGGACAAGTTAGATGCGGTTGTAGCAAGTGACCTTAAAATCATTATTCTTCTGCTAAGCATTATGGGTCACAGCTCGTCTTATCCATGTCCATATTGCATTTCTAGTAAGCCTTTACTGTCACAAGAGTGTCTCGGACTATGGAACAGATTCTTGAGACCTACACTAAGTGGGGGCGACCCCGGCGTAGTGGTTAACATCCATACCTCTCTCACGCCAAAGTCACGAGTTCTAATCTCACCCTCGGGAAAGTTACGAAAAAAACACCCAAAGAGGTGTTTGAATGACTACGACGGGAGATGAATCAGCCCTAGGCTGAAAATCTCGATAATACGGAAACAAAAAAAAAAAAACCTACACTAAGTGGAAATCAAGGGGCAAACGATGAGAAAGCAAAATACTTTTACAATTGCCTTCAAAAACCTTTATTGTGTGGATCCTCCGACAGCAAAACTGTAATCCTCTGTCCACCCGAAGTTCTTCACATAACGCTTGGAATACTGAACACCATCTACAAAGCTGTTGAAGCCACGGATCCAAAAATTGCAGGGGGGCTTCTCAGATGTTTAAAGTAGTATGTATTTCTATGTATGTATGTGAAAGATCTTTCTTTTCTTTATTTTAGAATCGAGAATGTACATTGTGGTGAATAACTATTGGTAAAGTAAACACTGGAATAAATCTTGACATATAACTCATTTGACTTATTGTTTTTTTTTTATCGAATCTTCATTTTTACAAACTCTACAGTCTGCTGGAGTTTTTTGGCTCTCATACAAACAAAACACATTTTTTTGCATAACTCGAGAACTAATCAAGCAAATGGAACCAAATTTGGCATGTGCGGGCTTTTGGACGCAGATATTTTTTCTATGGTAGTTCGAGGCCCCTCTCATACAAATGAAACAAACATTTCTGCATAACTCGAGAACTAATCAAGCATATGGAATCAAATTTGGCATTTGCAGATGCAGGCTAGCATGCAGGGGCTTCCTTTAGCTCAGTCAGTAAAGGCGCGGCTACAAAGCAACACCATGCTGTAGGTGGCTGGGTTCGATTCCCGGTCTGGTCTAGGAATTTTTCGTTAGGGAAATTTTTCGACAAAAATGGTACCTGGCATCGAAAGCTCTCACTGTGGAAGTACATTTAGAACACTAAGTTAAGAACAAGCAATAAGCGATTTGTGAAAGCAATAAGCTTGAAATGCTAAAGAAGAAGCAGAAGAAGATGCAGACAAGCGAAGCGGTACATTTCCACTTCAGAATCACATAGGAGACATTTAAGGTTTTTTATTTCTTTTATTTTATTTGTCGTCAATCATATATGTAGACCGGTTTACATTTTTGCCTTAATTCTACTCTTACAGATATTCTGAGAAAAATGCTTTTTTTAGTTGATTTTTATTCATTGTTATATCAATTGTGGTGCAGTATTTGTTATAGCAAGACATCATCTTATTTATGGGTCCGTTTTGGGCATAGTTAGTTCTTTGATTATTCATGTAGAATAAATTCCTGTTTCTTAAGTGACGGGTGGGAGCGTAGAAGTTGAGCTTCTCTAAAATATCTGCGTCATTTATTCTTTGCCCAATAACATCGTTTATAAATGATAGAGTCGCAAACTCACGTCGTTTTTCAAGACCATCTATTTTAATTAACATACATCGAGATTCATAAGAAGGTAACCGAAAAGAGTTCCATCCTAACTTACGCAAAGCATACAATAAAAACTGTTTCTGCACTGACTCAATACGGTCTTTATGTGTATTCTGATATGGATCCCAAACCACGCTGCAGTACTCAAGAAGGGGCCTAACATATGTTACATACAATGTTTTTATTGTATAGGGATCATTGAAATGAAAACTAAACCTCTTGATGAACCCGAGCATATTACTTGCCTTGTAAATTATATTGTTGTAGTGTTCTACAAAAGTGAGCTCGGAATCAAGTATGACTCCCAAATCTCTAACCTGATTGCATCTTTCAACAGTTTGTTGACCTATAGTGATGGTGTCTTGCCTTACATTGCGCTTTTTAGTGAATGAGACTGAGATGCACTTTTTAACGTTAATCTCTAGTAAGCTTTTTGTACACCAAATATGAAAATTATCAACTTCTCTTTGAAAGACTTCGATGTCAGATGATTTACGTATTTCCATGAAAAGTTTCATGTCGTCTGCATATATTAAAACATTTAAATGGTGTAAAATATATTCAACATCATTGACAAACAAAATAAATAGTAAAGGACCCAGATGGGATCCCTGTGGTACTCCCGATGTAACATTCACAACCGATGATAGCTTTCCTTCAAATCTTACTCGTTGTGTTCTTCCAAGCAAGTATGACTGAACCCACTTTATTAAATTATGGTTGAAACCTATCTTAGACAATTTGTAAAGCAACAAAGGAATATCGACTCTATCAAAAGCTTTGCTAAAGTCAGTGTATAAGGTTTCAACGTAATTACCTTCATCCATTGCATTTATTGAAAAATTTACAAAGTTTAGCAAATTTGTAGAAGTAGAGCGTCCTTTCATAAAGCCATGTTGCTTGGTAGAGATAACATTTTTAACTTGTGAAAAAATATGTTGATTGATAATGGACTCAAATAGTTTGGGAATACAAGATAATATTGCAATGCCACGATAGTTTTTCACATCTGATTTTTTACCGCTTTTGAAGATCGGAACCAAGTACGATTCTTTCCAAATGAGGGGAAATACGCCAGTTTTTAGAGATAAATTAAACAACCAAAACAAGGGTTTTACTAATTCCTTTGATAATGTTTTCAAAAATACTGGCGGTAATCCGTCAGGACCAGCTCCTTTAGAAGCGTCTAATGTGCTTAAAGAATGCAAAATTTCGTTGACGGATACATTATCAACAGTCACATTTAACGAAGGCTCAGGAAGATATGAGAAAAATTGATAATCTCGATCCTTGTCGTCACGAGTTGTGTAAACATCTTGAAAAAAATCAGCAAATAAGTTACTGATTTCGGTTGGATTCTTACCGTCTTTGTCGTTGAATTGCATTTTTGTTGGAAAATTTCTTAATTTCTTCTTATCTTTAACAAGGTTGAAAAACGATTTCGGGTCTGATTTGATATTAGTTTCAGTTTTTCTATTATTCTCCTCATGTGCGATCTTCATTTCTAAATTCAGTTCATCACAGATAGTTAAATATATTGTGAGGTTTGTATCATTTTTATCTTTTTTATAAGCTTTGTGCGCTTTTTGCTTCCTATTTTTGAGATTTATAATTTTCTTAGTATACCACACCGGATTCTTATTTGGTCTTCTCCTATGTCTTTGGGGTACTGCAGTCTCTACTATATCGTAGATGTTTCGATAGAATACAATTACGGCCTGCTCTGTTGACAAATTGCGAAATATGGTTTGCCAATCAATCGAGTATAGTTTGTTTTTAATGAGATTGTAGTCTGCTTGTTTAAAATCAAAATAAATTTCGGTTAAATCGTTATCCAACATTGTGGGGTTGTCATGACTGAAAATGGAATATTCAATAGCAGTATGAAATGCTTCATTTTTCCAAAGAGGTGCTGGTGCCTCAATAACGCAAAAATCATCGGTCATATTAGTGAACAATAAATCAAGGTAGCAATTGTTCCGATTTCGTACATGATTTATTTGATTGAGCCCAATCTGCGCACTTTTTTCAAATAGAGTAAGAAGTGTTAAATTATCTCCAATTATTGGTATTAAAAGAGATTCATTTTGATCATCTATAATAAAATCAGTAGCATTTTGGTTAAAGTCACCATAGATGTGAATATTGACGTCAGATTTAAATTTTGTCAAAATACTTTCAGCAATATTAAAAAACATTTTGTATGAATCAATTTTTGCACTTTCTGGGGGGAAATAGACTGCTCCAAAAATATGAACTTGATTTTCGATCATAGATGTAACCCAGACATGGTCAAATTCCTTGTGTTTTTTTGAAGTGATTTCTTCTGATTCATAATCAGATGAAATTGCAATTAATGCGCCACCTCCGGATTTCTTATTGGATAACGATTTATCTCGATCGTCTCTATATACATTAAACTTATCGGCAAAAACTTCAGAACTTTTAATGCTCGAATCCCAACTAGTCTCAGTGGCTAAAATAACAGAGTAACTACAAGCAGCAACACGTCTATAAATTTCATTAATCTTCAACGCACTCTTCATTCTATTAAAGTTTTGACAATAGATTGTTATTTCCTTACTTTCTTTACTATTTTTCAAAGCACTCACGTGTTGAGAGTCGGTTTGATTGCGAGCGAACGTCAAGTTTGGGGTAGTATTATACCTTCCATTTTCTGCTAGATTGTTGTCCTCCAAAGGGTCCGTCAATTCTTGGTAAAACACGAATGCCTGCATGTACACATCTGACAAGGTGCTGTTGAAGTTATTGGCACGGGTGAGTGCCCTGGAACGGAAGTTACTGGAACAGCTGATGAACTGCATAATGCGACAGAAGATGTCCCTGGAGTCATGAAGTTGAACGAGCTCGTTGGAACGGTAGGTGTGGAATAGGGTGGTGATGCGTCACTTGCCGGGTACGGATTTTGTATCCCACCACTTTGGAAGTAAATTGGTCGATGGCTGAGTGGTGGCCTGGAGAATTGGTGCTTCGCAGCAGCAAGAAGCACACGGTCTGATGGTAAATGGTTGTAATTGTTGATGTTGTTGTTATTATTGTTATTGGGGTTGGTGGTTCTACGATGGTTTTGTAAATGGTGAGTAGCATTGTTATTTAGAATATTTTGTTTTTTGCTCTGCTTCTTCCGCTTTCGAGCTTTATCGGCCATTTTTTGCTGATTCAAGCGGTGTAATTTACGAGCATCGTACTGTGACCAGTCTGCCATCCAGACTTTCCTCGTGCCCAGAAAACGCCACCCTGAGTCAACGGCGTCTTTTTTGTAATTTAATTCTGCTTCTAAACTGGAACATGGGTCAGGTGTCGATAACGGTGATTCTATATTATGATTTGCACAAATGTTTGCCGATAAAGACTTGAGTTCGTCAAGAATATCGATACCCAACATCGAATTTGTGCTCATTGTACAATTAGCTGCTAATTCAATGGATTGCTGATTGAGCAGGCTAATTTCATTGTTGATGTTGCGAAGGTCAGTTGATAAATCTGACGTAACCACTTTCAATGTTGAATGTATATTATCTTTTGTTGCTGACATCGCTGTATCGAATAGGGAAGTGACGTGATTTTTGATCGCAACAACGCTACCAGCTAAACTGTTACTTTTGTTGATCGCAGAAAGCTCATTTTTTATACTGGTGAGCAGAATTTCGAGTCCTCTTTCCATGCTTTCAAACGCTTCATGAACGGCGTCAGGTTTGTGTTGGGATGCAAGCCGGTGCATCACCTCTGTATTGTCATGAAGCTGTTTTTCAAGGCGTTTCTGTTGCTCAACCAGTCCATTGAAGTCAAGCTTAGCCTGTAACAGCTCCTGGCACGAGCCGCAGCATGGTAGTACATAGGAATTCACATCCACCAGGTTTTTTTCTCTCCTCCGTAGCGAGCCACGTTGAACGGTCACTCCGATGCAGGCAGCGTGAAATTTCCGTGGACAACCGGCACACGTCCACATAACCGAATCGATGGAAGCGTCGAAAGTACAAATTTCGCAGTTCATAGCGTATGCAAAAGTAAAACTACTGAGTCAACAAGAATAAAATAAGTCAATGAAAATAAATATAATCGAATACGCGCACGGAACCGACAGCAAATTAAAAACGCGTCCGCACTTATCGACGATCGAAATTAAAAGGGAAGGGAATGATTTTTTTATCAAAATATATTCTTTTTTCACCCCTGAGAAATTTTTTAAAAAAGGAAAACATCATATGTTTTTTATGTATGTGTTTTCAAATATATTATATAAATTGTTTGGAAGGTCAACAGTAATTATTTTATATCTTTGAGTTCTGTTTGTTTTAAAAAACCCCCCCGGCGCGCGAAAATAAAAATATATATATGTGTTTGTGTAGTTGGGCGTGAAATAATACGTTACGTCTTGTATTATTATTTATTTTTTTTTTATAATATAAAAAAAAAAAAAAAAAAAAAAAGGATGGTGTTGGTGGTCCATCCTATCTTCGCGGTCTCCACATATTATTTATTATTGTTACAGTAGTAAATTTAAAATAAAAAAAAACTAAGTAAATATTCAACCATATTCAATTAATATTCTAAAAGTCAAAAGACATTATAAAGCTATGTTCTAGGTCATCCAAACTATCCTTGAGATCAAAGCACAGGGCCTACAGTTGTAAAAAAAGCTTTCTGGGCTACGCAAAGCTACGATGTGTATTGGAACCATCCCTACCAAACAAAACTGATAGCAACGTAGCAACAGCGAGTTGGACATGTACGATCGTGCGAATGCACTTTAGACTTTGCATAAATCGATGACACGCATTAATCGACGCTATGGATAGAACACCTGTTGGCGAACTGTTTCCATCCGGAGGACTTTCGCTGACATTACAAAACCAGCGAACAAAACCAGTTGGAGAAGCGGAGCAGCTTTTAGTCTTAGTTTGAATTCAAAAGTGTTAGATATAATTTTAAAGTGAATAAAAATTATTTTTTTATTATACTGCGAACGAACACGGCATAATTTACATATATACATACATACAAACACACATATATTCATACATGCATACATACACACATACATACCCACATGCATACAAAATCAGGTACAAAGATACATGCAAGGCACGAAGAATTTCATACAAAAAAAAAGCTACTCTAGATCCCCGACCAATTTTTTTGGCCGCAAATGATAGGGGAAAGTCCAAGCTTTCAACCGGTGAAGTATTAGACTTATCTTTTTTTTTTTTTTTTTGTAATAAAGGTGTTCGAAAAAGAAACCTTGAGGTGGCATCAAGCGTGATGAACAGAAAGAAAGAAGTGGTCAACTTTTTGCTGACACCTGAGTTGATGTCTGAACATGATTGATTCCGGAATTAACAACATTGTTGGGTATCGTTGATTTACGTTACGGCTAATAAAAATCTGATTTAGTAAACTATTTAGAAGAATATATCCGTGGCTTAGAAGCTCCTCTTATTTCACAAAATGACGATCCAAACGCGGCTGGCAAAATATGGCATCACTGTTACAATGTAAGAACACAGTTCAATGTTTAAATCACGGAATATATTTAAAAAAGTGTAACAACATCACATATTTATCAACAATAAACAGCAGTCGAAGTCCCTAAATCAGAGCTAAAAATAGATTCAATCGGTGTTCATGATCAAGCAAACGCTCTGCAGTACCCAGTGGCTCGAATGTTCCTCGGTGTGAAGATCTGCCTCAAACACAAGTCCGACTCCCATCGCATTACGCCGCTGGGACGTGGTGTAGACCGGTGTTCGGAAGGTATTCTGAAAGAAATACAAAGCTTAGCTAATTATTCTTGTTCAAGTCACGTTTTTCGAACTGCAAGTACATCATAAACCGACTATTAAAACAATAGTATTCAAGTACTACCTACGAGAAAATGGCCCAAAGGGTCACATAAACACAAACAAACAAACATAAACGCCGAAACAGATCGTAATCAAATAATCGGGCATGTTCTTTGGGACACGTACGCGCCTCTATTGGCATCCGTGTACATACTCAAAACTACTTGTATACCAACAAAAGAACAAGCAGGAGCGCAAAGAATAATAGTTATATAAAAAAAGTGGGGGAGCAAGAAAAAAAAAAAGGCACAGAAATCTAGAACGAATGAAACTTACTTGCAGCTTCAGACGGTGCGCCTCTATCGGCACGACGGACAGCACCGGCAACGGTTCCACCAGCACTTTCGGAGTCGAACGTGCCAGACGTCGATTGGCCGGATCCCAGCGGGCACCCTCCAGATAGAGCCCGGTCACGTAGCAGCCCTGCATTTATCAGCATTTCCGGATCATCCGTCCGCATGCATAACATAAACGTGGACGTGGTGGGTGATGCGTTACGAATGGCAGGGCCGATGGGGGAAAAGATAGGAACATACCAAGACAAATATAAGACGAATATAAGACAAATTGTGTGTACGTACAAGTAAAAGAAATGAAATTTGTCGCTCCCATATGCATTCGAAAATGGAACTTTTGTCGTCTTCGTTTGCCGGGGAGAAGATTTGGTTGGATGGATGAATGTTTGCCCGTCTACTGTTTGCTGAACACTTGCAGCATTTTTGGTGGGTTATTGAGTTACTAGTGTTTGTTTTTTAACAGACGAAGTCTTTTTGCTCTTGGTGTGTGAGCACGCTCGAAGTGGTGCTTCCAGTTTATGTGAAAAAAAAGATCAATTTGAAAGTTAAAATAGAGGTGGTATTACTTCTCCCAGAAGGACATTTCCAGGGTCGTAGATTTTCCGGAATTACCATTCTCGGAATGACATTTACCAGAGTTCAATCGAGAGCAAATTTCCTAAGCGATTATGAAAGCATTCGGAGAATGGAAAATTTCCTTATTCTAATATTCAGAAAAGACAATCCATGCAAGAAAGGCAATATTCCGTTAGATGGCATCTGGAAAACTTAGCTCCAGGGAATGTTACCTCAGGAAATTCGCTGCACCTGCTTGGAAGCGAAAATAGGACTACTGCTTGTTTTAAGATCGACACAAATACATAACAATGATCTCGTTTTCCAAGTTGAATCTTCATTCAGGCATCTGCAATTAATTTGCAATTGAAATTACTCCAGTTTCTGATCCAGTTGTGCTTGTGAATCTATTAACCATCACTATAAAAAGATGGAGTTAATAAGTTCGATTTTTCCTCTGAAATCCATCGGATGACTCGAAACCGTGGAGCCGCTTGGTACATCATTGATTTAATTTGAAATTAATAACCATTTCGTAGCTGTGTACTTCGTTTTTCCTCTTCCATGTTCAAACTGCACAAACATTCATTAACGTAATGAAGAAGTATTCGTCCATGCAGAACACACCTCTTCCTGCTGCAGCTCAAATGGAAACAAATTGAACACGACGACGTTGCTGACGGGCAGAAAGCGGTGAGCACCCATGAGCCACGAGACCGGGAACCGATACGGACAACCCGGATGTTCAGCGCATCTTTCAATCTCCGTATTTATTGCACCCGCTGTCGATGTCTGAGGCGAGCGAAAAAAAGAAGCAACAGTGGCACCGAGTGGCTCAATGATAGTGACTGATAGTGAGAAAAATGTCTTCAACACCGCAGGCTACGCAGCAGCATAAGTACGTATACACTTGCTCATCGTTCGTGCAGCACAATATCCCAAGTGATTTAATTCAATTCGATGTAAGGTAGGTGTATACCTTTTCCCACACGGTGCAAGAAGGTAACGCAACAGTCAGTCAAAGGTGAAAAATACTCAAAAGATACTCATGATACGGATCATATAATTTGAGTAGTTCAAAATGACTTCGCCTAAGGCTATTGCCATGTAAAAAATGTTAAGAAATTTAATCTCATTAATCAAATTGTAAAATCATAAGTAAATAGCTAAATTGGTTTAAAATTGTTGGTACAAAGTTATTCTAGAACTGCTCGATACAATAATTTATGCAACGATTAGTCAAACAGTTTTAACTAGGACTCGATCTCCGAAATCAGAACCCTCAGAAAAATTCCCAAGTTAATGCGTTTAAAAAATAAATAACTATGATGCAAAATCATCTCTTAGTTAAGCAGTAAATTGCCACCAATGATTTCAGAAAATCGCTCCAACAAATTGCTATATTTGTACAAAAGGTTCCATTCCAAAATTGGAGTGGCAGTGACTCGGTAGTGGCAAAAGAACGGCTTGACTTAGTCCGTTAATTTTACTAACTCTATTAAATGAACTTTTTGCACTTTAGAAATAAATTGCACTGCTTGTTGAGTTACTTTCAATAATCGTGTTAGCTGATGGGTCCAGCTTGGCATCTCCTCATCGCTTCATTGGTAACGCGCGTCTAACGAAGACGTTACCCCTTTGGGCGATCAATGAGCAATTTTATGGCGAAGGTACCGCACAAAGAATCGAACAGACGGACGGAATTGGAAAAAGGCGATAAGTTGTCACACTAATCAAATTGCGATCCCGGTTCGTGTGCAGCAAGCTATGGTACAAGAAATGCCCACCGGGTGCGGAGAACTCGGGGTTTGTGTCTGATGAACGAGTGTCAGTATTAGCGGGAAATTGAGAAAAAGCACTGCTGCAATCTACGACGACGAAGACGACATGGTTCCTGTGTACCGACAATTTGTGGGAGGGGATAAAGTTGGGAATGTAATAAAATCTTCGAATGCGCGAGAGTGAAGAAATTAATCCAAATTGATTTACCGCTTCGGGCCGTTCTTCGATTTCGTCCTCCTTGAGGTACTTGGTTACTGCAGTGTACAGTGTCGAGCGATCCAGTGGCCAGTTGTTCTTCCGGCAGGCGACCTAAGATGGATGGACGGTAGGGTGAAGCGTTGAATTAATTATTATTAGATAGAGATGATAACGGTGAATGAAATAATGAGTTCAATTTGTGCCTCCAGCACAGTCTGTATCAAGAGCAATGATGGGTAGAAATGCATGATAAATTCTAAACTATTTCGAACTTCAAATTTCAAAATGATTTTTTTTTAAATATCGATTGGTCAAAAAGGCATTGTGAGATTTTCAAACGATTATAAGGTCCTAGTAGGGTATAACCTCAAAGTCTTTTAAAGCTTGTTGTTCAAAATTAAGTAAAAAAAAAGAAAAAATTCCACAGCCATGCCTCCTGATTCCCATTAAGCTTCATTGAGTGTTCGGCAGCGTGACCACTCATTGGCCTTTCTTAAATTCCCGGGTTTTCCCGGTATATAAACTGTCATTTTCCCGGAACGAAAATTATGGGAACCCTAAAGATAGTGTGCTGATATACATATTAAACTAGGATATTAGTGACAAAACTAGGATATTAGTTGAAAATCTAAAAGAAGGGTAATTAGGTCTGTTCGTTGGAGAATTTCAAAATCTGGTTGAATATTATTTTCACACGTTTAAACATTTCTTATTCACTTCATCATCCATTCAAATTCGAAACCATTTACCTCAACGGACCAAATCTTTCATTTGCTCCCCCAAGATTGACACTTGTCGTTGAGCATCAGCTAGCAGCTTAGCTTTCTTCACTTTCAGTTCATTTACCATCCGATCTGCTTCACGCTTCCTTTGTTTCTCCTTATCTTCCTCGTTTTTATCGCGTTTCTTCTTGTCCAACGATTCTTTGTACCGTCCATGAGCGTTCTTCACATATTGGAATAAGGACTTGTTAATTTCGACTTCACTTACACCGCTTACACGTTAATATTAATCTGCTCCAGGATGGCGCTGCAATCGATTCGGCCTTGTAAAATGTCTGCAACAAAGAGAGCGCTGGATGTGTCACGACGAAACCGAAGCGATGCAAGATCGATCAATCGACAACGACTCTCGTAACTCGGCGTAAAAACCTGCGTTGAACAGATTCGACTCTATTCCCGCCATTAATATAGCTCGGATTCCAGACGGCAGAGCAATACTCTAGAATCGATCGCACCCAGGAGCAAAAAGGGACTTCAAGCAGTAAATATCGGAGAAGTCTTTAGCCATCCGAAAAATAAAGCCTAGAGCTCTTGATGCCTTGTCCACGATGTACGAGATGTGAAGCATGTACGTCAACTGAGAATCCAGAATAACTCCTAGATCTTTGACGTAAGTCGCACGTTTGATTACCGTGCCTTGAAGCGTATAGTCGAAGAGAATCGGCTCCTTTTTTCTAGAGAAAGTGATCACCGAACACTTCTCCGGATTAACCACCATGCGATTGAGGCTGCACCAGTGAGCAAAGATTTGTAGCTGCTGTTGTAGGAGGTGACAATCGTTGATAGACTGGATTCGTAAAAAGATCTTCAGGTCATCGGCATACGAAAGACGGGGGCCTACGAGGGCTAGATTCACATCATTGAAGTACAGCAAGAAGATCAGCGGTCCTAAATGACTCCCTTGAGGTATTCCTGAAGTGGCTGGAAAAACGTCGGACATGCAAACACCAACAGCAACTGTCAGCAGACGATCAGTGAGGTAGGAGCGAAACCATTGTAAGAGACTTCCATTTACTCCAAGCTTATGTAGTTTTGCGATAGCGATGTCGTGGTTGAGCTTGCCAAAAGCTGCTGAAAGGTCTGTATAGATGACGTCCGTTTGCGCCCTTTTGGCCATATTTTCCGTAATAAACGAAGTGAGACACAACAGATTAGCGGTAGTGGAACGGCCGACCATGAACCCGTGTTGATCTTCACTTAAGTATTGCTTGCAGTGGGAGAGTAGAGGGTCTATCATAATGAGCTCAAATAGTTCCGATACCGCGCTCAAAGACGAAATGCCTCGGTAATTATCCACATCTCGTTTGGTTCCCTTCTTGTGAACTGGAAACAAGTGAGCAACCTTCCAGTCACGAGGGAAATATGCCACTTGATGTGGAAATCCGGAACAGCGGAACAGACGATGCAAGGGAGCCAGCAGAATGGAAATGTGTTTCTTTAGAAATACTGACGGAACTCCATCTGGGCCAGTATTGAAGGATGACTTGAGCTGCGATGCGGCGTTGGAGATCATGTCAATACTGATATCGATTGCACCAAATGAGTGACCGTGCAGAGGAACGTTGTTCATAGCCGCAGTTATCTGATCGTCAGTAACATTTTCGTCAGTGAAAATGCTGGCAAACTTGATCGAAAACAAGCGGCAAATATCCTGAGGAATGGAAGCGGTTTCACCGTTCAAGACCATGGACGATGGTAGTCCAGACTCCCTGCGCTGCTGATTAACATATCTCCAAAAAGATTTCGGACGTGATTTTAGTTTTCTTTGGACATTTTGTTGGTATCGAGAGTAGCATAGACGACTAACCCGCTTGAACTCGTAATTGAGCCTCACGTAGAAATGTTTCAAGGGAAGCGTGCGATATTTAGTGTATCTTCTTAGTGCTGCTCTCTTGGTCGATTTAAGCTTTTTTAGTTCCTTCGTCTGCCACGGATGAAGAGAGTCTTTCTGGCGAATAGTTTTCGGCACATGCCTGTCAATGACGTATGCCAGGACATGAGAAAATGTGAGAGCGGCATTGCTAACGTCGTCAGCGTCCAGAATTTTATCCCAGTCTATGTTGGCCAGCACCTCGGTTATGCTACGATGGTAGGCTTTCCAGAAATCATACGACACAGGCGCTGGAAAGTCAGCATAGTCGTTGTCCAGACTTTCAGAAATGGAAACGACTAGAGGTGGATGATGTGGGACACGCTTAACCAAAAGGGCGGGGGCCGTAGAGATGAACGGAGCGGTGTCTCGAGCACTTACGAAACAGAGGTCCAAGCTGCGGTGATTTTCGTTCACTACGTGGTTAATTTGGGAGAGTGTTGCCACGCTATAGCAATCGAGAAGATGTAAAGCTTCTGAATGAAGCACGGATCTTTCGCAGTCAGGATGGAGAAAGCCACTGCCAGACGATTTCCATATACCGGCCAAATTGAAGTCACCTAGCACCATAAACTCATCCGTTCGGCTTGGTTTTCGATCAGGCAGTTTATTTACCGAAAATCCTCTTTCAACTGTCGCATTCCCATGGGATAGAATCAACATTTTTTTAATAACCCCAATCAGGTAAACATATTCCTTGCCAGATTCCGAAACCACTTTGCACCAGAAGCTGTCCAAGCGCTCCTGTCTTCGGAAGGTCGTTAAGGCATTTTTCAACGAAGGCAGGTTACATACCTGGAAGAATTCGGCTTTTGCGTTGTCTGCTACAGATCCTGAAAGATGTTTTTTTTCGACAAGTGTTTCCAGACAAAGATCAAACCGTTTCTTTGCCACATCTACGGAGGAGGAAATTACTCCAGGATCTAGAAAAGTCAGATACCTTGTTAGAGGATACTGTAGAGGTGAGTGTGCATTAATTTTCTCGAGGAATCCTCTGTAATAGGACCGACAATCATTGCGAAACAATAAAAGCTTCTGATCCGACAATTTTCCTACTGCATTCTCTGCTCTAACTGCGGCTTTGGCAGCGAAACCAATATCGACTTGAGAAGAAGGGAGCAAATTTGTGTCACTAATTTCCAAATCTACCAAGCATTTAACCTTAACCTTGAGACATTCAAGTTTGAGGGCTTTGTCCATTCTTGGTTAAAATAAGCCCAATAAGCTCGGTGAACAAAAAGGGTACCATGAGTGGGTCTGTCTGGAATTATCTGAGGAACGGTTCTACGAATGCAGCTGCAGCCATAACGCTTCCTAGTCCTAGAAGACGATGCTCAACTGCATTGGCAACGTCATTAAAAGTCTTCGATTTAAGAACCAGCGAAAAACTTCTTTCGAATTTGTTATCAGACTCCTTGAGCTTGCTGTCATGCTGATACTTAACAGCTGTCACGTAAATTCTGAGGAATGGTAGCATTTTAATAGCCCTATCCGCGACACGTTGGTTTTCAATCCACCGCACAGAACCAAACTTCAAAGGGAATGCTTCCGAACCGGTTACTGCCATGTAATCAGCGCGTCTCAAAGGCACGTCCTTGAATAAATAGTACAACGACTGCAGGAACTCATCTATGCGCCATCCAGTTTTTTTTACTGCCACTCTTAAGAGTGTCAACAACATGTAATCCAGATCTGTTGCTCGGGTTGACGAAAGAAAAGCAGACACAATGTACACGGATTGTACTTTGTTGCTCTTTTCATCCCAATAACGGCCGCCGACATCCATTTGCTGACGCTTAGCAATCTTATGCAGAGTCTCGTCAAATACTACGACTATCTCTGTACAGTTTTCGAGACATTTGAAAATCCTGCTTGAATTTATGGCCCTAAGCCATGCGTCACAATATATCCGGTTTTCGTTCGACCCATTTCCATTTTGGCAGCAATTTTACTGTCCGGGAACATCTGTTTGAATAGAGCAACGTTCACACCGGCACCTCGGAAAGAGTTGTGACTGAACACTGTTTCCAGAGCCCAAATTACTTCCGCTTTCACCACATTTTCATCGCGAAGATGTTTCTTCATTAGATTGGAGCTTGAACCCGAGTTGCTACTCGAAGCTTTTGATACTTCGCTAGCCAGCTTCCGTTGCGTATTGGGATTAGGCGTATTATATCCTTTCTCAGGACCGGAAGGCTGTTGCTGCGATGATCCTAAAAACATGTATTATTGTTTACACTTATAGATATAAAATAACTCATTACATTTTACCTCCGCTTCTGGAACACATATTGATTAACAACAGATTGATGTCCAACAAATTTTTTATGGCTAGTAAAAGCCATTTTTCCCATGGTGTCAATTTTGAACTGTTTGTTAAACCACATGCAACGAGCACATTTTGACTCCTTTGGCTCTGAGCAGCTCCAAGGAAAAAAAATCCTTATATTTATCAGAATATCTTATCGACATGGCAATATTTTATCGGTAATTTCTCTAATCTTTCATCGAAACACCTCACATTTTACTTAATTTTTGAGTAAGGTCTGTATCCGCAATAATCCGGACACCTCAAAACATGAATAAAACAAAAATTTCGCATTATATTTCCGTGGTAGTTGTTTATTTCAGATTCATGGGATGTGTTTTAACAATTCGTGAAGACAAAGCATAGTTATTCGGTATTTGCATAACATTTTCGAACTTTGCGCTTAACTCCGTCCATAAGGGTTTGTACAGACCATTCAGAAATCGTAGAAGCCGTCTTTGTCCAAATTTGCTGGAAGTGTTTGATGTGTTTGATTCCTTGCTTCTTTTCAGAAAGCTTCCGCTTCATCAGAGCCCAATATCTCTCGATTGGTCGTAGCTCTGGGCAATTTGGCGGGTTTGAGGTTTTTGGTACAATGTTCACTTGATTTGCTTGGTACCACTCCATCACAGTTTTAGCATAGTAGCATGATGCCAAATCGGGCCAGAACAAAGGTTTTTCTTTGTGACTTTTGATGAAGGGTAGCAATCGCTTCTGCAGACACTCTTTCTGATAGATCTCCTTGTTGTTTTGTGCCTGTAGTGACGAAAGATTTACTCTTTTTGCCACACAATGTATTTTTTGGGAAATTTCGATGCCTTCTTCGTTCTGAAATGCTCAGCTGTAGCATTTCTGGCCATAGCAGAATGAAAAGCCAGCCCTGGAAGCTGCTTGAAATCCTCCAGGACATAAGTTTCATCGTCCATAACAACGCATGAAAACTTCGTCAAATAATCGCAGTACAAACGTCGAGCCCGTGATTTTGCTGCCAAGTTCTGTTTGTTGTTGCGATTTGGAACTGTTTTTACTTTATACCACTTAAGTCCCAAACGTTGTTTTGATTTTTGGACAAAACCAGGCGACATCCCTATTTTACGAGCCACCGTTCGAATGGAGAGATTTGGGTTTTTCGTTTAAATCCTTTTCACCTTTCGGTACATGACAGGATCAGCGTGGTTTCCTCTCCACCGTCAAACGTTCCGAAAATGATTTGAGCACATCGTGAACAGTGGATTTAGGTAAATCCAATGTTTTTTAAGGTCCCGACTTGTCAGGATTTGCCGTAAGCCCGTACAAAATTCGCTCGCGCATTTGTTTTTTTTTCGTCGCCATCTTGAATACTAAACATGAAATGTTAACATCAATCATAGTCTTTTTCATCAAAGACTCTCAGCTATACCACAGTGAAATTTTTCATTCCTACGTGCAATATTTCAAAAGTTGCAATGATTGGAAGGTGTCCGGATTAATGTGGATACAGACCTTAGGATTGTATTGGTATCTCTTTTCGTCGCACAAATATTCTACTCAATTTTTCTTAAAAAGTGGATCAACTCAAAAATTGAGTTGATCCACATTTTAGAAATATTGAGTAGAATTTGCGTGCGCAAAAAGAGATAGCAATCAATCCTACTCAAAAATTGAGTCAAATTGAACGGGTGTGTAGAGCTTCTTGGGAGTCTGCATGGCCGTTGATACTATTATTTCTAGACAAAATCGTCAAAAGGTCGAAAGTAACAGTTGTAAACAATGACTTAAAACGTAAATTTCCTGGAAATTTCTGGTTGCTAACATCTATATCCACTACCGACGGGAAGGTAAAAACTCCCTGCACCTTTTTCTGGTGCTATTTTGTTTGAGGGAGCAAGCAGATCTCAGAAAAATACGCTAGAAGTCATTGTTTACAAATGTTACTTTGCCACTTTTGCCCCAGGCCAACTGAGTTGACAGTATAAGGAAAGAGGAGAAGATAGAAAATAATGTCAATGCAGATTAGAAAAAAAATGAGTGTTCTTTGTCAGTTGAACAGTTAAAAATAATTTAACGTAACCATGAGTAATTTTTTTTGGGACCTCAACCAAATTTTCACGGAATTTCAAAATTCTCATGGAATTCCCAGGGGGTTTCCCAATGATTTCAAATTCACGGGTTTTCCCGGAATTCCCGGTGGGTGGCCACCCTGGGTCGGTTAATGATAACTGCTAAGTTACAATAACTGCCAACCTTTTGTTTGTATGCCATTGAAAAATGCTACCGTAAACATTCCATTCCCCAGACCGCTAAACATAACAATCGGTTCCAGTAAGGTGTGCCTGGCCACGCTTCCTCCAATCAGGAATGATTCAATTTGTCCTTCTATATTACATCGCAAATGAAGAAGAATAGTCAGCAATTTGCACCCATTAGTCGATACAAAAATCAACAGCGATAACGATAGCACCGTGGACGACACTGGTCAGCTCAAACTCGTCCTCGGAGGGGAAGGAAGGCATTTGTTTGCCCTTTCTGCACTTGCTTCTCCTGGGTGCCATAGTCCAGCAACGGCAGATTCGTCGGTTCTGTTTTGCTCGTTCTCCACGGGAGACTTTGTTTCTATTCTGTCCCGTATCTACCGGTAAACAAGTCGGACACAGTGTAAACAATTATCCACCACGCTCACGCGAAGGACCATGAGGGTGGACGGTCAACGCTTTCACGATGGCGGCATGTTATAAGAGAAGGTAAATTTGCCTAGCCAGAGGGTTAGTCAAAGCATATAGGTATACACGTATAGATAAAGAGCGCAAACAAAGTGGTAAACACGTATCCCAAGTTCAGTTCGACTTTGCTGGGTCACTATAGAGACCCCACTACCATCATGGCTTTGGACCGATGGAGACACCTACTGCACACATTCGCACAGTCTGATGGGTGCTGTATATAATTTATATGCTGTTTGTTTAATTTACCTGAACTAATGCGGTTAAATAACTTTCCGGTATGTGGAGTCCCGACAGCCACATCACCAGTGGCTCACCAGATACCGACCAATATTTATACTGCTGGTTCCTCCTCTGGGAGTTCCATCGTCGTCGTCATCAACAATAGAGAGTACACAATTTGCCACCACCGTCGTCGGGGTTTGTCGCCAGCATCATCATCATCATCATCATCATCATGGTGGTAAATGTTTTCGTTTTGGTTTGGAAAGTTAAGCGTGTTGTATCCAAAGCCAAAATTCATCAACCGCCCACATGCAGATGCAAGGTCAGGTCCAACATTTCAAGGATTTCAAGCGGTCCAGTAGGTATAGCCATTCAATTCATGTAAAGAGAGACATTAGAAGAAGTAAATGTGATTAGTGGTTTGGTTAGAGGTTTTCCGGATCATCTTCTAATGGATTAACAGCTATATTTTCGATGGAAATGCTAGTATTTAGTGGTTTGGTGATCCTTCCGAATCTCATTGCACCTGAAAGCTAGGGTCAACCACAGACACCACCATCGCAGTAGTCAAGTTTCAATCGCTGATTATATTTCGTCGCATGTCCAACGACACGAGCAGATTTAGAAAGCAATTTATCAGGCACTCGCGCGGTGTTCAATGATGTGGTGTATGGCATAGTTTCGAGGTTGTTAACAGAATTATTTTGTCCCGTCGAACAGGTACGCAATCTCTTACCAGCAAGTGCTCGATCCAGTCGCCAAGTTGTTTACAGGTGGCCGGAGCCAGATTTCGCCAATCGTCCGGCAACTGTCCATTGAATAATGAATTGGCAATCCCGTCCAGTACGGCGTCCATGCCGATCTCACCGGCCAGGGCTTTGCGGAGCTGCTCGAGCGTCCGTTCCATCCGGTACAGCAGTCGGTTGAAGCGTTCCAGTTCCTGCAGCAGCACTACGCAGACCGGTGTGATGTTAATCTGATACTGTTTCTTCACGCGCCAGATTTCGAATGGTTTCGGGAGCTTTTTCAGTATGTCCACCGCAACCTTGTCGATGAATTCGTCCCGGCTGACGCCACCGCTCTCGGCACCTGCGGTGAATGGCGGTGAGGTGTGAATTTTAGGTGGAAGCTTTTTTCTGGACGGATGCATTTGCACGTTGGGAAGGAGGTGTTTGAGTGTGAGTTTGCTAATGTGACTGATGTGGCTTTCGGGTGCAGGTGAGCAAAGTTAGTGCAAATAACAGAAATGAAGTGCATTCTGCAGGGTGGGAACTTTTGGGTGAACGAACGGAAACTTAATTAGCGGTGCATGTGAGTAAATGAATCACTGAATGTGCTTTTAGTACTTAGCAGGTGTTTATGGCTGAAGATGACTTTTACTTGGAAAAAAGGGTTAAAAAATGATGAACGTTTCACCTTTTTCGAAAATAGTATTTTTGATTTATATATTTCTTATTTATTAAATGATTAGTACTCAGTGATATGGGTCCTCCCTTAACTCAGTCGGTAAAGGCGCAGCTACAAAGCAACACCATGCTGGAGTTGGCGGGGTTCGATTCCCGGTCTGGTCTAGGAATTTTTCGTTAAGGAAAATTTCTCGACTTCCTGGGATAGGGTATGATTGTACTTGCCGCCCCATCATACTAATGGGAAAAAGGTACCTGGCATCGGAAGCCACCTAATAATTAATGGGGGAGGGGGTGTAGAACGAAGGGTGGGGGGAGAGGAAGAAATAAATAGGGTGAGAAAGAAATAAGGTGGTGATAATAAAGAGGAGGAGGTGGGGGGTGGTACTAGGGAGGAGAGTATTAAAAATATTTTTTTTTTGTTTTAAAGATATGTTTTTCAAAAAAAACCCCCACAAAACAAAAATAATTTTATACCCCTGCCGTTTTTTTTTTTTTTTTTTTTTTTTTTGTGTTTTTTTTTTTTTGAGAGAGGTTGGTCTCGGTCGGTTTTTTTTTCGGGGGGGTTTTTTTTGGGGGGGTTTTTTTGTGGGGTGGCGGCGGCGGGGGTGGGTGGGGGAGGGGGTGATGGGGGAAGCATTTTAAATTTCATTCTCGGGTTTTTTTTTTAGAAATATTTGTTTGTTTTTGTATTAAGGGGGGGGGAGATATATTTACACATATTTCTCTCGAAACTTCGCCCCCCCCGCGGGGTGTGTAATATTATTCTTGTTGGGGGTATTTTTTTTTTGTGTTTGTGGTGGTGTTTGTTTGAAAGTTGTGGGGATTTTTACTAGTTTTTTCCCCCTCCTTTTTTTTTAATTAGTTCGTTTATTTGTTAGGCTCAGGCGTGTGTAACACTTTACGGAGCCGATATTCAATATTGTTATTTACAATGTATAATTTTTCAATTTTAGTAAAACGGGGTGCCAATTACTCGTGGCTAGCTCGAGGTTAATGGGTCACATTATCGTTTGGAAGGGGCTAGGCAGGTAACTTATTGAAGGTATTATTTACTGCTCATTGTTGCGACATCTACCAAATCCACGGTCCCTGTAGTCCCTTTCAGGAACTAAGCCGCAGATGGGTGACCACTGCTTGCTGGGCAGGTACAAGTAGCACGAAAACAAAAGGATAGTATAGCTGGGGCACAATGGCAGGGAATTTACTAGACTGGACGGGAGGGGGTGATGACATTACACTCTTAGATCTGACAAACAAAGGAATTCATAAATCGCTTGCATGTAGGGGAGATCACGCATTCCCAAAACATCTCTTACCTCGCGGGAGGGTTGTCTACCTCGGGCCACTAGGGTATCCAATAGTCGTGCTCTGGAGGCATCATTACCCGGGCAATGCCAAACTGCATGATCGATGTCATCATAACCGGTTCCGCACCTACATACATTGCTATCGACGAGGTTAATTCTGTAGAGATGTGCGTCTAGCGAGTAGTGGTTGGACATAAGTCTTGACATCACACGAATGAAACCGCGACTTACACCCAGACCTTTGAATCACGATCTCGACGAAACATTTGGAATAATGGAATGTAACCACCACCGAAGAGAATTACTTGTCCAATCGTTTTGCCAACTTTGAAGAGAACTCTGACGTACTAATGGGAAAAATTCATCATGTGAAATTCTTCCTTCAAAAATCTCGCCTTCTTTTGCGCCCACCTTTGCCTTCTCATTGCCTAGAATTGAGCAATGTGAGGGCACCCATGCAAAGGTTATTCTAAATGATCTTTCGACCAACGCACACATCTGCTCCCTTATTTTTGAAAGAAAGTAAGACGAGTGCCTCACTGTTTTCATCGACCGGAGGGCCTCAATAGAACTGAGACTATCCGAGAAGATGAAATAATGGTCTATGGGCATGTCGGAAACTATCCCCAATGCGAAATTCATTGCTGCCAGCTCAGCAACATATACGAAACAAGGTTCCTGAAGTTTCCGGAAGGCAGAAGAGTATTCATTGTAAACCGAAACCAGTGGATTCATCAATGCGCGACCCATCAGTGAAAATTCTTCTATTGCAATTGACATGTTGGTACTTTTTAATAAAAATATGGGAAATTAAAATAAGTCGAAGTTGATCTGGAACTCCTTGAATAGCCCGTTTCATGGAGAGATCATAGTCAATGGAGGAACTGTGATAAGGGAAGCGAACACTAGGAGAATTATAGCATGGAAGACTAATATCAGATGACATATAGATAATATAGATTCGTAAGAATCTAGACTGGGTACTCAATTCGAACATTTCTTCGAAGTTTTCAATCACAAGGTTTTTACTGATTCCACACTTGATCAGTATTCTAGATGAGAGCTCCCAGAAGCGGTTCTGTAAGGGTTTTACTCCTGCCAGAACCTTCAGGCTCATATTGTGCGTTGAATGCATACAGCCAAGGGCAATACGTCAACAACGATATTAAATGCGTTCCAATTTGATGAGGTGGCTGTTTCTTGCCGAGAGGAAGCAAAAAGAGCCGTATTCGAGAACTGGAAGAATAGTTGTTTTATAGAGTTTAATGAGGTCTTCCGGGTGAGCACCCCACAGGGTCCCGGAAATTGATCTTAGAAAATTGATCCTTTGTTGCCATTTCTGTTTCAAATACGCAATGTGAGTACTCCAAGTGCATTTCGAATCAAACATGACTCCAAGGTATTTGAAGGTCAAAGCTTGGGTAATGTCTCTTCCCAACAGCTTGAGACGCAGTTGGGCAGGGAACCGCTTTCTAGTAAACACTACCTATTCGTTTTTTTTGGGGTGAAAACTCGATCCCCAAATTTCTGGGCCAAAGGGGGGGGTTTTTATGGGAATTTGTTCTGGCAAATAAAGGAGATCACAGCATCGTCTGCAAGTTGTCTTAGCGTGCATCTATTTTCCGAGCAGTTATCAATATCTTTAACATAAAAATTATAAAGCAAGAGACTTAAACATGAGCCTTGGGGGTAAGCCCATGTAGCTAATTCTGGAAGTTGTCAGTTGACCTAGATTGAAGGTCATTTGTTTTTCTGGCAGTAAATTATACAAAAAGTTATTTAAAATTCCTGGTAAACCACTACTGTGCAGACTATCTGCCAGTATATCTATGGAAACTGAATCAAATGCGCCCTTGATATCCAGAAAAACCGAAGCCAATTGCTCCTTGTGTGCAAAGGCCAGTTGTATATCAGATGAAAGCAACGCTAAACAATCGTTTGTTCCTTTGCTCTTTCGGAAACCAAATTGCGTATTCGATAGTAGGTTGCTGGATTCAACCCAACGGTCAAGTCTTGATAGGATCATTTTTTCTAATGTTAGAAAAAATGATCCTATCAAGACTTGATAAAATTGTTCAATTTTCTTAAACATGATAGCATACTTCCCCTCTTTGTTTACAAAATCTGATACGTCTGTTTGAAAAAGTACTCGAGAATTCATTTTTGCCATTGTTTTGATTGACCTGTGACACCTGGCACTATGGTGCGTTGTCTTGATGAAACAGCACTTTTTTCTTTTTCATCTGAGGCCGATTTTCCGCGATTTTATTCATTGTTGATGGTATTTTCCTTCTTAAGGTAGTCGATGAATATTATACCTTTCCAGATTCATCAGTTACTGCCCACTGAGATGACGATAGATTTGAAAAAAAAAACTTTTTTTTTGTGTTCATACTGTCTTATGGGGGTATTCATTTTACGCCGATAGCTTAACGATGATCATGAAATATGACTAATTTTCAGATAGATTATTATAATTGGAAAATTTATGTTATTACCTAGCTTCAATATGAAACAACTGCTAAATGCGTTATTAACGTATGTAACTATTAAAAAACTGCTATATATTCATTCCAACTAGTCAAAAATGGCTAAAATCCTTAGGGTGTCTATAATGCTCCCACCCCCCCCTACGGAATATAAACATGGTGCATATCTACAAAATCGTGAAAAAATGCATTGGAACTTCTTCAACATCGTGTAAATACCAACAATTACCAACAATTTGCTACTGGTGTGCTGCAGCTAATAACAGAAGAATCTACTGAGAAATATTTGCATCGTTTGAACTAAACTAACATCATTTCAACTATACGTTACCCATTCTAATACGTACCAGGATCTGTTTTCCTAATTTGCTTTCTCTTGCAAACTGTTGTCAATGGAAGGCAGCAATAAAACAATGAAAACAATCAATGCCTTTGATGAAAAATGCAACATGCACTCGAAGATTGCACAACAAGTCGATTCTACCCCTTCAAATTTCTCCTGAATAAATATGTACACTACCAGTCAATAGTATCGGCTCACTTCGAAAAGTATTGCAACAAACACTTGAATAATGAATCACTCTGAAAAGTATCGGCTCGCCTAGAACAGTAGAATTTATGAAACTATATCTTGAAACCTAGATTACCTGTAAAAATGTTGACTTGAGCAAAGTTGTTCCGAAGGTCAAAAGCTTCTAGAAAGTTGAGATAAGGGTTTGAAATTCGGCCACTACGTGGTGCTAGTAGACATGTAGAAGAGAACTTTTTTCAACGAGTTTACATCTTGATCCCGAACTACTAGAAAGATCGAACCTTGAGCAAAGTTATTCAGAAGATCAAGGGCATCCAGATGGCGGAAAGTATGGTTCGAAGTTCCGTCACTACACAGTTAATTTACCCTGGTAAAATGTCCAACAGCCGATCAACTCGGCAGTTAGTTTTGCTGATATTCCTGTTTAATGTTTGTTTGTTAGCTGAGTATCGCTAAAATTTCAATTTGTTAGCCGAATCTCGGTAATTTGTTCACTGAATCTCAGTAAATTGAAATGCCAAAATGAGCGGCTGTTGGATTCTCGGCGAAAGGAACTAAGTGTGTACGTTGTGTTCGTGGGCATGCAAAAGAGAGCATTTTTAAACGACTTTAGAAGGTGTTTCGATCAACATTTGGTTGACTTAAACTTGACGCATTTCCTTTCATCGTGCATTAAAACATTTTGCACACCCCTCATTTTGAAGATGTGTGTGTGTCTAGCATCATGCCTCTATTTTGATTTTGAGATTATCACTTCAGTTAACAAAATTTTGCACGTGCATGGCGAAAATACAAACTACTCTCAAGCCAAGTTGGCGAAATGGTTGAATGTGGCTAAATCAACTGTTACCGACGTATTAAAAGTGTTCGGTGAACGTTTGTCGACAGCCAGGAAAGCTGGATCGGGGGGAAATCGAAAGCCGGAGGCCACAGCGACGACAAAAAGAGTTGCCCGCTGTTTCGAGCGGAATCCCAACCTCTCCGTCCGAGATGTCGCAAAGAAGCTGGGAGTGGCGCCTTCAACCGTGGATAGAGCTAAAAAACGAGCTGGACTGTCGACTTACAAGAAAGTGGTGACTCCAAATCACGACGATAAACAAAACACGGGGGCCAAAGCACTATCGCGGAGTTGCGCGACGGGGGAAAAAGGGGGGGGGGAGGGGACGAAAAAAATAAGTAGGCAAACTAGGAAGGAAGTAAACAGCTTCCCTGGACAGGAATTTAACACGGCAACCGGACGGGGAAAGGTGGCAGATATTTTCAAGCACATTAAACTGTCAAAGTTCGTGAAGAAATATCTGGTGTGGCAGGCCATCTGTACCTGTGGCTTAAAGAGCAACGTTTACATTGCGACCGGAACCGTCAACCAGGAAATTTATCTGAGCGAGTACCTACAAAAACGTCTACTGCCTTTCCTGAAGCGACACAATTGTTCCGTTCTATTTTGGCCGGATTTGGCATCTTGCCATTACGGAAAAAAGGCCATGGAGTGGTATGCTGCCAACAACGTTCAAGTGGTGCCCAAGGACAAGAACCCTCCCAACACGCCAGAGCTCCGCCCAATCGAACAATATTGGGCCATCGTCAAGCGGAACCTTAAGAAGACTCAAAAAGAGTATGGTTAGAAGATCTGTCACTACGTTTTGTTAGTGGGCATGACAAAGAGAGCATTTTTATACATCGTGTTCCCATCCTTCTAGAAAATTCAAAGCTTCAGCAAAGTTGTTCAGGAGCTCAAAAAAGGGTTGATTTCTTGCATTTGCTAAGGCTTATTAGTTACCTGAGCAATTTTCACTTCGTTCTTCTTCCTCTAGGCTTTTATGCTCTTCAAACGACCTTTTTCCTACTCTACACTTTCTCGATAAAGTATTCTAGAAACAGTTCCACAGTTATTAATTCAGACTGCGATGGGAAGTCGATAAATTTTCTAACCCATCTTCTGTATGATGTTGCATAAAAGCTGCTTACAGAGCTAAGAGAAACTTCAACTTCGTTGTTAAATGAATAAAAGTCGACTCACATAATATATTTAAGTGATTTTAAAACTTTTCAGGATGATTAGATGCTTCTCATTTACTGCAAGTGGCGTTCCACAACAAGAGTGAGTTACGCAGGAGTATGGACTTAAACATTTGTTCTTCCAAAACTGCTTCTGTTTCAACCACCAGATACCGCATGCGTGATAATGTTTGCACCGTTGAGCAATGCCAAAATTATAAGAATTCTCAAAAAATTCGGTTTTGATTTTTTTTTATTCAAAAGAGGGATGTTTCTGAGAGGCTTAAACTATGTTAACCATCGATCTAGGTTGCCACTTGCCGCAATTACGGCCTCCACACGCTTCCATAACGCACGGCAGGTCCTAATAATGTAGACTGGATCAATTTCTCTCCAGGTACGGGTCAATGTTTGTGTGAGGTTTGCTTTACTCGGGTTGTTGCTGCAGCTACTTCTGCACACAGTTCTAGATGCGGCACGGAGCCCCATCGTGTTGAAATACAATATTTGGATTCGGGCCGTACTGTTCTTTGATCCATGGAAGAGCATACTAACTTAAAATCGCGATGTAGACCTCCGTGTTTACTTTGTCGCCTTCTGAAATTAACACCGGGTTCATTTTTTTTGCCTTCGGAAGCCACCAATCCGAACACCATAACGATAGCAGAATGCTTGGTCAGATACACGTTTTTATGCCACGTCATTTACCAGGAGAGAACTAATATAGCGACCGGTTCTGGAATTTGATACAGGATCTACGGTAAACATGCTCTCGTTGGTAAACAGGATTACCGGAGTTTTTCGCTTGAGCAAGTTCAAGATTTTCTTACATCGCTCCCGGATACGGTTGGTAATCATGTGAGTTTTTTCCGTGCCCACGACTTCGCCCCACAATCTTTCTTTACGATTTTCCGTAATGTAATATCGCTGATTACGTGTCCCCTCGCCATTTTCCTCATTGAACGCACTGGATTCGCCCGAATCTTCTTTCTGATGGCAGTGATAATCCTCGGAAACCGAGCTGACCTCGACGACCACCTTCGCGGATAGTTGTCCTTTTTTTTCTCGGTCTAAGACCCTTTTCACGGTGCAACTGTGAAACTAAGGAAATCGGCTTCCTTTACTCGCAGCCTACTACGATATGAATTATAGCTTACGTGCATGCAAAGAAAAGGCATTTGAAAGGCATTGTATGCACAGGTTAAGCGTGACCCTTATTTGTACGACGGGGCAAATATTATCACACATACGGTAAATATTATTCTGTTCTCTGATAGTTTCTCATCGATTCGAATAATCCCGGATTCAAAGTCATTGCGGAATATAAATACAAAGGCAATTAATAGTACCGGTGAAGCTATTGAACGTACTTGAAGCTTTGAGAATTGTGCTGTTAGTCATCTTATATTTTAAGACTGGAATGAAAAGCTTGTTTTTTTAGCTCGGTAGCCTACACACTTAGATTTTTTTTACAGAAATCTGTAAAAGTTTACCGAATTCTCAACAGCCGAAATCCGGTAAATTTTTTACAGCTAACTGTAAAATTTCACCGAAATCCGTTAAATCGGATTACCGAACGTTCAGCTGTTGAGAATTCGGTAAACTTTTACAGATTTCTGTAAAAAAATCTAAGTGTGTACCCAAGCTGAGACAAAGTTCGTGATGCGATCCACTATTGTTGCGTTACATCATAAAATAATTTAAAAAGGAAGGTTAGTTAAATATCCTCGAACGAAGCGCAGTTTCCAATGGATTGAAATGGAGCTGATTGGCAATGGTTTTACTCTACAACAAGATATCGATCCAAAACATTTATCAATCAAAAGTTATCTCTTTTCCATGCCCACTAGTGCCACGTAATGATCACATTCTGAATCATACTCTCCACTTTCCGGAAGTTCTTGACCATATAAACAACTTTCCCAAAGGTTTGAACTCTCTAGGTGATTGAGATCACTATATAATCGTTAAAAATGCTCTCTTTTACATGTCCACTAGCTCCACGTAGTTACCGAATTCCGAATCATAAAATCCACCTACCGGAAGTCATCGATATCAAAGCAAATTTGCTGAAGGTCTGGATCACGATATAAACTCGTTAAAAAAAATATTTTTTCCATGGTCAATAGCGCCATGTAGTGAGCGAATTCTGAACCATAATTCCCACCTCCCGAAAGTCCCTGACCTTCTAAACAACTTTGTTTAAGGTTTGAACTTTCTAACGGGTGTTCAATAAAAAAATGAGAATGATTTCAAAACCTTTCTGTAATTGAAGTAAAGAGCGTAAATTTGTTTCTCTCCAAGAGAATTGCTCTCTGGACTCCCTAAAAGTGCGTTGCATGTTTATTTTTGCTCGGGTGCTGTCAGTTCAATCGAAGATGGCGTCGAAATAGCAAGCACTTCGCGAGCGTGGTTTTACGAAACGCATCGTCATCGTGGAAAAAAGTTTCCGGTAGACCACTTTCGAGACGAAAACGTGCCCTTGAGTACAGTTTACCGGATCCTGGCACCCCTGAGCGTGGAGCGGAAGGCCGGTAGTGGCCGTCCGGCGAAGTTAATGGCAAAGAAGAAGATGGAAGCGTTGAAAAAGTTGTTCGACAACAAGGACGGAACGAGTTTGCGTGACGCCGGCCGAAAATATCACTGCCCCCATACCTTGATTCACCGAACCCTCAAGATTGAGGACATAATCTGTTGGAAGAAGACTCGGTCCCCCGAGTATACGGTCGAATAGATAGTGACCGTGAAATCGCAGTGCCGGTGGATGACGAAGAACTACCGCGGGACGTCGTTCGTGCTGGACGACGAAAGTTACTTTCCGCTCTCGAAGACCCACATTCCAGGAAATGACAGCTACTATTCCAGCGACAAAATATAAGTTTAAGCATAAATTTGAAAAAAAAAATTGTGTTGTACATCGCCATATCGGACAGAGGGATTTCAAAGCCGTGGTTCAAGCCGAGCGGGCTGGCCATCAATCAACAAGGGTACCAGGAAGAGTGTCTTGAGGAAATTCTTCTGCCGTTTTAAGGAGCATCATGCGGATGGGAAGTACGTCTTCTGGCCGGACAAGGCGTCTTTCCATTACGCCAAGAATACGCTGGAGTATCTTGAGCAGAAAAAGATACCGTACGTGCCGAAAAGAAAGGAACCCCACCAACTTGCCCCAGTGCCGTCCCATTGAGAATTTTTTCGGCTCCCTCGGTGCCCTAGTGTACAAAAATAATTGGCGGGCCAAGGATACGAAGCAGTTGACCAAGAGGATCCGGAATTGTATCCGGAAGATGGACGTCAGTGACGTCCAGTGCTCTTGTGTGAGAGCATCACGACTAAGTTGCGTCATACGGCTGACCAGGGCCCCTTCTCCAATTTTCGTTGACGTTTTTTTTGAAGAATAAACATTATGTTTTTAATAAAAAAAAATACTGAATTCGTAGAAAAAAATTTTTTTTTACTATATGACTGAAAAAATTCTCATTTTTTGTTGAACACTCGTTAGGTAATTTGGATCACGATATAAATTTGTTCAAAAAATTTCTCTTTTCCATGGCCACTAGCACTAAGTAGTGACCGAATTCTGAACCATACTCTCCACTTCCCGAAAGCCCTTGAGTTTCTGAACAAGTTTGCTGAAGATTCAAATAGGTTAGCAACCTTTGAGACATATAATATTAGGAATATACCTCGTTTGAGGTGAGTCGATACTTTTTGGGGGTGATGCGATATTCAAGTGGTTGTTGCAATATTTTCCGAAGTGAATCGATACTATTGACTGGTAGTGTATATCCAATCAAATAGATACCCAGTTAAGAGCGTGCCCAACTCAAACATCATAATAGGATAGGTAATAACAAACTTCGATAAGAGCTAAATATCGACTGTATCTATGTATAAACGTCCATATGTGTAATTGTGTATCATCACAAGAATTAACCCTTCCTGATTGGGATGTAAATTAATCAAAAACTGAAATTCCAGGAGAAGAATCCAAAAATTAGCGTAAACATTTGAGCACACATTTTAAGAAAAAGTAATATCAACGGTGTTACATGGAAGCAATGAATCTAGCAGAGGGTTAAGTAGCGTATGTACTCTCAGACAAACACAAGTGGTTCTACAATTTGATTCCGAAGCATATATGAGCTGCAAATTTGGGTCGAGTGTACCTAGTTTCCCGTATCATATGGCGTAGGAGTATTCTACTAATTGGGGTTTGGCGCTTAGAAGCGGGGATGGTAACATTTGTATTGAGGAAAGAAAGAGGTTTGATGATCCGGCGGGGAAGAGGGGTGGAAACCATTCATATAGTTTTGTAATTATTATTGCACACGGCGCTGCCGTGCAGCACAAACCTGATGCTGCGAAATTGTTATAATAAAATTAATTATCCTTGTAATAATTGAACGTAGCGATGCTGTTTCTGCGCTCTTAGTACTGCGTATGTGTGAATGTATGTATGTACGTATGTCTGTTCATCTATTATGCATTGCTAAGCTATTCACTCTGCTCGTTGAGTGTTTTACTATAGCGCTCATACGGTAAACCAATAGGCAAAACACAGCAAATGCTGGGCGGAGGAGTACTTACTGGTCTGGGGTTGCAAATCGATCAAATAGGTCCATGTTTCCCGTACCGCAATGGTGTAGTACCCAATCTCAGCGTTCGAGTGCAGACCAAACACTTCCGGCGTGTTGGTCAGCGGAAGCGTTTCAATGGATGCTGCGTGTATTGATTGATTTCGATTAATTTACCTATATCCGATCAATGTATTGTGTGTATTTAATAGACGAACCTATAAACTCATCCCGGGAATCGACTTCGAAAATGTTGTAATCGACCGATTCATCCTGGTAGAAGTGGAATGGCTGGAACGTGTCGAACAGAAAATCGCCCATGTACTCGTCCATGTAGGTTTTCACCACCCGGCGATCGAAGTCATCGATTACGCGCCCTCCGTACATGACCTAATGCAAATCGGAAGAAAATCAAGATTTTAGAAGAAAAAAATCCAATTGATTATGCAACGATCTTCCACCTCTCCAATCAGATACTTCAGACTGTTCCATGGTAACCGTGTCTCATTGATGCTGAGTGCCTTCGTTAGGTAGGTATCCATTATCTGCAGGCAGACGCTGAAGTCGGACTCATTAAAATCGTAGCTTATGTTCCAGCCAAGTTTTCCGTATTTCCGTCGTTCCTATGGATGCAAGAAAAAGGCAAGATGAAAAGAAACCACAAAAACATCGGTGCAAACAAGCATGCTGTTTACGATGATGAATGCCGAGTTGGAATCAGAAATTTAATAGCATACAAAACAGAACTAGGGACGTTCCGGAATGAGACCGCCCTGACGGACGGTTGCAGATCCAAAAAGCCGAAACCGTTTAATGATTGTCACATGCAACTGTGTTTCTACGGGCTTGATGGAAGATAACCAAGGCAATTTCCCACCCCCAATTTCCTTTTTCATTCCGTTTCCGTTTGCAGAGAAAAATTATCCTTCATGATGCTTGTTTACCATCCTATCTACTAGACGAGTCCAACAAGAGTGAGTGATGCTATCTGATTTGGTTTGAAAAATCATTATCGTTATTATTCATGAGCGGCCTTTCCACCACAATGTAAGCGTAGGGCGATTCACGTGATTGTAAAGGAGACAGGGAAACTCAACTATCCAGGAAAAGAGATGAGATGATAAATTCACATCTTGATATCCTGGTGGGGGTGGTGACGCTACATGGCAATAACGATGGTGATGTCGATTCCGTCAGTCTCAGCAAGAGAGGGTAATATTTTATACATGCCCGGTCGAGGGATCAAGACAAGGTGAAGGATTTTTCCCTTTCATCTTACCTGCAAAACGGCGTGGAAGAACGCTAAAACGTATGCTAATGGCTTGAATGCCGGATGGGTGCACGCGTCGAGTGTTTGCTGGCGAAGTTTGAAGAAGGTTGCCCGTAGATTCATTTTCAGTCCGTTCGGTGGCTCGGTAACGACTTTTAGCGACTTTTGCAGTATGCCAATGGGGAAGCATCCGGTGGCTTCAGTCGTTATCCACAGGCGGAAATCCGGGTGGGGCTTTTTCACCGAGTCAAGTAGTTTCTCCAGCGTTCGGATGAAACTTAGTAGGAGATGACCGTTCTGTAGCATCAGCCAGAAGCCTTGATCCAGTGCCAGGTGCAGCAGAGACAGGGCACGCTGTTCTTGGCCCTGACCGAGAGAGATGTGTTTGAATTTCGATCCACCGAAACCACAGCGGTCAGCAAGCTTCATGAGATCGTTTGTTGGATCGGATCCCGGGCTGAGAATGAAGACCACCGGAGTAAGCGCGGAGGATTGCTCATAGATGGAGTCAAAGCTTAGAATCGGGGGTGTGATAAACTCTTCGCCCATGATTGTGGATACGTAGTTGTTCAGGAGACGGTAGACGCGATCCACGCGGAAACATCGCATCATCATAAGGTGCTGAAATAGGCAAACATATTTAAGAATCCAAGAAAATCAACTTCAACAAAACCCATACATCATAAGCACTCATATTATCTGCGAAATTTCCCGGATAATCTGTCCCTTCGGTATCATCAAGATCGTACCACTGAAAAATGCAAACACACATCAAATAAACACAACACCAACCCATGCGCACCTCAACTTACACTAGTCCACTCGGCGATGTTTCGTTCAACATGTGCCGGCAACTGTCCAAACTTGTCCGGAAACAATTCCGCCAACAGCAACACGTCCTGCCAGCCTTTGTCACTGATCCATTTGGCCGGACAATACCACTCCGACTTTTCCAAGGAAATGTTGCCCTTGATGAAAAAGTCCACCTCCGCTTGACTCAGATTTCCTTTGCTCTGTTCCAACTTGACCGTCAGCTGAAACGAAAATAACAACTTGTGCGCCTCGAAGAACCCAATGCATCCGTACTCGTAGACGTTTCGGGTCAGGGTGATTATGATGTTGTCTAACCGCTTTGCCAGAATATTATCCGGAACTGCCTTTCTGAGCGAGTAGACGAACACTCCCAGGTACGAGTTGAGAGAATACTGGTACATGGGGTTGACGACCGACATTTCGGAGAGAACAAAGTACAGGATGGCTCCTCGCTTGGCGGCCAGTCGATAGCCATTGCGCAGCTGCTCAATGTCAATGGACGTCTCTTCAGCTAGTTTGATCTTCTCGGTGACGTCCGCCGCCTTTTCTTTGGTGTTTTCCAGAGTATTGACCAACTCGACATTATCTAGCATGTTACCGGTTGAGGTTGCAAGCTCACGGAGGAGTGAATCTTCTAGGTTCTTCAGCAGAACTTTGTTGGCACTGGTTTCCGCGATCAGGCTTTCACGGCGTTCTTCTAGGTCAGGTCTCTCCGCTCGAACTACTACGCTGAGTAGTTGATCTTCCAAACCACTCATCGTGACGGTGTAGTTGATGATCAAGGCTTTTGCATAGACGGCGGGATCAAAGTTCGGATTTGCAAGCTTGGTGGTGAGATACATGCGGAACTTCGTATCCACGTCGACTTCTTTGTCTCCAAGTACGACAAACTGTCGTCCACCTTGGCTTTTGATGTTTTTCTCCAGGATGTTGTCGATAACTGGATCGATGTAGTCGTCAACGTCCTGGAAGAGAACAGGATTACCGTACTTGATGGCCATCTCCAGTTGTTTCAGGAAATCTTTGTCGTTGAACGTTAGGATCTTGAGTGCGTTCGGTGTTTCACGCTTGATGATCCACATGAGTGCTTGCTGCTGCGGATCTATGCAAAGTGGAAATCGGGATGCTCTGGTAGTAAGGATTCCATTTTGCACTGAAAGGTCATCCGGTGGTAGGCCTTCTGATGCCCATGTGGTCATTTCCAAGTCACTACTAAGACTGGTGAGAATTCGGAACGGCTTGCCGTAAGGAATTTCTCGTTCCTCTACATCCACCAACCAATCTTCGAAAACTATAGAGTTTCGGAACTCCCAGGAAAATGGACCTGTGTAGGCTAGGAAGGAAGCTGATAGGAGACAAGTTCCAACCACTTTGGTTTTCTCTTCCTGGAGATTCGTTAAATCAATCTTCCATCGATCCCGTTCGGAACTCAACCCGGAAATCAGTTTATCTGCAGCGAGTAGTCTTCGTTCGGCTTGTTCCATCATTTCCTGGAGCAGTTGTTTCTCCTTCATAGCCGTAGCGTATTGATTGTTGAGCTCGTTCAACTCCGACTCCAATTTGTTGATTTCCTTGGTCAATTTTTCCAGCAATTTGATTTGACTGTCCAATTCGGCTTCCAGGTACGCGACGCGATCCTTTTTGGGTTTCACCTCACGATACACGTCACAGTAACCGAGAACAGCTCGGACGAACTTCAGCAGGCCGAAACCGGCTTTGGAAATCGTTTGCATGTCGTCCAGTTTTTGAGATTTCTGTGTGTAGTGGTGAAGGATAGTGGTTGTTGATCTTCAAGGAAATCCATCGGAACTTACCTTCATATGAGCCCTCACATTGGCCACTTGTTTCTGACTAATTTGATCACAGTCTAGTTCCTGTAGGCTCCTCAAAAAGTTCCCCTCGGACATCATCCCCTTGGCAGTCTTCCATGAGATTTCCTTAAACCCTTTGACGATGGCCACACATTCGCATACGACCTGCACCGCTTCCGGCGGGGTGGCAAAGCTTCGTATCTCCGTTATGTCCGATTTATCCAGGTTGGAGAGAGCTAGCCGGGCCACTTCCAGTGCCGGCAGGGCAGCAGCCAGGGCTTCCTCCGCCTCGGCCTTCTCGACGGTAATAATCTTTTTCTGCTGTTCCACTTCAACGGATTTCTCCGAAGCTTCAATCTTTTTGGAATTGGCCTTCTCGGTAGCTAAGAGAAAAGGACGAACAAAGCAAAAGAGCAAATGGACAATCATTTCGCCATCGAGGTTCATTAAATGTGAACTAAGCTACAGCAACAGTTACAAGTTGGACAAAGCTGGTCGATTCAAGGGAAAAGTGATGAGACCTACACGTTTCGATTCCGACTAGCATCTGCTCGCACCGTTGCGCCGCCTCGACGACATTCTTCCGCTGTTCCTCGACAATGATGCTCAACTGATCAATCTGAAGTGAGGCTTCATTAATTTTCTCGATTCCATCCGATAATCGGGAGCACTGTTGCATGATGAAATTATCTTTCTCCTCTGTTGAAGCGTGACAAATTGAAAATGAAAGATTGGTACACGAAGATCCGGAGATATGGTTGGGGATTCTGGTAAGCGGTCGTCGGCGTCGTCATCGTCGACGCCGTCGGCTGTCTTTTGGAAGGCGAGAATTTTTCCATTGCCCGGGTGGTAGCAGCATTTTCGGATGGGGCCGAATCAAATGACATACGTTCTATGCAGTAGAGGCTGTGCTTGTGGATGAAAGGATGAACGGAGCAAAGCACGTGGGAAGATAGGCGGCCTTGCTCGAAAAATCAGGCGGAAAATTGGGATGTGAGATAATAACACATCACTTCCAATGTATTACGCTTTAGGGATCGGGGAATATAGCAAATTAAAGTAGAAGGCGTTTGGTACGTAATTAAAACCCGACAAGCGTTGTTATGTCATGCCGTGCGACGAGGGGCATTGGTTTCTATGTTATGATATTAGTTAACTCTTGCAGCGGAAATCGCTAATTAAGGTTGAGGGAAAAATAATGCCTTGATTGGTATACAATTTGAAACTAAGTAAGACATTCTCAACCCCCCCCCCCCCCCCAATCTGAAATAGTTTCAGCTCCTATTGAAAGCGCTTCTACCACCCGGTCAGAAAATCAGCTCGAGTCCGAATTCAATTGAATTCAACATCCAAGAGTACCACCGACAAAAAGCCTCAAAATACCAACCAATTAGCCTGAGGTATGTATTGATGAAATCGAGATAGTGCTTGGGAGTAACGAAATTCTTGCGGCGTAGCTTCAGTAGAAATTGCTGTGTGTAATACTTGAGTGATTGATGGACATGAACGATGTGCGAAATAATTGGCTGCCGGTGTATGTCTGGTATCTACGAAACAAAAACCAACGTGAAATAAAGGGAAATTTTGCTGCTAATTAGCTCCATCTATATATACTTACCTTGGCGTGGTCCGCGAGGAAAACCTTTGCCACGGCATGCAGAGCTTGTTCGGGCCACGGGAAGACCCAATCAATGGTGGTACTGCCAACCAGTCCGGGGAAATTGCGGCAACGATTTCGCAACGCATCACCCTCCGGGGACATGCACAGGACGACGTGCAGGTTCTTCACCGCTCTGGCCAGGAAGAACGACCAAACACCGTCCCTGTGTAATGCAAAGCCAGTGAATATGAACCAATTTTAAGCTAATTATAATCAGTACAATCTGAGAAACGTTGCACCACAGTGTCGTGATGAAAGGTTCGTTGAAATACGGCGAAATTAAATTTCCGTCCATATAATCTTACAAACTAGCACCCGGGCGGATTCCATTAAGGGATCTCCAAAAGTCTGCACCGGAAGCCGCTTCCCGGTGCACAAAACTACACAAAGCTTCGTGCCAGCATCTTTCGAGCAACTAGCATACGGTTGTAGTTTTCGATGTGGGTAAGAAAAACAAACGCTAGAACTTACTTGGATATGGCGTAGCCCTGCTCCTGGGCGGCTCCTCGGCACTGGCCAATTATCGTATCTTTCTCCTCGTCGGTAAACAGCGCTGGCACCATTCCAGTGGTTAAAATATTATTTATGAACTCCAAAAATCCCTCTTCCGCTATCTGTTATCGGCCAGTGGAGGGATAGAAAAATGAAATTGTGGCAGTCGTGGAAAGTACGGACGAGAAAAGTGTGCAGTTTGGGTTGATTAATAGTAATCTTAATGGCAGCGTCGTTCCTTACCTGAGCAGCTTTAAAGATGAAGCAAGTTTTCTGGTTTTTAACTCCAACGTTGGTAAAGAGCTGCTTGAGATCCTCGCGGAAGGAACTTTCATTGTACCCTCGACTCAGCACTATTTGGAAAACTTCACATTCTGCTGCAAAAGCTGCAAGTCTGGCAATGCTCTGTTTTCCGGAGCCTCCAACTCCAACGAGCATCACATGCCCCCTAAAAAAAATGAAAAGCATTATTAATCAACACAAAAACATCAACACAGCAATTCTACCGTTCCATCCGCAATGCCCGATGCACCCTGGTCAAATGTTCCAAGCAATCCTCGAACAGCACCAAGCTCATCCGTGATTTCTGCTCATTATACTCCAGCAGAATCTCTTGAAACAGAAAATAGATCGCTTCGTAGTCCAGCAAATCCTCGTAAAATCTCGTCTCCGCCAGATTCACGGCATTTCGGTAGTCCCCGAAAAGCAGTGGATCTCGCAGTGCGTACTCCGCAGTCGGCAGATCACTAACTTGCAGTTTCGAATCGCTTCGGACTTCCTTTATGGACTCTATCATTATGGTTTTTCGACCGACCGGTTTCGGAGGTGGAAATTTGTCATCAATCTCCTCCGCAATGTGCTGTGCCATCAATTCTCGATCCTGCGCGTTGATCAACCTATCGCAGATGACTCGATTGAACTCATTACGCCACACACGAATCAGATGGCGAACTTCCTTGAAGTAGCTAGGGTGAATCTGCAACATACCGGCGAATATTCTTGACAGATCTTTCAGGTTGAAAATATAGTGGAACTTGGACGGCGTTGGAGGTAGTTTCACAATCAAAACCTTAAACAAATCCAACGTCATCTGCACAACCACTTCTGCTACGGATTGAAGCTCTTCGGCGAATGGTTGTAGATGTCCTTGTAGAATCGCACTATAGATGTGCTGCAGAGTTGCGTCATTTGGAAAGACGATGTTACACACCGAGAACATTGAAATGAAACGAGGATCAACATCGTTGCGGCCTCCACCAGCTCGACCCATGGCGGCGATGAATGCTAGAAAGTAAATCTGTCAATGCTTAATCCCCCACACGGTGTTTAATCCTAAACACTTACACATCTCCTTGAATTTCTTCCAACCCAAATCTTTAGAGCGATCATACATTCCTTCCCGTTCGAAGAGCAGCTTAAGTAAAGCGATCGGTTGCTGCGTTCCGTAAGTATCAACTTGAGGCATGTTCATATCATCGATGAACGCCACCAATTTCTTCCCAACCGGAGGCCCAAAAATGTCCTTGGTTCGTTTGTCCACCGAGGCCTCAATCGTCTTTTGCACGTCCATCGACGACGTTCTTGATGAGAAGTTGATGTTCAGAATGATCTGACGATTTGGAAAGGTTAAGATATCGTTCGCCGCCAAATCACTTCAATACTTACGTAAGTATCTCGATTCAATTGTCTCAAAAAGTTGGAAATCACTGCCGTTTTGGAAGTACCGGTGTCCCCCACCAGAAGAACGGGATGGCGAATCTGAAAATTCCAAACCAATTAAAAATTGCAACCTATCACGCACATCTCAACAATTTACATCATTCATCATCCTCAGTATCCATTCCGTCTGAAGCGTATCGACAGTGGGGACGAGAATTTCACTAAACGGAGCATCACGATCATGAACATACTTGGGAACGATCCACTCCCAGGCCAGCCAAACTTTCTTTTCCAAATCGAAAAAGTAATCGTACAACGTTGATTTGAGCGAAGGCAGTTGGCCGACTTTGGCCGGAGTATTCGGGCTGTCTTCGTAGCTGATCATCTCCAAGTTGCGCTTGATAAAGTCGTCGAAACGAGGTCTGGACTCTTCCAGCAAAGCTGCACCCAACGAAGCATACAGACACTGAATGAACCCACATTCCACTGTGTCTTCGTCGTAGGGGCAAACGGCGCTAGTCTTTGGGAGCATGGCGTCGTAGAAGTAGCAGAACTGAGTAACCATATTGAGATTTGTCTGAGGGATCACCAATTTGAGTGGATCCTCCTGGTTGTTGCCGTCGACTCCCTCTAGGATGTACTCGATCGCCTTTGGGATAATCTTGTCGAACATTTTCGATAGCATTTCCTTTTCTTCCTCGTAGCGTCCCTTGTGCCATCGCTCCCAGTAGCAGGCGTAGCCAAGATTTTTCGGATCCAGATAGACCATGCCGGCACGGGAAACGGTGGCCGGAGAAGCGTACGCCAGGTCTCCCACTTCGAACAGCAGGGCACAGTAGCTGTTCAGGCGGATTCGCTCACCGTTGGCCAGGGTGAGCAACTTGTTGTCGTCCATCACGGAGTTCATGTTCTCGATCCACAGGGCATCGACATCACCGTCGAAGCATACGTAGCGGCGTTCCTGGAAGTTTTTTGGAAGATTTATTGGGAAGTGAATTTTAATTGTTGGTTGGATTGTAATTCGAAAATAGCAGTTGATGTATCAAGTTGTAAGACTCCTGAAATCTAAAGTATGCAACGCATAGAATCTGGTCGCACAAAATTCTCGCGCTTAGTATCGTAACGTCCGGGGAGGGCCTCTCGTCTGTTGTTCTGCCCGGCAAGAAATCCCAACGCCAGGTCAGATTTCTCATCTGAATTCAGTTTCGAAAGAGTTAGCGTCACCGAACGGTTTACCAAAATACCTTCGCTATCTACGTCAAATGGCTCCATCATTGGCAGATAGAGATCGTCGTTCGTTTAGGTACAAAATAACTCACGAGCTTGAATGCCTATTTCATCACAGGCGCAATTCACTTGAACAAATCTCGCTTCTAAACGGGAATATAGGGACGGAGAATCCCAAGCAGTCCACACTTGAAGTTCAAATAAAAACTACAAAACAGCACGGAAAAGCTAACTAATCGAACGACTACAATACCTTTAGTGTTTATACATCACGGGAAGCATAGCGGTTAGCAAAAATATCTAATATCATGGGGCGATCCATGGTTAACATCCATACCCCTCCCGCGAAAGTCACGAGTTCGAAACTCATTTTACGAAAATACCCAAAAAGATGTTTGAGTGACTACGACAGGACGAACCAAACCGAGGCTGAAAATCTCAAAAATAAAGAAACACAAAAACATTCAACATCGGAGGTAGGTACGATTTACTAACATGTTTATTGAAATTTGAATTTGTATTTACTTAACCTAGGAAATTGTGTTTCCTTTTTCTTGCCCCCTTTTGCCTAAAGGGTGATACGGTCAAAATTTGGTCAAGGGAAAACGCGTGTAAATCGGTGAAATCGTTTATTTAAAAAATCAAATTAAATTTCTTTTTCAAGTTCAATTAGTATAAAATTCAGGAAAAATATTCAGTTAGGCTTCCGCTTTTGCAAATCCGAATTGCCGGGCCTTACGCTTGACCCCTGCCATCAGATTTTGTATAGCCACCTTGTCCACCTTCTTCGCCGCAGAAAGCCAGTTTGCCTTGAACTGCTGCTCGTCCTTAGCAGTTTTTTTGGTCTTCTTTAGGTTCCGCTTGACAATAGCCCAGTATTTCTCAATTGGGCGGAGCTCTGGCGTGTTGGGAGGGTTCTTGTCCTTGGGAACCACCTGCACGTTGTTGGCGGCGTACCACTCCATGGCCTTTTTACCGTAATGGCAAGATGCCAAATCCGGCCAAAACAGTACGGAACAATCGTGTTTCTTCAGGAAAGGCAGCAGACGTTTATTCAAACACTCTTTCACGTAAATTTCTTGGTTGACAGTCTCGGAAGCTATGAAAATGCTGCTTTTCAAGCCACAGGTACAGATGGCTTGCCAAACCAGATATTTCTTTGCGAACTTTGACAGTTTCGTGTGCTTGAAAATATCTGCTACCTTTCCCCTTCCTTTTGCCGTATAAAACTCCTGTCCCGGAAGCTGCTTGTAGTCGGCTTTGACGTAGGTTTCGTCGTCCATTACCACGCAGTCAAACTTCGTCAGCATCGTCGTGTACAGCCTCCGGGATCGCGCTTTGGCCGTCGTATTTTGTTTATCATCGCGATTTGGAGTCACTACCTTCTTGTAAGTCGATAGTCCGGCTCGTTTTTTGGCTCGATGCACGGTTGTAGACGATACACCCAGCTTATTTGCGGCATCTCGGAGAGATAGGTTAGGGTTTCGCTTGAAACTACCGGCAACTCTCTTTGTCGTCTCAGCGGCTTCCGGTTTTCGATTTCCCCCCGATCCAGACTTCCTGGCTGTCGACAAACGTTCCCCAAACACTTTAATTACATTTGTAACGGTTGATTTGGCAACTTTTAGCGATTTTGCCAACTTTGCGTGCGAGTAGCTCGGATTTTCGCGATGCGCGAGCAAAATTTTGATACGCTGCTCTTCTTGCTTGGACGGCATTTTGACAACTGAAGAGTGAATTCCAAAATCAAAATAGGAGCAACATTCTACACACACACCTTCAAAATGAGGGGTGTTCAGGTTTTTTAAATGCAAAATTGAAAGAAATACGTCAAGTTGATATTGACCAAATTTTGACCGTATCGCCCATTAAGTATTGCTTATTGAAATATATTGCTTCCTAAATTGTCCAGATTTTACTCTACCCGTCTGTCTAGTTTTGCTTGTATGTGGGTGTGTCTTTTCTCGTAAGGTTTAAAAACCTTCAAAAGCTTGACCTGTGGTGTAGTTGGGTTGGCACGGTGTGGGACGGACGCAAGCGGTAATAGGACTCGCTTTCGTGCCCAACCACTAAGAATAATCCTTCCTCCCTCTCCGCCACCCCCGGGGGGGCGAGGGAAGAAGGACGCGGGGGGGGGGGGGGCGCTCCTACTCCCCTCTCGCCCACCCGTGGGACCGAGACGGGCGGGGCGGGGGGGGGCGCCCCCACCCATCACAACCACCCTCGTGGGACACTTGCTTCTGATCTATGTACCGACGTAGCTGGACCGCTGTTCTTCTCTCTATTTTCTTTGCAGTTCTTATAACTAAGAGCTGGCTTGCGGTTGTCGGCCCTTAGTTCTTACACGTTTCCTGAGCCATTTATCTCCTATACTCAAAACGACTCGAACAATCCCCGACGGTTAATCTACCCTACGCCAACGAAGAGTTTCCCAACAGTGGAAATATCCGACCACGTTGAGCCACCTATCTACGCTGCAAACGACTCACGCTATCCCCGACGGTATGTGTACCCTACGCCGCAGTGAAATTTCTATCGAAACCAAACCATGCTGAGCCATTTTACCCCTATCGCCACTGCAGGCTACCTGTGCAGTCCGTGACCGCAGATCTGCCCTACACCGACGGAGAGTGGAACATCCCCCGAGACCGATGATCTGCTGCCTCATTCAACCGCTCGTTCTATCATCGCGTCATTTTCGCTGCAAGGCCGAAATAATTTGCGTAATGGCTCCGTTAACCGCGTTCCACGTATTTTCATCGCGCCGACGCTTTCTGGGCTGGTCAAAACTCATGTGCTCCAGCGTTTTTTCGCCATCTGCGCATTCCGGACAGAGAGGGGACACCGCGCGCCCGAATCTTTGCGGATACTTCCTGCAGCAACCATGCCAAGATAGGAAGTGGGTCAAGTGAAAATCAACCTAGCCATGTTTTCTGTTCACCTTGGATGAAAGAAATTGTATCACCTGCCATTCTTCGCCGTGTTCCACTCTTGCAGCCACTTCAAAATCGGCACCACTCGCAGGATTTTCCGAACTCTTCTGATTTCCTTTCGTTTGTAAAACTCGTTGTCTTCCGCCGATAGAGCTCATTCCGGCGATATCGAATACTGATTCCGCCGAGATAGTCCTGTTAGCACTTACGGCTCGCATAGCCATGAGACGATACGTCCTTTTCAACTTCGCTCGGTTCTGTTTGGTTTCCAGCGCTAAAACCCAGAACGAACCCCCATACCTCAGCATCAATGAGGAGACACCTCTTTCTGCTGCTAGATCCACTGTTATTCGGCATAATTCTACCCACCAAACAATTTATGTTGATTAATAGCGGAATAAGCTTGTTTTTAGCTTAAGACGCTAGTTTTATATTTAATAAACTGCTATAAAACATGCAATGTTTGTTTGGTAGCGACCGCCTTTGTGTTGGCCTTTGTCGCATTCTCGCAGGCATGTCCTCCAATGTTGATTTCGGCCCACTGCACCTCTACTGACCAATAGTAGTTCCATTTTGTGGTGTGCTAAAGCCAACATTTCTACCTCTCCCAGCGTCTCACTTGAAACTGTCAGAACGACGTCGTTCGCAAAACCAACGATATCGACTCCAATCAGCAGCTTCAGCGTCAAAAGGCGGTTGTAAATCCCGTTCCAAAGTGTCGGGCCAATGATGGAACCTTGTGGAACTTCCGACGTGGGCCTAAACGACCTCTGCCCCATTTCTGTATCGTAAACTAGAACCCGGTTTTGGAAATAGCTCCTCAGAATCCAGCGCAGATAATTAGGAACCCTAATCACAAAAAAAATCTTTGCAGCGCTTCGGCGATGGCTTCCCGGCTGGCGCTATTGAAGGCATCCTTGACGATTATCACAGAGTAGTAACCTTGTCCTTTCCGCTTCGATTTGTGCGCCTTCTACGCACTCTCGACGACATTCCGTATTGTACCCACCGTTGACTTTACTTTCCGAAATCCGTACTGGTTTGATAACAAGTCATGTTCACTCTCCGTACGCTTCGTTAACCTGTTGAGGATGACCTTTTCCAAAAACTTACCGAGTGTATCCAATAAGCATACGGGCCTATACGATGCTGGCTCTCCCGGCGGCTCTCCTGGCTTCGGTAGCAGCACTAGTTTTTTAATCTTCCACCTGTCTAAGAAGTACCCCTCTTCCAGACATCTCTGCAACACGCTCACGAACATGTCAGGAAATTTTTCTAACGCAGCTTTCAAGGACACATTGCGTATTCCATCCGGACCCGAAGCATTCAATCGATTTCAATCCATTCGTCACGGCCACGAGTTCCTCGTTGTTAACGTGCATATTTTCGGTGTTGCCTCCTTCAGCTTCGTTGTACGGTGTGTGTCGTTAGATCGCGTTTCGGGGAAAAACCGTCCACGACGACCTTCAGTTTGGCTGGGCACTTTCCAGCTTGTATCGTTGGACCTTTGATCTTCCTTATGACTAACCGGTAAGCGTCACTCCAGGAATTGGCATCGGCATCTCGGCATCGCTCCTTGAAACAGTTGGACTTGTTTCGCTTTATTTCGTGTTTTATTGCAACTCTGAACGCTTAGAACACCTCTCTACGCTACTCTCTATCCGCTTCCGTTCTTGCTCTCTGAAAGCTCCTTTCTGCTTTGAAGCAACTAGCACGAACGTTGCTGAGTGCCTCGCTCAACCAGTATGATGGGCGCCGTTTGTTACTTGGATCCATCTTCCTCGGCATGTTTGTGTCATATGCAGCCGTTAACATTGCTGTCAACTCGTCCACATTCGAAGGGGTGCTGTCTGCATAGAATTCCTCCAAAAAAAGATCCTTATCGAACTCCATCGTCTTTCATTTTCGGTCGTTTGTTTTCGTTCTCCGTGATGACCCTGGCTTCCGTTTATTGGTGCTGTCACTATGGTGTCGAAAAAAAAAAAAACACGAAAGAAGAGGTTTGCTCGACAGCACTTAGCAAACGGCGTATATCTTATGTATTGTTATTTGCATCGGCAGCTGCAACAGCCCAATTCTGATATCGTGGCCGTGGCTAAAGTGGGCAGTGTGGAACATTACCGTTGATCTTGATGCGGTACCCTCGACTACCAATGATCATCCTGTTTAACGGACACATCGCTTTATGTGTTGAAACTATCGTGTTGTACAAGGTATACTTAGTAAGAATTGTATTAGGTCTTGTTGCTACTCACCGAGCACGCTGTCGTAGCAAATTAAGATACCTCATAGGAGCCCATTCGTTTTATTTGCCTGTCGAAAAATCTCAACATAGGCCCGGCCAAATCCTCACAACTCAGAGGACCAACGGGACAGGCAGATAACGATTTGATTTCTCTGTCAGCTCCTGATTCTAGAGGCGGATCTTTAGAGGGAAGCCGCAATGAATGAAAACAACACATTGTTTCATCCATTGCGGCTTCCCTCCAAAGTTCTGCCTCTAGAATCAGAGCTGACAGAGAAATCAGACCGTTATCTGGGTTCAATGAGGTGTATACAAGTGACGAAGAGAAAGGTGTTTGTCGGTATTAGTAACTAAAAATATGTAAACAAACCATGATTTCGAATAGTGACGTAAAACTATAAAAACAAGCGAAAGCAAGTTTACTTTGCCAAGTTTACCTTTTACTGCATAAGAAGACATATTTTAGCCGAAACCTTTTAAAAACTATACCAAATATCGAAAATAAACATTCCGCCTTGTGATTTGTCCCTGTTGTGAATTGTTGTTTTTGGAGATCTACGTCACACATGTTTACAAACAACAGGTTGTGCATCATCTCACGAACACAATTACAGTATTTTGCATTATACTAATACAACTAAACCACTTCTTCTCCACCTGTATAGACTTCATTGATCTGGGTTCAGTGAACTTTTTCTCGGTGACATTTATCATTTTTCATTATGACCATACGGAATACACACAAATGCGAATTGGCAATGGAGGAAAATGTCGTGAAATTTCTGTACATGTTTTTACCGACGATGAAATATTTTAGCTGCCAAGGCCGAAGGTTTTCGCTTTACGCGTAACATAAATCAATATCGTTTAGAATTTTTAAGTTTGCTGGCTAGTTACTGCATGAATGTGACTAAAGGGTATTTAAGACTTGCATAAATGGACAAATATGTGCATTTTGAAAGAAGCCATCAAATTACTGTATTTGACGACGAATTAAACTGCTTGAAACGTTCTGCCCTTCACCTTTCGACTTGGTCGAGGCAGACAGCTTGTAATGATCACTTGAAGATGCGATGGTGGATTATTTCCCTGATGTTCTCAAATGTAGCCCGTAGTTGAATGTCTCTTGTCTTCTATAAATAAACGTGATGGAATCGAGTAAACACGTGGAAACTCATCGGGAATAATCTCTCATATGCATCCGTCAAAACATTCTGAACGGCCGTTTTGAGAATATCACCATGAATAACTCACATGCGCATTGTATGCGCAATTACAAATGCCTTCTTTTCTTTCTCCTTTCTCCTGTTTTCTTTCCTGTCCCATAACTGCGAGCAATACCATGGGCCACATACATCGTGGAACTAGATCTGCATAACTGATTTAAGCTCTTCAAAAGCAGAAAAACCATGATAACCACCCGAAAATCGTGACCGAATCTGAATGTGAACCTGCTGGATCCCGCAAAAGGTTTTCGGACACTTGCGACGTGGTAAGTGCTCTCAAAAACGTTGAGAAAAACAGCTAAAAAAATCAACGAACAAAGAACGGTATATAGCCCTAATAAAAATTACTTCCAGCAAAAAATTCAAACCAAATGACAACTACAAAGTGTACTAAATATTCACCACATAACATATAACGGGGAAAGGGAAGGACCATCAGGGCACCCAAGTGAAACGATTTGGATAGGGAGCATGCGACTGCGTCCTCCCTATTGTAATTTTTCGCGGAACGAAGGCAGGCTCGAACATCTCACCATCTATTGGGTTTATTCTGTAAATCGAGGGCTTGATTCTAGTGCTGTGAGTATAATCTTGCTTTTGGAAGAAGATTCTCTTCGCTATATTCGCGGGTTTCACGTAAGTGCCTCTGCTTATCAAATCGTTTTTCAGATTATTCCAATGCTATGGAAAGTTACCTTGCTACACTAGATGGTAGTATTAAATCATCATCATCATCATCATCATCATCATCATCATCACGAATTAAACTGCTTGAAACTGTCGACAAAAAGAAGGCGACATTTTTTACCCTCCGTTTTCTGCCATTCCCGTTTGCCGGAACTGTACATATTCATGATTTCCCAAAATTGATGGTGATGGATTTAAAGAAAGTGAGCATTTGCCACCACTAGCTGTGATCATTGATTGTGCTGTGTTTAAAACTAAATAGTTTGTAGTCTGTAAATATTTAATGAGTGTGAATATGTAACGATATTGTATGAATGTCTAACATATGTTCTGTGAGGTGGAGTGAAGATGGTCGTAAGAAACCCTCAAAAGAGTCCTGTATGAGCCACCCGCAGTCCACTATTGGCAAGGTGCTCAGAATGCCCAAAATTAAGATCGAAGGTGATGAAATCGAGGTTGTTAACGATGTCGTGTATCTGTGGGCTCTCGGGTGACTGCTAAAATTGACACCAGCAGAAAGATACAAAGACACGTTATGGTTGGAAACTGTGTCTACTTGGACTCCGAAAGACGCTACGATCGAACAACGTTTAGCACACTACGAAGTTGATCATCTACAAAACTTTGATTAGATCGGTAGTCCTCTACGGCCACCTAAAATAGACTACAGGGTGAGTGATAATTCCTGTCAGTGTTTTTCAAACACGTGTAACTATGATATGTTTGCACATTTTTCTGTATTTAGTGTTTATGAATGTCAACAAGGCTTGCAAGTTTTTTTTTTAATTTTCATTCGCTTGAGACTCGTGGTAATCATCGATGCGAAAAGGGAGCTCGTGATAAGTCTGTTTTTGAAACATTTTAGATCATGTACTTATTTAAATAAATTGAAACCACTCGGAATAAACGAAAGATTCATCTTTCGCACCATCAAACGGTACAAAAAACTGGTGCTTGGAAAATACCTCCCAGACTTCGCCGTAAATGTACTGTCAGGTCTCTGGAAGTCATCAAACGAGTGAGAGAGCGAATCAAGCGGAATCCTGGTAAGTCTGGCCGAAAGATGGCCAAAGAACTGGGAATGTCGCAGTCAACGATCAGGAGTATTTTGAAAGACGACCTAGGACTGTATCCATACAAAAAACAACGGGTGCATGGCTTGACTGAAAAGCAGAAGATTGCAAAAGTCGAAAGATGTCGGAAGCTAAGAAATCAAGCGGCACGGTGATTGTGAAATTCTGTTTTCGGACGAAAAAATGTTCCTGCTACATGGATCACCACAACCAGCAAAATGGTCAGATGTATGCAGCACATCTTTCTGATATTCCTCGTGATAAACTAGCTGCTCAAAGCTTCCAGAATGTTTCAACGGTGATGGTTTGGGGATGTTTCTCCAAAACCTCGAAGGTGTTAAATCAACAGTAAATGTTACATCGATGATGTTTTGAAGAACCGTCTGCTTTCCTTTGTCAAAAAACACTACAAGAATGCACAATACTGTTTCCAACAAGACTCTGCACTGTCCCATCAAGCTAAAGCTTCACAGGCTTGGTGTGAGGACAATTTTTCGGATTTTATTCTGTCGAAAGAATGGCCTGCCTATTCAACTGATTTGAATCCTCTCGACTTCTATGCATGGGGCTACATGCTGGGCAAACTGAGAAATAAGACTAACCGTTGAAACTTTCAAGAAACGTTTGGTGAACATATGGAATAGCATGCCTCAAGATATCGTGCGTGCCAGTTGTGACGCTTTCCAACAACGCATGTGGCTGGCAATTAAGGCAAAAGGAGAAAGCTTTGAACTGAATTAAATTTCATGCAAGCTTCTCATTTTTATGACCATAAAAACTGACAGGAATTCCCTCTCAAACTGTAAACTCGCGAAGTTCCTTTGGTGTCTTTGAAGGGAATATACGTAAGATCCACGGTGGAATGTAAATAGAGAATAGAACGTGAAGAAAGTATATGGACCAAGAATTGCACTAGTTACTGGAAAAACCACCCATCGTTCGCATCCCAAAACTAAGTCGACTACGATAGGCTGGACGCGTCGTAAGAACGTTGGACGATAGCTCGGTGGAAATACTTCTCGAGAACGAATCGACTGGTATAAAAAAAGAGGCGCGCAACGGCAAGGTGGATCGATAAAATGGAAAGTAACCTGCGGACCCATCGCACACTCCGCGACTAGCAAAGTTCCGTGGACCGTGTAATTTTAAGACAAGATCAGTATGCTGCAGAGGACATCGAGGACACATCTTATAATGGGAGTCTTAGGAGTACCTAACTTGAAATCGATTAAGCGCAGGTAGTGTTACGAACCATCTTCTGACGCAGTATTTAAAATGGCACTGAAATAAGTAACTTTTTGGTGATTTTTGATTTTTCGAAGTAGAGACAAACTAATATGAAAAATTCTTACCTTTGAATGTTAGTATTTCTAAAAAAATGCAAAGTGATTAACAAATAACACGTAGATCTAATTGCTCACTCAGCTCTGTTTGGTAACTCTTTGATGCTTGGGGTATTGATTATCATCCCCATTTTCCGCCATCCCACCTACCCGCTAAAAGCAAAACCCACCTTACGAACGTTCCAAATATCATATGGTTGCATATCTATGCAAAAGGATGCCCCTGGTTTTCAATCCAACAAAATCATTCATCAATATGCAAAAAACAGCTCACAAAAAGTACTTACATCACGTTCCGTGGGTCGATTCATCTCGCGAAATATGTTGGAGAACAGCCCATCAATCCAATCGCGGGTGGTTGGATCCAGATAGCCATACAGTTCAACCACCGAGCAGGCCTGTCGTAGGAGAAACAAAAAAAAATTAGCTTACACAATCTGAAAAGTGCACCGTTGGCCCCGAAAGCGAATCCCGACATTCAATAGATCGGTGTACTTCTGGTCTAACTTTCCTATTTCCTTTTTTTTTAGTTCTGAAGTCAAATCAATAGAACCACTTCCAGAAAACTAATATCGCGAGAGATCCACTCATTCACTTTACCCGGCAATGGCTGATCCATTATTGGTTTCATTGGAAATGGTTCTTCGACGTTTCACAATTTTTGTTTCGGTTTTCGTTCGAATGGGATGCATGCTTTTTTTCTGAACTTCAATTGGAATTATGATTGCACTCGAGCGCTTGGCAAACAGCTTATATCTGTACAACCTTAGGTCATCTCAATCTGGACCTGGGTGGCCACAAAGTTAAAGCAGACAGATTCAGTAATCTGCAGCATTAACTATTGACGATTTGTTCTCCGAATCGTCCGCATTGCTCATCGAAATTGAAAAACACACCCTTCTTTGAGCCCCAATTGAAACATTCGTGCAAACGTGTACACCTACCTGGTTGGGAGCCTGCCAGTGAACCGTAAAAGCTGTCAATTTAAATGAAATTTTCGCCTGGGAGTGCTTGCAAGTGCGAAATTATTTTCAAACTACTGCCCGGGTTCTGCTGCTGCAATTGTCCCGAAACGGCAATGCCACACGTGCCGGGTGTCCCCCGTCTGTGGGTGTGATGTTTGTTAGTTGGTCAGCCAAAGTCCCAGCGCATCTAGCCCCCGTGGCACGGCAGGACGCGATAGTTGCACTTTCGCACTTGGTTGATTTTTAGCCCGTCCAGGTCCACCACGGGTAGACGTCCGTTCAGGTTCAGGAGGGTAGAGAAAGTGTGTGTGCATAATTTATTCAATACTCTTTTCATTTCGTTTATCGCACCGTGGTTCTGAAGTGGGAGGAAGATTTTCGGGTGGAAGAAGGATTCTCACTTTGGAGCAATAGCTGCTACAAGAGTAAGAGTGTATCGGTTTTGGAGAAACGCTAGCCTATTCATAAACTACCGATAAACACAATTGTTTGGGAATGTTGCCGCGTGGCTTGAATAGCGAAGTTGGATGCAGAACCTGGAAAGAGGGCTATGAACACTTTTGTGAGAAAACCGAGAACCGGTGTGGTATTGTGATTTAGGTTGAGGGTTGCCAGTTAGAGAGTGATTCCAAAAGTTCTGTCATTGGTTTGGCATGGAGGTTAGGCGCTTGGCGTAATTTGGATGGAACGCACGTGTATATTTAGAATGAAAACATGAGATACACTTTGCTGATCATTAAGACCAGCGCAACTCCACAAACTCAACGGTAAAATGGAAACTTGCGATAAATTCCGCTGGTATGATCGTCAACGCGTCTAAAATTACTTTTCAAATACGTTCTTGTTCTACTTGGCTATTCACTTGCTCTCAAATTGTTGTTCTTTGAAGCACATTCACAGTTTTTAATTGAACACCGCTATGCCATTCTAAAGCATTTAATCGTATTGTTAGTTTGTAGTACTAAAAATGTACAGGGAATAAAAAATCACATATCAGTTATGTTTTTGCAATGTTGGTTTATTCAACCTTCTCCTGGGCCCGCACCTTGGGCTTAACGCTACCCACCAAATCCTGTGCAATATTTGCGCCATCTTTCTTACACACTTTCATCCACTCCTTCTTCAAATCCTGGTCGTTTTTGAGAAGTAAGTAAGTAGAGTAAGTAGAATGAAATCAGTTAGTAGAAGAGAAGAATGCAGCACGGACGAAAATGCTATGCTGCAACACCGTTCACGGAGAAAATCGAAAATGCTGAAGAGCCTATTATATATTCCTTTCTACGCTTTATTCCTTTTAAATCACTGCAATGCATAAAAAGTATGCATTGAATCAATATGTTTTATGCATTGCAATACATTTTAGATAATTATTATTTCCCGTGCATATTGCTTTGCCGGCGTTATATACTTTAGGAGCCTGGACGACTTATGCAAACTTAATTTTCTTTTGTCTCCTGAGAGCGCGTTACGTTGTCCCGGCGTCATTGACTTTGCGAGGTAAACATTGCAAAATTTCCCAGTCGCAAAGAAATTATTATTATTGTAAAATATGTTTCTTTCTGCAGCAGTTTCCGTTTGACAAAGTGCACGGAAAGCTACCCCGAAGATATCGTCTGCCATGGTGAGTGCTGCTAAATGCTGCTCTGTGACCAACTGTGAAGCGTCGAACCGGGACTTGGGGACGGTCCTATTCTGTTTTTCGAAGGCTGAAGAACAACGAGAACAGTGGATTAAGGCACTGAGCAAAGCGGAATCATGGATTGTTCCTGAAATGGCTTTTGTCTGTTGGAGCCACTTTCAAAGCAAGGATATTCTGCAGGAAGATACTAGTTTCCGGCGTTCCGCAGATGCCGTTCCATCGCAGTTTCTTAACGGTGAGTTGGTTGCTCCAGATTCGGAGTATTTCTGTCGGTTTTTTCTCCGAAAGCTGTTCAGCGAACTGATGGGCATCAACATAACCGATTTGAATCGATCAGAGGATGCTGGAATGTTTCTCAATCTGCTGTTACGCGATGGAAATGATCGAGGCTTGTCCAACTTGGTATGTGACGACTGTATCATGCAATTTAAACATACGGTGAGGTTTATTCGAAACTGCGTCAAAGCTACCAAGGAACTTGAGGAAATTGCTAGGATGCGTGCTTTGAAACACAAAACAAATTCTGTAGTCAAAACGGAAATGGATGATTTTGGGGAAATCCTTGTAGAACATATTCGATCTAAAATAAAGGTGGAAGTAGCTAGTTTGGGAAGAACGAGCGACCGAGATGATAACTGTTCAGACACTGAAGACAACATTTCATTGGCGGGAAAATTTAAGCAAGAGCTTACAGCAAATTAACTGAAATGTTCTTACTGTTTATTTAGTTGTACGAGACACATACAGCTAGTTAGTCACATAAAGAAGCATCGTAATATACTACCGCCTTCAAAGATTAGCTGCCCTTATTGTAACTTTACATGTACAAACGTGTCCAGTTGGTACACGCTCAAAACAGCCTCTCTTTAATTTATATTGCTGTAACGGAAAAATAACTCCATTTTCGTAAAAAGTGGAACAACTCATACATAGACTCATAAAAATCTCATAAAGAAATAAATAATCAAGAGAAGCAACTCCGAAAAACTTGCCAGTTGGGTGATTCTTCAGAATTTGATTTATGAATTGGAATGCATAAATTTATATAAATATGCATTGCAATGCTTACATTTTATTTATGCATTGGAACACATATATTTATACAAATATGCATGGCAATGCATATATTTAAGGTATGCATTACAATGCATAAATTTGATAAATGCATTGGAATGCATATATTTAATTTATACATATCAATGTATAAACCTGGTTTATTCATTCCAATGACTGGATAGATCGAATATGGTTTTAGCATAGAATTTATGCATTTTAGTATATTTGTTTTTCTTCGTGTACGAGAGCGAACGTGGAACGGTATAGACAGGCACGGAACAGGGAAAACTCTATTCTTCGGTGGAAAAAGCGTCAAAAAAAAGATCGAGACCGGGAAGAAAGGGAAGCACTGTCCCGTGCTAAACGCGCACGAAATTTAAGGGAAAGTGAAAAGGCCCGCGAAAGGGTTGGGTCCCAAACCCAAATGGGTGGGGGCACAGGGGGGGAAAGTTTCACTGGGGGGGGTGGGGGGGATGTGAAGGGGGGAGGGGTACTTGTACGCGCACCTGAACGGGAATATAAAAGCGAAAGAGAATGGCATGGGAATAAATATAGAAACACGTGCACGCAGAAGATAGGACCCCCCCCGCCACCCCCCCGCGGGGGGGTGGGGGAGAAATTGGGTGGATAAAAAACCAACCAAGGCGGGGGGGGCGACCCACGCGCGAGGTAATAATTTAAAGTGGGGGGGGGCCGACTGGGCCGCGGCGCGGAATTGGTAAATTTTGGGGGGTGGAGGGGTGATGTGTGTGGGAGGGGCACGATCTTCAGGAAGTCTGTCCAATTATTTGGCTTCGCCGACGACGTTGATATCGTAGAACGTAACTTTGAGACGATGGCGGACACGTACATCAGACTTAAGGCTGAAGCTGGTAGGATTGGGCTTGTGATTAATGCTTTAAAAACAAAATACATGAAGGGAAGAGGCTCACGAGAAGACATTGTTAGCCTACTACCGCAAGTTTAGATCGACGGTGATGAAATCGAGGTAGTAGACGAATTCGTGTATCTAGTCTCATTGGTGACCGCCGATAGCGACACCAGCAGAGAGATACAAAGGCGCATTATGGCTGGCAATCGTGCCTATTTGGGACTCCGATAGACGCTAAGATCGAACAAAGTTCGCCGAACTAAAAAATTAACCATCTACAAGACATTTATTAAACCGTTAGTTCCCTACGGCCACGAAACATGGACATTGCTAGTGGAGGACCAACGCGCCCTTGATGTCTTTGAACGGAAGGTGCTGCGTACGATCTACGGTGGAGTGCAGATGGAAGACGGAACGTGGAGAAGGCGAATGAACCACGAATTGCACCAGTTGCTGGGAGAACCTCCCATCGTACACATCGCTAAAATCGGTCGACTACGATGATCTGGGCATGTCGTAAGAGTGTCGGACGACAGCCCTGTTAAAATGGTTCTCGAAAACGAACCGAAGGGTACAAGAAGAAGAGGCGCACAACGAGCAAGGTGGATAGATCAAGTAGAAGGTGACCTGTGGATCCTCCGCAGACAGCGAGGATGGCGAGGTATAGCCATGGACCGATTACAATGGAGACAACTTCTGTGTACAGCAGAGACCACACCGGCCTTGGTCTGATTGGTAAGGTAAGTGGAAGCGAATAGAAGGGCATAAATTGTCGCAGGAACAAAAAAATAAAAAATGCGGAGTTAAACTTTACAGAGCCTGAAAAACTGAAGAATTAATTTTACAGAGCCAAAATCCCATATTCATAATATATAATAAACAAAAAAATAAAAAAAAAATTTAAAAATGGTGTACCCGCTCCTCGCGGCGGTGGGGGGGTTGAGGGAATTAAAATTTTAGGGGGGGGAGGGGGGGTGGGAGATTATAATATTTTTTACAAATTTAATTTTTATTTTTTTTTTTTTGTGGGGGGTTTGGTTGGGGTTGGTGAGGGATATAATAATAAAAAAAAAATTAATTTTTTTCTGTAGAGAATTCGATACCAAGCTCTAGAATCCAAGTAGACAATTTACCTAAGATATTCTGTGCGAGTCCTTGCAGATCTACCCCATTGGGCCCCGTGACAGACACTACGCCGTCATCCGCAAGTTGTCTCAACGTACAGTTGTCAGTTAGACAAACATCAATTAGACATAAAAATTATACAAAAGAGGGCATAAACATGATCCCTGGGAGAGACCCATCTAGCTTAATAGAGAAGCTGTGGAGTTTCCACGAGAAAAGCTCATATGTTTCTCTGACAGCAAATTGTACAAAAATTTATTCATTAATGGAGAAAAGCGGCACGCGTGGAGCTTATCTGAAAAAACTTCATCAATACAAAATCAAAAGCCCCTTAATATTCAGGAATACAGAATCCAGGAATGCTCTTTTTAAGCAAAAGCTAAAGAGTTTTGTAATGCTGGATGCAGTGATGTCCATATCCTCAGTGTGGTAAAGAGAGATTTTAATTTTTCCACACATTCTTCCTACCACAACGAGAGCTCTTCTCTCTTGTTTATATTCACCCCCGTGTTTGCTTGCGGGTAGCGCATGTGAGTGTAAAAATAATGGTTCTTATTCACTCAACACTCGATCGCTCTAGAGTTAGAAGAAGAGCTCTCAAATTCACAGAAGTGAATGCAGATAAATTCCCTGACGCCCCAGTGAGCTCACTGGCGTGGGCTCTTCTGCTAATATACAGCAGTGATTGCAAATTCGCTTTGGCGCTACATAACAAACGAAGAAAGAAGAATGTTTCTTCCCGCTTCCTTTTTACGGACATTTTTTACAAATCCGACGAAGTTTTCACTATCAACCGCACCAGCAAATCACAGAGAGAGAGAGAGAGAGAGAGAGAGAGCACTGGCGCGTTCTCACCCAAGTGTACGCAGCAGCGATCGCAGGCGAGAGCACGTGGGCGAAGACAGATAAGAGCACGTGAGAGCGGTCGTTTTAAAGAGAGAGTGATTCACTCACTCCAAGCCATCCCCTCACTGGCGCATACTTTCACTCTGTCTTTTTACCACCGAATAAAAGAGCACTTTGCATTATCTGCGGTGAGTAATGGTTGTATCCTCTGTGAAGGAACAAATCTCACGCGCTGGCGTAACATTAGTACGAAATGCCATCTCTGCGGGTGATTTAGCAACGTTAATTTTTGGACTTATTCTGTAGTGAGTGCATGAAACTAACTACGAATCAACGTCAAAAGCTAGTGTTATTTTGGAGAGGGCCTTTGGTGAGATCGACCTGTTTATAAATATATTACAAAAAACAATTTTCAAATAACATTAAATACGTGCCTGCTTTGGAAACTTTACATTTATAAATCTGGAAGTGTGTTGCCGTACCCTTATCCAAATAATATCGATACTGTTAACATGCGGTGCTTATTGTATGTGAAAGTAACCTCGGAATGGACGGAAGTCTTCAGACATTCTGAAATGGTTTGCTGGATTTGCAGTAGAGCAATTACTTTCTAGCTCCCGGATTAAAACTGTTTTCAATGGTCAATTAAAGGATTGTTGCAAACAGATTTCTTCCATAACATCATTGTCATCCAATGGGTGAAAGATTGAATATACACACCTAGAACGCCATACTCTTTTCTTTGTTGTATTTAGTTAAAAAAAATCTAAAGGGATCTTAATACTTCTAAAAGATCATTTGTTTAAATTTGAAGACGTTCAAGCATTTCTTGAATGATCTAGTTGAACAGTTGACATCTTTTTAATATATCCTAGTTTCTTGATTGTTCTGAAGAATAGAGTCAATCATCTACCAACTACATGCATTATAATCTTTCTACTGCAAATTCATATTTTCATATTTTACGAAGTTGGATTGTTAGGATTAGGTTAGTTTAAAAGATTATGTAATTTAAGTGGTCCGTGGAAAAAACCCGCCTAAAAAGAGGTTTAAGTGTATTTGGCTTGATTAGTTATGAAATACTAATCTGATTTATGTATCAGAGAACCCCTCATTTTAAAACTCAGCTTTTTCCGAAGAATTGTTTGAAAAATCTCGTGAATCAAAGCAATCTCCAAGCACTCAATACATGACCACTTCTTCATGATATATTAAAAACCCAATAGGTTTTACAGTCTAAGCAAACATTTTTTTTAAAACTAGGAAAATTTAAACTAACACGGGGGCGGGAGCGACCCCCGGGCGTAGTGGTTAACATCCATAGCTCCCATGCCAAAGTCACGAGCTCGAATCTCATCCCTGGAGAAATTACGAAAATACCCACAGTGTTTTAGTAAATAAATGAACCAGCCTGAGGCTAAAAATCTCGATAATCAAGAAAAAAAAATCATCGTGATAAATTTAAAAAATAAACCCTTTATCAAACTATCCCTAGTAAACGCGAATAAATTCTTCTGAATTCCACTATAAAAAGTTCCCCCTTTGACAGATAGGCATATTCCGTTAGTGACTTACAGACTTCTTCGGTGTTGAGTTTTCGACTTGCTCGACGAAATTTTTCATTTAAGTTAAATTGTAGATAGTACTTTGTGGATTCACACACAAGGGAACGTCTATCAAGTACGTTATGCCTATTTGGGGGTGTTCGAATCTGTGACGATGCATACAAAGAAAAAATTGTATCCGTACAATAAAGCATGACGAAGATGAGGGTTTGAAGTGGTATTTTTTTGCTTGACGTATTTAATGGAAGTTCCCTAAAGGGGATACGGAAATTGATCTTGGTGTACTTAATTTTTACTTTCAAAATACTTCATCCTTCTAAAGTATAAAACTTGCTTCAACCAACCAAACAGCTTGGCATCACAGTTCATTCCCAGCTGCAATTCGTCATACGGGACGCGTCTACATGCGAACCCGGGCCAAATGATGCAATCGTCTCTCGCTTTTCATGTTCTGCAGCGCAGGATAGCAAAATATTGGGTGGCAGAGCCACTACAGCAGAAGTGACGAATTCATTTTACGACTAACAAAACCCCTTTCGACGATCAACGCCTCTATCTAGCTACAGTACTGCAGCTGCGTTTCGAATTCGGTTTTCGACAAGACGCCACTCCGATACGACGACCAACGCGACGTGCCAGTTGTTGCTGCTGACGATTATAACAATGTGCCATCGAGAGAAGAACGAACGAAACGATTGCACCGTGCATACATGCATCCTATCATGCGCCCATCATTGTCGTCATCAGCGAGCATCGCAGATTGCGTTACACCACCCCCACCCCCATCTCGTCGCCAGGACTAAACTCCAGCGTTGAGGCGTCCTCATAAATTTTCACCCACCACGACCGACCGGGTGTGAAGCGACACATTCGGATATTGACATTCGTCGGTACCAAATTGCTTCCTATTCGGGGCCATCCATGGCATTACAAATAAAGCTCATACGTACCTTCGGATTCAGCACTGTGCATTTCGTCGGCAGGCCCATATTGGTTTGCGCTTTTATCAATGTATTTATTACAACCGTTTTTCCGCCACTTGTTGGACCGACAATCATGGTTGAGTGACGTGTCATCATTGTTTCGTATAATTGTATAACTTTCTCCACCTGTGCGAAACAAAACGAAATGAACGTACGATGAGAACGATACGACTTTGGTTGGTGGGAAGGCGGCCGGTCAATTTTGTGGAGATTTGATTATCTGTTCGCATTTCCGCACCACTCGTTAGTGCTTGTGCTCGAAATCGGACAGAATTATTCCGCGATTCGAACGAACAGTGGTCGTTCGCAGAGGGACGTGATTTGTGATTAGCTTATGTCTATGGGTTTGTGCGTGTGCCAATGTGACTCACCTGTTTTTGCATGACGATGTAACCGTCGGTTTCGAGGACCTTCTCCACCTCTTCCGTGAATTCCGGGTATCCAACGCGAGGATAGTCCACTCCTGGGAAAAGATCCTGTGAAAGGGTGGGGTTGTGTTATTGAATCTGTCATAAATCAATTTGTCAGTGTCAGAACTTACCTTCATCAATCCCATGAATAGAGGCACGTCATCGAATACAAATTTCGGGAAATTCATATCGAACAACGTCCTCATGAGGGTAGCAGTTTCGGAGATGTCCGGCGATTTGCGCTTGTTGACTCCCGCCATTCGAAGAACGGCATTTAGCGACCGAAGACCCCAGTCGTAGTGATACTGCTTGGAGAGTTGCTCCCGGGCCAGTTTGTACAGGACAGTCATCTTCTTGGCAAGAGTCTTCGCCCGCATGAACCCGTCGGAAAATAGCGATATCAAGCAAATCAGTTCCAAATCTGGCATTATGCATGTCACCGGTCGGAACAGGGCTTTGACTGACTCGGGAAGCTCCGTTCGGCCGGCATATCCCGGGTTCATGGTAATGAATATTCCCACCTTGGGGTCGAGATTGATCTCGTAGCCTTCAAACTGGCAAAGATAAAGTACGTTGAGTGGATGTTCTCAATAGGTAAATGGGCAACTTACCATGAATGTTTTCTGGTTGGCAACCAAAGCAGTGCGGATCATTTGCAGTTGAGTCGAAATTACGCTGAGCACCGAGATGTCAATTCGATTAAACTCGTCAAAGCAACCCCACGCGCCGCATTGTGATAATCCTGCAGGAGAGAGGCGGAAGAAGAATCGTTATGAGATTTGAGATGGCATTGCACTTATATGGAGAGAACGGCAAAATTTGGTCTATTAGTAAATAATGCATTAACGTGATTTGAGTTTTTGTTTCGATTATGTACCTGTGAAGGTTAACAAGAATGCATAGTATTATGTTATACAGTAAAAAAGTTATATGAAACTAGGCTGGTACCAAATGTGAACTTTTGAGTTTATTTCGCAAGTAAAGCCCGAACTTTAGGTAGCTTAGGCCTCTGGCGGAATGAAGACCATAAAGCATTTCAAGACATCATGGCTAATCGCTCCAACAGTGGAAAAATTCGTAGCTGTTCCGAAAAGACAATTTGAATGAACTTTTTTAACTTTTGAGAAACTGTCCCAGCGGTCATGATCTTCCGGATCATTTATGTGTGGTTATTTTGGCTAAGAATCAGTTCATCTTAAAATATTAACGTTCCTGATGGAAGTTTGCAAGATACAGATTTTAATGTGCGGTAATTTGAGATTTCCAAAATCATTTTGATGCAAATGAAAGTTTCTTCATCAAACCGCCAAGCGCACTCTACATTGATAGTACATCAAAACAGCCTATAGCAACCCAGGGTAAGGTTTTAGCTGTACTGATAAAAAAATATTCTTTATATGTGTGCCAGACATACATTTTTGTAATTTGATGAACATGTGATAACTACACTCAGACAAACAAACTTCAGACTTCCTTAAGGAAAAACTTATTAAAGACATTATGAATTTCATAAACTTGACTCATGTAAGGCTTTTGTCTTATACGAGGAGGTACTTGTACGCCGTCTTCAACTGACAGACGAGTGGTCCAAACACTGCTCGATAAACAATTTGAGCTGATTAAAACCTGAATAAGGCATATTTTAGAAGCTAAAATTAGATTGAATACGCTGTTAAAAAATATTTGATAGATTATCTCGTAACGTCAATTTCTGTGAAAAATTCCATTAATCTATCCTATGAATAATCGATAAAGACCATTCCACTGAGTGTATTGGATATGGATATATGTCAATAAATCAGTATTAAATTAAAAAAAAAAAAAAATACACAGCGGCAAATTTGTGTTGTGTGGTTTTGTTTCATCTTCGTTTGAATGCTGGATCTTTGGATCTTTGAGAAGGATCAAATTAATGGATTTAATCTTTTATGAGAGTTTGACACAATATGCTGACCGATTTCAGTGCTGTAAAATAAAATCGTGCTTGTTTTGCTAACTTTTATAGTGGACTCCCGTTATTAACTCTCATATATACCTTCATAAATATTTCACACCTGAGTTCAGATTTCTCATGGCATTAAACGTATTTTTTCATTGAACATTTTGTAGAACTGAAAAAATGTTTGTTGTCTTGCATAACAACAAACCAATTATGGATAATTTCCTTTGTTGTTGATAACCATTTCCATTATTGTTGCCACAATTTTGTTCATGATTTTGTATGATTAGATTCAGGAAATGATGTAAAAATAAGCACTGGTGTCTTTTTTCCGGCTGTTTTACTTCAATCGTTATAAATTTAGAGCATAAAGTCTCAAACTGATCTTTCCGAAAATAGTCTAAGTCCGCGTAAACAAGCTTCCTGAACTGTCAAAACTGCATTGATGACGCCATCGTGCAATGATCTATAAGCTAACAATCGCTTCAATAATTTCAACAATATGGCAGATGATGAAAGGCCAAATAACAACATGAGGAATTGGCGGTTCCGAAAGGTTGCAATAAAAAAATTGTAATTTTCGGTCTACTTTATGCCAAAAGGCTGGTATATAGTCCAGACAAAAAAATACTTTTGAGGGGTTATCTGTTCGGGGTTATCTGTACTTTTGAGGGGTTACCTGTTTTGAGGGGTGATTTATTCTGCTTGGGACCGACGTAGTGGAACTTCCAGAGCCAAAAAAATCTTCCTGCAAAAACTATTGCATAACAGTAACAATAAGTCTTACTTCAAAAATATAGTTTCGACTATGCATCGAATTGTTTGCGGGATTTTAGCTAGGTTAAGATTTATCCGTTTATTAAGGCTATGTTAAATTTCCCGAGTTCTCACTGAAAATTGACTTTAGACAATCAATTGAAATGTTCTAAACATGTTGTTAAATGTTGTTATTCGATCGATTTTTGAGTACGTGTTTGTCATTATTGTCCCATGATAGAAATCATCAATTTTGAAAAATAACTAGTTGATTTGTAACACTTGAAAATCGGACGCATATTTGTCCCATTAGAACAAAAATAGCTCCCAGTGGTACAATTATGCGTCCATATTTCAGATGGAAATAAATCACTCATCGTATTAACGATTTTTTTTTTGAATTATCAACATCTGTTTGAATTATATTTTAAAAGTAAATATAAAAGTGCTGTGGTATGCATAAAAAAATCAAAAACATCCAAATGTCATGAGGGACAGTTATGCAGAATCGTAGCAGGAATATTTTCAAATTTTCCATTGGTCAAATATAAGTGAAGATTAATTTAAATTCTTCAATTGGAACTAAATTATACAAGATTTTGAGTTTTCAATTTGGAATTTCGTGCATGCGAATTTGACATCTGATGTGTTGTTTAAATTTCTAGTACCATTTCGACCGAGGCATTCTAGTATATCTAGAACCGAAGGTACAGGGTGCGGCAGAAAATTATGCGAAAATTTGTTCTATATCTTTCAAATCCCATTTTCAACTAATTCAAGCAATAATATCAACATTTTCGAGTGCAGTTATCTCTATAAAGTCCTTTTAAACAAATTTATTCAATGTGTCCTCCATTTTTATTAATAACATCCTCGAGCCGACGCCGGAAGCCAGAGCATGCCTTTCGGACGTAGTCCTCCGACATTGACTGCCATGTGCGTGTTATGGTTGACTTCAGGGTTTTCACACTAGGGTGTGGTGTTTTGCAGGCTCGTGCTTCCACATATGCCCAAATCGAATAATCCAACGGATTAAGATCTGGAGTGCTAGGGTGCCACAAATCCTTCGGCCAAAACCTCATGGTATCGTTCAACCATTGTTGGGTTCGATTGGACGTGTGACACGGCGCTCGATCCTGCTGTAGGACAACGTTTTGGTCCTCGGAGAAGTTGGCCTTCACCCAGCACTTGATCCTTTAAAATACCGATATACTTGGTCCTTTAAAATACCGATATACACTTCGGTATTGATTTTAACTCCAGCACCAATGAAAAAAGGCGGCATTTACAAACCGTTGGACGCCACCAAGCCAAACATCATGACACCAGTTCGATGTTTGGTTTGAAATTTGAATTTCACTTTTTCCGGAACGTTCTCCATTTTCTGCGGTGAAAAAAACCGGTCCGTGCGGCTGTTGCCGACAGCATCGATGCTGAAAAGCTTTTCGTCGGAGAACAGGATTATCATTTTTTCCTTCTTCAACAAGGAAAGCAATCTCTTGGAACGAGTCACTCGTAGTTCCTTGACACGGTCCGTAATCAAGTGGCGTTTCACTCTGGCTCTGGAAGATGCATGCAGGTCTTCTTTGATGATTCTCCGCATAGATTTCTCCGAAATATTGGCTTCCTTTGCAAGTTTTCTTATGGAAACCGGGTTGCGAGTATTTTTTGCACGGACCGATTTGATCACGTTCGGCGTGCGTGCAAAGCGCGGACGTCCGCTTCCCGGCTTCGCTGCTTAGGACCATCCTGCAGGGACTTTTTTATGCGGTAAACTGTTGCCAAATGGCACCCTACCACCTCGGCAATCTTTTTCGGCTTCTTCTGGGCGGGCAACAAAGTGGTGATCACGTCTTTCGTGAACATTTTGACGAATTTGCAATAAAAAAAAATAGAATGTTTGGATGCAGCACTTGAAAGTAGACAAAACAAATACACTTTCGACAGAAATTAGTCACTAGCTACACGAATTAACCCAATACTGTACTGTACATTTAGATCACGAGTTAACCGTCTGTCGGACGTCCGTAATTTGTCCGTGCTACTGATCACTTCCAGCAATGAAAAAAGTATTTTTAGAACAGTAGTTAGTCAGATTAATAGATAGAGTACGAAAGATCCAGACCGATTCGAACTAGACATGTTTTGCAATACATGTTTAATACATTTATAAAACAAACAATTATTAATAATTGTAAAAAGATGTTTTGTGTGTTACTTGGGGAGAGTCCTTCCAGTTCAGCTGTCTATTCAAAATTCCAACTTCCAAAATTGCTTCGAACCATCCGAGCCACAGTCTTGCGATCACGCAACCGCTTGGAAACATCTCCCATGTTACCATGGCAATTTTTAACTTTTTCGCAATAATTCGATTTTTTGTTTTTTCCTTGATTATATTTTGACGTAGGACTACGTCTGTGTTTTCAATACTGGGGTACACGTTCGAATTGCGAAAATTTGGAGCGTCACGAAAAATATATAGGTTTTGAACGTTAATAACTAAGTCATTCCACGATTGATTTCCAAAATGTTTGCACCAATCGATCGGAACATTTTCTACGCTTCGATTTAAATATTTCAAACTATTGATTTTTAACATGCAACTAATAAAATTAACGCAAATATGAAGTGATGTCTTATAATATCGATTTTTCATAGTAAATTTACCAAATACACAGTACTTTCCGCGCACAGACTTCATATTTAAGTAAGGAACGTCTCCTAGGCAGCCATGAATGTTATATAAGGGGTACACCTTCGCATTTTGATTTAGTTTTCCGGCGGTCGTGGAGCTGTGCAGAGTAGGATCTGCAGTTGGACGAGCAGTCGCTGCCCAGAGAGGCGTTGGTGCAGTTGGCTGTTGTTGCCGATGCTCCCGTCAACTTCGCTGCGAGAAAGATGGCTGCTGAAGCCTACTAGTTGGCGGGAAAAAGCCGCCCGTGACAACGAGACAAGAATCAATCATCCCACGTCACCTGCAGATGGCCACCCGCAATGAAGATGAGATGAACCAAGAAAGAAAGTCCAAGTTCAATCGCGAACTGTTTCTCCCCCGTCAACTAAATCCGTCCTTTTCAGGACGACCAAATTAGTTTGCCAACTAAAGAGTTTATTTGGTTGAAATTTTCTCTTGTGATGTTTGAAATTAATTTCAATTACCGCGCCCCGGCTGAACATAGCATTCATTAAACGTCGGGTCCCGTAGTAAATGACAAAGAAGGTTGAACAACCAACGAACGGAATTCGAGCCGAACTGCGTCACTTCAGACCGACCATGTGGTTGAGTTCGTTGTAGTTCCTAGCTATGCATAGCGGATTAGTTGCTGGCGGTGGCAAGCAAATTAGGAAAGGTTCGGTTAAGAAAATCATCCGTCTTGCGTGTAATAATTAAAACTAATTATTGTGGCGCAATAATTGAAGTTCGTCCCCTTTGATGCTATTTGTAACACATTGCCTTCGTTGGTACCGCCTTCTTTCGTGCACTAGCATCCGATGCTTTTACCTAACAGCTTTTAGCAGAACATTTTGATTCAGTCTTACGACAGTCGTTAAGCTGTGCAGTGGCTGTAGGATTGCAGTAGGCGGCGGCGAGCAGTCGTTGCTCGGAGAGGCGTTGGTGCAGTTGGCTGTTGTTGCCGATGCTCCCGTCAACCTCGCTGCGAGAAACATGGCTGCTGAAGCCTACGATTTGGCGGGAAAAAGCCGCCCGTGACAACGAGACAAGAATCAACTATCCCACGTCACCTGAAGATGGCCACCCGCAACGACGAGTAGCTGAACCAAGAATACCAAGAAGAAAGCCCAAGTTCAATCGCGAACCATGTTTCTCCCCCATCAACTAAATCCGTCCTTTTCAGGACGACCAAATCAATTTTCCAATTAAAGAGTTTATTTGGTTAAAATTTTCTCTTGTGCTGTTTCAAATTAATTTCAATCACCGCGCCCCGGCTGAACATAGCATTAATTAAACGCCGCGTCCCGGAGTAAATGACAAAGAACGTTGAACAACCAACGAACGAAATTCTAGAACGGATAATTCGAACCGAACTGCGACACTTCAGACCGACCATGTGGTTGAGTTCGTTGTAGTTCCTAGTTGTGCATAGCGGATTAGTTGCTGGTGATAGCAAGTAATTAAGGCATATTTCTGTTAAGAAAATCATCCGTCTAGCGTGCAGTAATTAAAACTAATTATTGTGGCGCAATAACTGAATTTCGTCCCCTTTGGTGCAATTTGTATCACATTGCCTTCGTTGGTACCGCCTTCTTTCGTGCACTAGCATCCGATGCTTTTACCTAACAGCTTTTAGCAGAACATTTTGATTCAGTCTTACGACAGTCGTTAAGCTGTGCAGTGGTCTTAGGATCGCAGTTGGCGGCGGCGAGCAGTCGTTGCCCAGAGAGACGTTGGTGCGATTGGCTGTTGTTGCCGATGCTCCCGTCAACCTCGCTGTGAGAAACATGGCTGCTGAAGCCTACAATTTGGCGGGTAAAAGCCGCCCGTGACAACGAGACCAGAATCAATCATCCCACGAGATGAACCAAGAAAGAAAGCCCAAGTTCAATCGCGAACTGTTTCTCCCCCGTCAACTAAATCCGTCCTTTTCAGGACGACCAAATCAATTTTCCAATTAAAGAGTTTATTTGGTTAAAATTTTCTCGTGTGCTGTTTGAAATTTCCATTACCGCGCCCCGGCTGAACATGGCATTGCTTTAAACGCCGCGTTCCGGAGTAAATGGCAAAGCGCGTTGAACAACCAATGAACCAACTGATCCATAACTATCTTCTACGCGTTAGAGATAGTGGCCCTCTCAACCATCGTAGAAAATACAACCGGGGCCGTATCATAATTAAGAGCCACCAAATGCTTTCTAAAGAGTGTACAATAGAATTTTCTTGGCCCTTTTCAAGACTGACTTAAATCAATTAGCGGATGGCCCTGACGTGTATGGGAATACGATTGCTGCGTAGTCCTACGTCAACTTTGCGTACAACCCCATTGGGCTGTCCCTTATAGTTTTTTTCCTTTCAAAAGAGTGATGTCAGCCCCGATTAAGGGGGCACGTGTTTTGTTTTTGGGGTTGCGAAAACATTTCGATCCGCATATTGGTTCTACGATTGTGCCGCTGCTCGGTTGGAAAACAATAACATGCGGTTTTCGCATCAGTAAACTAGGCCTTGCCGTGAGATGGAAATGTGACGTTTATCCATTCATTGGATTGTTAAGACAAATGTTTGAAGAAATAAATGTCTCCGCATGTCGTTTTGTGACTAGAATGTGAAACGACATAAGTGGCGTTAACGTCATTTTGTCGTCTCACGGCAGTACCTTGTGCTAAGCCGAGTCAACTGCGAGTAATACCCACTGAGTATGCCTACGTGAGTAGAAGGAATTCAAACAGACGATGATGACGTGAAACCGCTCACATTTGGGGATTAATCGAACGTATTTGAACGCAATATTTCACGCCGGATTTTGATAGAATTTATATTTGATCGAATCAATACAAAATACTACGGAACGGGCGTGTTTCGTTTCGGCCTCTGCCGAAGCGAAAATGGTTCCGATCAGGAGCAACACGCCGAACCTATTTGTCTGCCGGTTGGTATTTCACCACAGTCCGTTTCCGATATAAGTAGTAGGTGGCCATCGAATCTGGAATAGGCGTTCACGCGCGATACGCAAAAGTGGTGGGACGCATGTGGGGGATGATGGAAGAGACTGACTTCCGCAACATAATTTGTACAAACAATGAATATCTCCCCGTTGGATGGAGCATTCTTGTTGTGCGCTCACAGAGAGGGTAAATGTTTATAATAAGTATCGGAATGGCTTTTGGCCGCATGGTTGTCGATATCGTATGGAGGTGAGCCCTCTAGCTGTACCGTGGAGGTTGAGAGGTAGAAGCATTCAAATTGAATTAACATTGCAAAGCGATTTGTTTTCACTGCAATTTGTATTTTATAAAACGAACAAATCCGATTACTGACTGATGTTTTCTGGCTTCTTCGCATGGGCGCCAATGTTTCGAATTATTAAAGTTGACATGAGGTAAATTTTCACATTCATGAAATATATAAAATGCTCGATCTTTATAGCAAAACATCCCCGTCGATGCTCCTCCACGGAAGTGAATCTCCAGACGCCACTGCTTGGCCATTTAGTCGGTACTTGTTTGATCCGGGTGAGAATGGTGTGGTTTGTTTGCAACGATTGGCTTTTCAATGCGAGTGAATTGACTGCAATTTAGTTTGTCGTAATTACAAATCAATGGTCTCTGTGATTTGCATTTTAGCCGAAATGCCGAAAATTGTGTCAAATTTAATTTCGAGTCGCGATAAAAAAAACCGTGATATTTATCCACTCAATGACCCATCGAAAAGCTTACCGAGATCGTTCTAAAACACTACAAGCTGAAAGGACAAAAGGTTTTCAAAAACATACCTGATAACACAGTTCCAACGGCGCGAAAATCCATCCCCTCACCACAGTTGGTCACCACGCAGAGTAGGGCCATCGCTTTTGCCAAATCCTTGGTGGTTTCTGTTTTTCCTGTCCCAGCAGGTCCTACAAACAGCGGCGAAAAAAATAATACTAGGTTAGCAACATCAACGTATCATATCTGCTGGCTTAGTGAGCGGTTTTGAAAGTTACGGACCGAAATGATGTTTACAGGCTTTGAACGCACATTCAGTGGAGGCTGTCATGCAAGGGAAACACAATAACCGATTCCTGCAGCTGTCGGGGCTTTTTGCGCGCAATAACTGTCTAAATCTGCTTCGTTACCGACACAGAGAAAGGCACAACCCACAACATGCATCGTCTCCATTAACCTTGGTAAGAGAATGTTGTTCAAGTCCCGATACACTTACCAGCCGGTGCAGCTCCGAGTTTCATAGTCAAGGCTTGGGTGATTGTTAAATAGATTCGATCCGTTAGTGGTGTAATCACAAGACGTCCATTCAGGCCCATGTACTCGTAGCCGTAATCGAATTTCCCTGGTTTTCCGAACCCGAGTAAAACAGCCGGATTGTAAAGATCGTGTGCAACGGACGAGCGATGAAGTGAAACCACACGGTTTCCGTCCAGTTGCAGTGTAGCAAAGCCGCAGCGGAAGGCAAGAGAAAATGTAATTAGTACAGATTTCGATTGAGCTGCTGAGGAGTCATCCTAGCAGCAGCAGCAGCAGCAGCAGAAGGCATTGATTTTCGGGTAAGGTTTCAACAATTATCACACACTTGTTCGAAGAACTCTTACCTGTGCACTGGACCACAAACAGGTTGTCCATTTCCCGGAGCCAGTAGAATCTGTAATTCAAATAAGAAACAATTGGTTTTTTGGGAAACGGATTTCGGAACAGAGTGACGGTAAAATGCTTTCCCTCTGTCCATTGAGAAAAAGACGAAAGTTGTTCTACGACACCTTTGGATATGCCCAGGTGAGGAGTGGGTTTGTAAATGGTCGTTCAATTTGCTTGAGAAGGAGGTTGATTTCCGTTTCGGTACAAGCAGCAGATGTCTCTGGGTATCTTTTTACACTTATCTACTGTTTGATCGGGATTCCAATTGGATACGTTCAAAGACGTGAGAAGGGGTTTGTGATTTTTGTCACTTGGTGAAGTCAGAAAAATCACGTCGCCGTGACTTGACACGCCATTTTAATATCACAGAAGAGTCAATGCGAAGTCATTCTCACATCATCTAAAGTTACTTCGACTCGCGGAATAACCCCCAAAAGTTACTTCGACTCGCGGAATAACCCCCAAAGTGATTTTGGGTCATTTATGGGACGGTTCAGGGTAAACATACAGTCGAACATTTGAACACCTCTCTTTTGGCGTTTATTGTTAATTATTGTTTATTGTATAAAATAAATCAACATGAATTCTGATGTTCTAGTGATGTTAAAACTTAACCTCTAAATTATTAAAGTCAATAATGGAAGAAATATATAAAATTGATCATGAAAACATAACATAGTGGGGTTATTTGTGGACTCTCGAACCAGAAAACGTATTCGAAAATTGTCGATGCAAATTTGGGTGAGACACGTCAAAGTGCAACAATCCTGTTGATCATCCTTTGAAGGCCAATGATGACTTTATGCCTGATGCAGTTAATACGACGAAATTATAAACAAATCATTAGGTTATTAAGCAGAGCTCTATGTGCCACGTTCAAATTAATTTGGTATCGAGTAACACTTGCATTAAGAATAAAAGAGACAAGTACATCGATTTTCCATGCGATTATACTGCCACCTGGTGGTGAGTCAATCGGTGTATGATCAATAAATATAAATAGGCTATATACAGATAAAAATTGACAGCTTTCTCAGTAAAGCAACTATGTTCGATGGTTTGTAGTTATTGACGGTTTCACAGCGGAGCGAAGAAGTTCATCATGGTGCCACACTTTGTATAGGCCGGATACAGTTGAGCGGCCATATAAAAGGTCCTGGCGTTCCTAGAGAAAGGTGGGAGCATCAAGCGTAAACCAGGTTCCAGTTGTCCGTCGGTTTTGCGTGGCCGGAAGGTGCAACAAGCGCTGTAGACGGAAAGCGATGTGTCAAAGACTTTCCCTGCCTTGTGCGGTATTTGGCCAACATGGCCATCCTCATGAGGAAGCGGAAGTCGAGGCCGTACGTGTCGGAAGCGGCCATCCAAGAGCAGCGGCTGAAGGTGCTCATCAAGGATGTCTTACCTGCGTCATGGACGAAAAGGCGGCAATGGCTGGCAGGGGACCATCTATTTCACGTCCCCAGGAAGGAGGTGAGCAGCGAAGTGTGATATATCTCTCACACGATGTTCCCGATCAAGGTCCTCTTGTGGCTGCCAATCAGTGAGAAGGGCATGCCAATGCCGCTGTTCTTTTCTTCGGGACTTGCGGTGAAAGAGGAGGTGTACTGAGGTGTAGGAGTGCTTACCGAAAGTTGCCGGTTTAATTAAGAAACACTACGCAAAGGATGATTTCGTGTTCTGGCCGGATCTGGCGTCAGAACATTATGCGAAGCGGTCGCTGGAGGAGATGGACCGTTTGAAAATCCCAGTCGTCCTCAAGAACCAACCAGCCCCCAACCCCCCTGCACCCAATTGAAAAGTGCTGGGTGACCCTGAGGATGGAGGATCTATTCGAACAGTTTCGTGGCGAAAACCGAAAAGGAACTGATCAATAAAGAGCTGGAGAATATGCCAACATTTTCCTTTTCGATGGATATGGGCATCCATCCGAAAATTGTCCCTTTTTATAATGCTGGGCATCTGGAAGTTCGCTAGAAAGTCGAGGGTATCGATTTGTTTTGACCAGAAAACCATGAAACGGTCTAGACGACATGCCAACAAAGTACAGAAGGCTCCAAACAGGAAAAAGAAGCAAAATGTCGCTGCTAAAACCCGCGCCCAAAAGCTCTACACACAGCTGCTCCGTACTGCATCGTGATGAACGACGAAACCTTCATCGAAGCTGACTTCCGTCAACAGGATTTTTTCGTCGCCAAGTTCAAGTTTAACGTTTCAGAGAATGATCGGAAGAAGAAAATGTCAAAATTTGCCAAGAAATTTCTAATCTGGTAGACGATATGTGGTTGCGGCTTCCTTCATCATTTCACTATTAATGGTGAAATATAAAGACACCATGGTCCTCCACGAGCAATGTCCATGTTTTGTGGGCGTAGAAGACTGCTAATTAATATCTTGTAGATGGTCAACTTGGTAGTTCGGCGAACTTTGTTCGATCTTAGCGTACTTCGGAGTCCAAAGTAGGCACGATTGCGCCTTTGTACTTCTTTGCTGGTTTCGTTATCGGTGGTCACCAATGAGCCCAGATGCATGAATTCTTCAACTGCCTCGATTTCATCACCGTCGATCTGAACTCGTGGTGGGAGGCTAACATGGTCTTCTCGTGTGCCTCTTCCTTCCGTGTATGTTGTTTTCAACGCATTAATTACAACCTCCCCCCCCCTCAATCCTACTTGTTTCAGCCTAAATTACGTTTCCGCCATAGTCTCAAAGTTCCGTGCTACGATATCAGCGTCGTCGGGGAAGCTAAAAAGTTGGACAGACTTCCTGAAGATTGTGCAACTCGAGTCTATCCCCGCACTTCGAATCACACCCTCCAATGCAATGTTAAACAACAAACACGACAATCCATCACCTTGCCGTAACCCTCTCCGAGATTCGAAGGGACTCGAGTGTGTCCCTGATTCTCGGACGACACACACCACTCGATCCATCGTTGCTTTGACCAACCGCATTCGTTTTTCTGGAAATCCATATTCGTGCTTAATCTGGCATAGCTGGTCTCGATCGATTGTGTCGCAAGCTGATTTGAAATCGATGAAAAGATGGTGTGTGGGCACATTATATTCGCGACATTTCTGCAGCTCTTGCCGAGTCGCGAAAATCTGGTCCGTAGTATCTTGGTTGGTGAATGACTGGACCAGGGTTGCGATTTCTCTGGGGAGAACACCCGGGTGCACATTTCTAGCTCTCTTTGGTGAATCTCACTCAGTCTCTACGGAGATCTTATTCCTGATACCACTGAAGAGATTGTTCAACGCAGAACGGGAGAGCGAGAGAATTGACAGTTCGCTGCCTGAGCGTTCATACACTCACTGCAGTGTAAACGGCGAAGAGTGAAAGAGCAAAAAAGGACTGCACCGCACTGACGTGAGCAAAACCTTGATCTAAACATTAAGAAAAAATGGCTGGAAAACGGGAAGAAGAAAATACAGTCCAATGTGTTTTCACGAAAAAAGGTAGGTACAGAGAAACTTGATCTAAAGTGTGTGCTGTGTGGAGAAGGGGCCTCAGATAGCCTAGTTGGTAAAGGCACGGGGCTACCAATCCGGGGGCGGTGGGTTCGACTTCCAGTCCAGTCGACTTAAAAAAATCTCGAATTCTTTGGGCATAAGAATATCATTGTGCTTGCCACACAATGTACAAATTCATGCATTGGTGATTGGCTTCGAAAGCTCTCAATTCTCAATAACTGTGGAAGTGCATTTGGAACACTAAGTTGAGAACCATCGCAATAAGCTAATTGCGATAAGTAGTAAACTTGGATACGCCGAAAAGAAGAAGAAGAACATTACGAAATCAGTAACATAGTAAGAATGTACAAATTCAAGTGTTGCGGTATAAAAATAAACAATGAAGGTATTCACCACCAGGGTGACTTTCCCCGATGAAATAATTCTGCTCTCTTCGGTGCTCCTCAGAGATCACTCACACGATCCGGCCTGTTGTGTGGTGAGGGTGCAAACGACAGACACTTTGGTGTCACTCAACTTGTGATATCTAGTAGAAAGTGGAAACAAAACAAAAATCTCTCGGATGAGTTTGCGTTTGTCAATGTGCGGAGTACCTTTTCACTAAGCACTCTGGTTGCACCGAGGAAAATTGCATCCCTGGACTGGACAATGCGTAACATCGGTATTTCGTGTGACTGCAGGTATAAAATAGATCCTACTGTTATGCTCAGCCTCTTGTCGAGTAACTCCTGTCGCTACCTCCCCTTATACTGGAGTATAAGTAACCACAGGAAAGATCGGGTAATGAACCCCGGTGGGAACTTGATCATATGTTCTCCATGTCAAGAACGGCTCAAAACAGTGTCTGTTCTCCATGTCAGAAGCGGCTGATCATTGTCCTCGTGCCAGAGCTGGGCTCTAAACAGTTCTCTGCACGATGTGCCTCCGGTGACACAGGGTGTTGGGGAAGGTCAAAAGTTACTAATGGTACAGAAGTTAATACGGACCGGAACAAACGGCTAAGAGCTAGGTGACGAAATAAGAACTACGATTGGAAACTCGGAACATGAAATTGCAAATCGCTCTGCTTTCCAGGTTGCGATAGAATAATCTACGACGAGCTTCAACCACACAACTTTGAAGTCGTAGCGCTGCAGGAACTTTGCTGGACAGGACAGAAGATTTTGGTGTGGTACAAGGTCAAAAATGGGCCTTTTGTGCCACATGACAAGAATTCACCAGAACTTCGCCTAAATGTGTATTTTGGGCTATCATGAAGACAGAACTCTCTAGGGAACCCAGAATAATCAAAAATGATAGAGAATTTAAGAAACACTGGATGAAAGTGACCAAGCAGATGACAAAAGCTACAAAACGTTATGGGTGGCTTCAAGAGCAGGGTTTTTGTTTTTTTCTTATTTATCGACACATATGTTGGGACAAACGGCTTTGCTTTCCTTCCGAAGGAAAATGTGATCAGGTCAAGAACAAGCTGCGAGCATTTGAAATGACAAAAGAAGTCGAGTGAAATAACTAATACAAATCATAGCTTATTAGTTGATCTTCATTTTCTACATGTAAAGAACAGTGCGATAAGAGGCCAAATTTTAGGGAACATTTTTGTGTGTACCTTTTTCCGCGAATACACCCTTTACCCAGAAGTGGTTCGAGCTGCTACGAAATATCTTAACAAGCCAAATTTGCGTTGGATCTGCTCAAATCGCTCTAAAGTGTAGCTACAAAAAGGTGAATAAAAATAGTTGGGAATAACAAATTGACAATTAGTCTACGTCGATTGGATTCCAACTGATGTAAATTCTATTAAAATTTGGGTTGTTTGGAAATTGGGAAGGAGGGGGAAAGGGTGGGGGGCCATTTAATAGAAAAAAAAAAAAAAGAGAGAGGGGGGAAAATGTGTGTGTTTGTGGATTTGTGGGGGTCACTGGAATTTTTATTGGGGGGGGGTTATTCAAGGTGGAAGGTGGTGTGGTGTTAGTCTCCGGGGGGGGGGGTTTTTTTTTTTTTGGGGGGGTGGGGTTGGGTTTTTTTTTTTTTTTTAGTACACAAAAATTACATACCCAGACAACCAAAATGCACGTAAATTGAAAGTTGTTTTTATGATATACAAACATATATGTGAGTAAACAAATCGTATAGAATGCAAAAATATGGCTTATACGTGCAAAAATGCCATATTCGTGCAAATCCCATTGGTTTCTTAAACGAGTTGATTTAATATCGTATGCGATTGAATATGTAATAACAAATCCGATTTAAAAAGATTAGCGATGCATATCCGATTTATTTTGTGACGCAGTACGGTGAATAAATGACACATCGTATATAAGTCGAAAAATTGCACTCTTTACGATTTAACGTAAACATAGTACGATAAAGGCCACAATTAATTGCGATTTTGACTTAAAATATAGGAATATACGATACTATTTGAACACTGTCATACGACTTGTGGTTGTCTGGGTAGTGACAAACGATTCGAGAAAAATGCAAATGACACTCGACACGATTAATCCGATTCAACACGGTAGAGACAATGACGTTTATAAAGGTTGGGGGGATGATTGTGTAGAAGGAAATTTTGGGAATATTCATTTTGAGTATATTGTGGGGGGTGGTGGGGAGCATTTTGTCTTTAGGTTGGGGTTGTTGTTTTTTTTATGTGGGGGAAGAATGTCTGAGAATGTGAGAGAAAATTTATCACATTTCATTGATTGCAGCAACAAAGATTTACCGAACAGATTTTTTCCATTATTGAAGATATAATTTCACGTTTCATTATTACTCTAAACTGTCCTTGTAGCTTATTTATTTCTGAGATTCAGCAGTGAATATTATGATAATGAGTTTTAAGGACATATAATAAGCAGTATATTAAGGTAGCAATTTTTGAAACATTGTATAAAATTCAAAATAATGTATTCGCGAAATAATCCAAGAGAAGCAAGAAGTCTGTTTCAATAAAAATGTGTTAACTGACTACCAATGGTCAGATTTAAACCAACAGCAAGGGTGCCGTCATTCACACATTGTGACGGTGACTGCTCGTTGGGCTGTCAAAGTGTTTCAAATAAAGCTTGAGTCTGGGTCGACTCTAAACAGCAGCATGGACGTCGTTGGAGCCACTCACAACGTGTGATAGTGGGTTTTGATTAAAAAGACACGGCCTTTCAAAACGTTCAAGGGCTGATTCGGATCTTCTCACACCAATAGTAAGGATGCTTTTGGGGTCACTGCCAAAGTGTTGTGTTGGATGTTCATTGGGAAGACAAGGTACTTTCAACAAAACTTAAAGCAGTTCTTTGGTTCATACGGGACAATTTTTTTTTTTTCAACTAACAGTACGTTAGAATACGTACATACGTAATATTCAAAAAAAAAAAAAATTCAATTCGTTTGTTTGTTAGGCTCAGGCATGTGTAACACTTTACGGAGCCGATATTCAATATTGTTATTTACAATGTATAATTTTTCAATTTTAGTAAAATGGGGTGCCAATTACTCGTGGCTAGCTCGAGGTTAATGGGTCACATTATCGTTTGGAAGGGGCTAGGCAGGTAACTTATTGAAGGTATTATTTGCTGCTCATGGTTGCGACATCTACCAAATCCACGGTCCCTGTAGTCCAATGGCAAGGAATTTACTAGACTGGATGGGAGGGGGTGATGACATTACACTCTTAAGCAAGTAAGCATACAAACTGATATGATTAAATATTCAATATCTAGTACAGATTCTGAGTTATATCAATTCCAAATTTTTAAGGTAATGGCTGCCATCGAGAATGCTTCAGTATTAGCTCTTAACATTCGATATACATATAGCGATATACATATAGCTCCATGGGACATCATTGCACAATTATAGTTATATTACAGTATTCTCAGAACATCTACGGTACTCCAAACCATTCTTGAGTTCAGATGTTGATGTTTCGCATAATCAACCAGGCGATTTACGAGGTCTCCATCGTACTTATGAGTAGAGGAATTACAATTCATGAAGTGAGTATTGTCAAACGTTAATTACTCTCGAAATTTCTAAAATATGCAATTTTTAAATCCTATACATGTGCAATTATTAGCGAGTCAAATGTCTTCTATCTGACTTTTCATCTTCAAATTAAAATGATAAAAAAATAAACCAAACTTCTGCCATTCAACACCCAAACTCTTTTTTTTATCATGCACAACATCGAGATCTAAGCTCATGGATAGTATGGAGTAACGAAGATATTCTGGCAACAATTAATTAAGGCTATTTATGATGTTCCATGAACGCATGTATACAATCGAGACATCGTAAATATCCGTGACAATATTGTAGAATATTGTGACCTAAACTCAAGAATAGTTTGAAGTACCGTAGATATTCTGAGAATACTGTCATTTGTTCAAAAAAGCCTTGTTGAGCATCAAGATTTGAACTCAAGATAGTTTGCAGTACCTTAGGTATTCTAGAAATACTGTTATAAGTATATTGCTGTGTTATCGGGCTTGAAAATGGCATTATTAGCTTCACGTACATAATGCATGTTCCCTAGTCGCAAAATTGTTTTTAATTAATGACTAAATGACATATTCTACAAAAACCGATTTGACATTTACTGCTGGTTTTACTAAATGACATCGTCGTGACCGGAATGTTCCACATCTAGTTCTACATCCACCCCTTGGCACACCACTGATCAACAACCTTGCTCGGGGCATTCCAAACTCACTCGAACACCGATGAACCAAAATTGCAAATGGAATCAAACTACATATTCACTGCTTTAATTTTCTCCTAGCCGCATCGGCGCCCTGGCATTCATACACATCACAGAAGAGAGCTACAAGGTACCTGGCTGCCTGAAGTACATATTGCAATCCCCATTCAAATCACCCGTACTATACTATCCCAGCCCCTTTCTAACCTTTCTCTTAAAATTCGGTTCCAATCGGTGTGGCATCGTCGCAAAGCTCCTATTTGGCTAACTGATTTTGATTTTGCAAATTGAATCTCTGTACCTACATACACTCTTTATATTGCAACAAGCCAAGCCAAACCCTCATCACTCTTCTCCCATGATCAGAAGTCAATGCCTCCCTGCATATCAGAATGGGCCGACTGCAGTAACCATCTTTAGAGATATACAATACGATTACCTACCAGGTACCTATCACCATTTTTTTTTCTCCGTTTGATTCAAACCATCGGTCTAGGACTTCCCGGAGTGATGGAAACTAATGAAAACTGTTGAATAATGAAACGAAACCAATCATCTCGGGTTGTGCGGTGTGTAAGGCTGAGAAAGAAAGGCAATTTTTACTCGAAACCCATAACAGCACTCTGTGGTTGCCATATTTTGATTTTTTTTGCCAGTGGTCCTTCGTCACCGGTGAATCATTGGGAGGAAAGTACAGTGGACGTATCGGTACATGGTGTCCAGTCAATATTGGCCCTATCAATATGCTAGGTTGGATTCCACTTTATCGGGAATCAATTAGGGAAGACAGAGTTTGGATAGCAGTTTAGCATGTTGATTGAATTATCAGAGTTGGAAAGTGGATTATAGCAGGTTTAGTTGAAATGAGGATTAGGAGTCGGAACCATGTCTTGGACGTTGGGTATATGTTGTTGGGATGTTTGGGGATTTGAAAACGGTCGTCTTACCTCAGCTGACTCTCCCAACCGAACTCCTGGGCGTCTAGTATGCTGTCCCGTACGAATGCTTCTATGATATCTCGTGCATGGACATTAATGGTTGCTATGGTTTTAAACTTGAGGCGATCGTTCGGTGACAGCTCGGCTCGGACTGAAAGGAGATAAATATAAGTATACGTCTAATTCCAAGACAGTTTGTATCATGGAGCTAAAGATCAGGACGGAGCACTTGACACTTTATTTTGGAGTGGCTAAATAATTTTTAGACTGTACTTTGTGAATCCAGGACTAGAGCAAACATGGATGGCTAAGGAAATACCATTGTATTGGTTCCAAGCTAAATGAATCACCTTTCGAAACATGATTCTCAATGAATAAAATCCATCAAATATTCTTTAAAAATAATACAGCAAATCATTACAAAAACAAAAATTCTACTACTGAAAAACGAAAGAATGGAGTTTACTTGTTACCACAGGGGTTTTCGAGCAGTAAGCTAATTTCAAATCACTAGTTTCCTATTGGTTGTTGAAAATTCAGTAAGCATCCCACAGACGGTAGTCAAACCTGACACATTTTTGACTAATGGGACATGGAAGATTTGACACACGTTTTTGGCTCATTTTCGTGAAATTTATTTTTTCCTTGAAAACGGGAAGCAGAATAGGTTCGAGATTTTTGCATGTAGTAAATCACATTCTACACCCAAAAGTTATAAAGGTTAAAAATTGCAATTTTTGTAATCATATCTTGAGAAAACCGCACGATATGTAAAACACAATTTTGTGCATGTTGATCCACAAGGCATGTTTCGAAATAAACGAAACCATGCAAGTGTGTTCAATAGACGAGTTTTACCCAGGTTGGTAGAAAACACATTCATGCCAATACACTTACCACATAACGCACACATTGAATTTTTCGAAGCAAACTTATGTGTTGCTTTTTTTCCCACAGCCAATGATGCATTTGGTCTTCAAGTGATGGTTTATAGCGAAAAATGAAACAAAATCTTGCGAAATCGCAATACCATCTTGCTATTTTATGTTGGGTGTAGACTCACTCTCTCCCAGCTCCCAGTAAACTTACCCACATATCTACATATTTAGAAATTATTAATTTTACACGAGACGTAATTCAGCTTTGTAAAAAGTCGGGGAACGTAAACAAAAATTTCGTGTAAAATTCTGTGTCCTGAAACTGATACATACGGATGTCGACAAAAGGTGTGTTTTACTGAATTTATTTTCTCATCTCTTTCGAATCATTTTTCGAATATGTCGGTATCAGGGCACCAACATTTACATGACATTTTGGTAATGTGTAGTCAGTGTTGGAAAAATCATTTAAAAAAAAACTTTCTCTCTTTGCTCATTGCAAACATAGGGAAGATGTACCTATATTAATCTCATCACTTTGCAATTCATCCTACTTGAAATAAAACGATATACACGTGACAGGATTAGTTAGTAATGTTTGTTGTAGTTATTTAACGTAAGCAAACATTATTAGAAAACTAAACCGATCCTTCAACTGCCCAATTGTTTGATTCATCGTAGGATGAACATAGGAACAATGAGATTAATATGGGGGCAGTTTCCCTATATCGTCGAGGAACTTTGCACTCAAAGTTTGCGAACGAAATACAATCCAAAGTTCATGAAAGCGCAGAGTGAGGAACCGTTTCTTGTCGCATCGCGATAGATCTTTCGTTTCTTCATCTCACAACGTTTCACTCGTATTCGAGATCCGATACAACCAAATTTCCCCTCCGCTTTGTTCTTTTTCTCTAGCAAGTATGTGTAGGCGAAGTTCAAGAGAGTTTTGATGTTTGTTTTTAAGTATTGTGCCTCCACAAAGTTCGAGTGGTAGGAAACGTCTGCTAGAATGGCGTGATGCATTGAGGACAAATTCAACCCAACCTCCCCGGCCAGGCAAGCAGAAATCGGACTTACATCAGGCTGAAGAGAGTGTTTGGATTTATGCGGGATATCTTTATGCCTAGATTCCATTTCTATTAAAGGCGCAGTGTGCTGTTCAAGAACGAATGTGGTGTTAAGATATAGAGAGAAAATAAAGATCTGGGGCCGTATTGCGGATCTCGAAACGAAGAACTTTTTCTCACAAGCGTTCGTACAAGAAGTCGTTCGTTTCGAGCTACATAATGCCACCCCTGATTTTTCCCCTTCCTCTCGTCGGTGACTCCTCTGAATTCCTCTGAGTAATATCTTGTTAAAGCTTCAAAATAGGCAGTAAAAATCTTTTTTTTTAAAGTAAAAAACACTCAAAATAAAAAAGTAAGGTTGTAATGCAATTTCGCATGACTGTGTTTCTTTTCTCGGTATGGATAGTGACTTGGCAAAAAATTGTAACATTGGTTGGGGCTAAAATGCAATAGGGTAGGGAACGGTTTAACCAGGGGTCACTATTTTGGATTTTAAAAAAAAGATCCATCGAGCCGTATACTAATCAGGCATAGATATCTTTACAACTTCGTATCAATAGCAACTTTCTTACCCGTACTGTACATATTTGGGTATCATCCACGAGGTTTAGCGTAAAAGTTTGAATATACATATTCATTTCAGCCAACAGCATGTGAAAAACGAAATAAGCTTGTGTTTACGGTATGTCAATAAAAAAGATCCACTAGGAAAAAAAATACTTTCCGTGTACATCCACTTGGCTGACCCCTTGTTGATCATGCTTTTGACATTCCTTTATTTACATCCATCACAGATAATTGCTACAGTTGTGAGAAATAAGTGAGTTTAGCCCAAGTGACGAGTTTTTTAAGAATCGATCATGGGAGGAAAGAAAATAACAGTCCAAGTTCGAAATCTTATCGTGCGCGATTGCTCAAAAAACGAATCTCAGCGCAAAGTTGCCGAAAAGTATGGTGTAAGCCGTGGTGCAGTGCAGAAAATAGTTTTAAAACACCAAAAGCTTGGAAGTGTCGCAGATCGAACAGGACGTGGACGCAATAGCAAGTCTGATCACCGCGAAGACACTAGAATCATCCGAGAAATTAAAAAGGATCCGTTTGTTACCATCCGTGCGCTCAGAGAAAAGCTAAGCCTTTCGATATCCGATCGTACAGTTCGGCGACGCATTGCTGAGCACGGTTTGAAAAGTCATTTTGCTCGGAAACGGCTGTTCATAAGTAGGGGGAATAAGGAGAAGCGATTGCGGTTTGCAAGAAACCATATAAATAAGCCACTGGAGTTCTGGAAACGGGTTGTTTGGTCAGACGAATCAAAGTTTGAGCTGTTCAACAGAAAACGACGACTGCGAGTTTGGTGAAAAAGCGATGAAGGGCTGAAGGATAAACATCTACATGGGACCATGAAGCACGGCGGTGGAAATATCATGGTCTGGGGCTGTTTCTCATGGTTTGGAGTAGGGAATCTGGTTCTAATCAGTAGTATTATGATGGTAAATGAGTACGTAGATATTCTGAACGAGAATAAGGAAGAATCTTTGCTGATAATGGGTCTTGAAGATAATTACATTTTTCAGCAAGACAACGACCCAAAGCATACGGCCAAGAAAACACATGCTTTTTTCCGTGCCTGTCGGATTAAACCCTTGGAATAGCCTCCCCAGATCCCGGATTTAAACCCAATTGAAAATCTCTGGGCAATTCTAGACAATAGAGTCGAAAAAACCCACGTAACAAACAAGCAAATATATTTTGCGGCACTGGAGCAGGCCTGGAATGAGTTGGATCCACAACACCTCAGAAACCTAGTCGAAAGCATCCCGAAACGATTGCAGTCCATCATTGAAGCGAAGGGAGGTCATATTGACTATTGAAGAGTTGATTCCAACTCTTTCGATTATTTTTTTTATTCATACATGAAGTGGATCTTTTTTTATGTCATACGTATTTTACTAAACTCCAATAATTTTGTTTTTTATTTTATGCAAGGAATAAAAGTGATCGTTATTTTTGTACTGAAATGGTTCATCTATGTTTATTTTTCAGAAACATGTATTGGAATACCCTACTTTTTAAAAAATACGTGTTTTTTTCTCAACAATAATACATTGATCAAAGGTGGATCTTTATTTTTTGCCGATCACTGTATGAATTAATAACCAATTTATTACTGTCATTATGAAGATTTAAAATACATCATCTAGAAACCATCAGTTTCTTACTTGCTGAAGAAGTTCGCTCAAATTTTGCACTCATACTATATTGTTAGTTTATGTACAGATTGAGGAGCTGAAGAAAATATTTTTTTAATCGGAAAGCAATCCGCATGCGTTTAAGAAGTCCCTGCAATTGGGAACTTTATTCCATGGCTATGAAATTTTTTTAATTTTTTTTAATTTTTTATTTTGCCAAACTGTGTGTAACCCGTCGCTCGCACATACTACTGCTTCGTTTGTTGCAAATAATTTATTGTCCATCAATTGTTATGATTTTACAGGTACAATCATATTCTATACCCAGGAATTCAAAAAAAACTTACTTTGCAAACATTTCGGGAACCAAACCTACCCAAATCTAACAAGGTGTTGATTTGTAACTAAGATTTTCAACCGATCTAGCTAAGGGAAAGAAAAGTGGAAGTTGGTCAACAACGAGTGTTTAATTTTCGGTGCCGAATTTTCTATATTCCATAGAGCTACGTTAAACAATGAAAATGTTCAGAATACTAGTATTTATATTGCTTTGATTATGATATAATTCAACAGAATTGTGTAATGATAGTACACTCAGTAGCAAAAAAAGCCGAGCAAAATTTTGCTTCTCAAAAACGTCATGTACAACCTTCTGTAACTTTGTCAATTACCAATATTTTTGGCTAAAAATTTGACAACACTATAACCAACAATCAATATGCAACTAGCGATTTGAAATTGGTTCACTGTTGTAGAACCCCTTGGTCCGAAGTACACCTTGAAGCCAGCACATATCTATACATATTTGCGCCTTTGTTTTGATTTGCTGTGTTATTTTGACAGAACATTTGAGAGTGTGTTCGTGTGAGTTCATTATTAGGGGCGCATTATTAAGCTTGGGACCGAGCTTGGGACCGATGTGCTAGTACTGACTGAGCCAAGAAAAATATCGTATTTGTTCGGGACCTACTGGTCTTAGAGTTAGTCTATGCTATAACCAATGACCTCATGTGACCAAAATTTCATGTTGATAAGTTTTATAAATTTGAAGTTTTCATAACATACCTATGTGCAAAAAGTCGTTTTTGGTCATACCAAATTCAAAAATCCGTATTTCTGTGAATAATTTAGGTAGCATATTAAAAATCCTGACTTCCCCCGACGTCGGATGTAGTCCACCCGTTCCAGTTGGGGAGACTTCCGCACTGTCGGGGGCCTGGCTATCGGCGGCTATCGAAGAGAAGGCCTTCGCTTGATTGATCTTCGTCTCCGGGTTGCAGAGGTAGTCTGATAGTTCCGGTAGAGGAGACGTCCGCACTGCCGGGGCCCTACATACCCGAAGCTCTCGTTCTTCATTCTTCACCGTTTCGCTGCTCTTCTCGCCATTTCCGCTGCAGTCATGACATTATCTGCATCACCGCCTTTCACGTGTCTTCGTCGTCGCATTTTCTGTCTCTATGTTATCAAACCCTCTCCGACTACTTCACGCATTTCGTTTCGCTTGGCCGCAAATCGTGGACAGTCGAATACCACATGTTCCGGTGTCTCTTCGACGTTTGCACAGCACGGGCAAAGCGGCGACTCTGCGTGTCCGAATCTGTGCAGGTACTTTCTGAAACATCCGTGACCTGACAGGAACTGTGTCAGATTGAAGTTGATCTCTCTAGCCACATGATCACGTTCGGGATGAGCCGATGTGCCCATCTTCCATTCTCTTCATTGTCCCACTCTTTTTGACACTTTCTTAGCAACTCGGCTCTTACAGTTTTACGGATGCCCCGAGTGCCTCTTTGCCGGTAGCTCTCGCAATCCTCTTCAACTTCTATTCCGATTGAAAAACATTCCGGCGATGACGCCGACCTCTTCCAGCGATATGGCTCGGTAAGCGCTTATCACTCTCATGCTCATCACGCGATACGTGCTGTTCAGCCGCGTCTGGTTCCTCTTTGTCTTGAGCGCTGACGCCCAGGCTGGTCCACCATACCTCAGTATTGACGTGGACACACTTGCCAGGAGCCTATTCTTACTGCTGCTTATCGCCGAGTTGTTCGGCATGGTTCTGGTCAACGCTTTGATCGATCTCGCCGCCTTCTCGCGGGCACAATCGACGTGGCTGTTGAAGCTCAGCCGGTCGTCAATCATCACTCCTAGATGCTTTACCTCTCGCTTTGAGTCAATGGTATGTTCCCCCCAGAGCCGGTTCCGGATTGTAGCTCTTCAGCTACCGTGCAGGTTGCTTTGTTCTGTTTAGGGTTTTGGGGGTTTCCCCGCCGGGTTGTTTTTCGGGGTAAAAATATAATTTACTTTCCAGGGTTTTGTCAGAAATTTCCATGAAAGTATCCGAAATTACGATCATGCAAACTCACAAAATATAGTAGAAATTACCATGTTTATAGTAAATGGCACAATTTCATGGTCGAACAATCTTGGTCGTTTTTTGTACTTTTTTAAAAACACTTCTACGATCGTATTAGTAGAACGATTGTCAATGGAAAACTAGGAACATTTAACAATTTACACTTCACTTGGTTGACTTGAAAAAAAAACTGAAACACCTTTTTCAAACTATCACTTGTAAACTAGAGTTGAATAAAGTGGTTCCTAGCATCTTACTATGAAGTACCTATGAATTCACCCACCAAATCTGCCAAATTTCGGTAAACTGACTGCTTAGAATTATCTCAAATTGTAATATTCCGCCCACTATGTCACAAAATATTGCAAGTAGTTGAATGGTTTGGAGATAAGGAAAGTATAGGACCAAGTCCCGGAAGGGTACCAAATTAATGAGCGTAGGAATCAATAGAATCAATAACATATACATTCTCCCAACTATCCCAAACATCCCAGTGATTTCTCATGGAAGTGCAGAGGATTTAGCGGCTTCTTTGAAAGCGAGTATCATGTCAACACGTTCCTTCCCATTCCCTACTTGAACAGCATTCGGGCACTGCCGGTGCCGGTATTGCTTCATAATGGGTCACCAGTTTTTACACATTGAGGATGTATGTTGATTCGCTGTGTAATTACAGTTGATCTGGCAAAAACGGAGTAGCAACCTCGGGCGGTTAATCATATTCATGCTTATGCTCAACAGCACTTGAAATCACAAGATAATGTGCAGAGTTTATCAAGCAATTGATTGACAAGCTTCATTGTACATATTATTATGAATTATTTGCTAAATAGATAAATCAAATAGCTGTTTTATTTTTTCCTTGATGTTTCAGATTCACTTTTGAAGAGAACACAGTATTGACGAAGTTTCAACAAACTTGTAAGCAGTGTTACTGTATTTTTCTAGTACTGCTCTGATAATGATATTCTAGTATATTTGAAACTTGATCACTGCAAATTTCGACCAGGTGCGTCATGAATAAACGGGGGGCCGGGATTCGGCCGGGGGTTTTTTTTGGTTTTTGGGTTCTTGGAAAAATAACAATTTGTGAAAGAGGTTTACTTTTGTAGGGGGGCGCTTTTGGGTGAAAAAAGGTCTGTCCTTTCTAACATGGGTGGGGGAAAAGGTAATTCGACATGGAGTTTTCATAAGGGTCAATGTCGCAAACTGAAACAATGGCTTCTTCCGCAAATTTCTCGAGAATGCTTACTTAATCATAGTGAATTAACGTAGATGATTGTACTGAACGAGGAGTTACTCCTTTACAATAGAAGTGGTAGTTTACTTGAGCGAGTTTGCATTTTCAAGAAATTTGCGGAAGAAGCCATTCTTTCCGTTTGCGACATTGGCCCTTGTCGGGAAAACTCCATGTCGATGCAGGTGTATTGTTCTAAAGAGTATACAAAGGAGCGATCAGAATTGTCTTGTTAAGAAATAACTGTACACAGTATTTAATGTACAACCGTTCATATACAGTAGCGCCACAAACATATTTTGGTGGGTTCAGCACGAGCTATCTTGATTGATCCATTGGTCTTTTCTTACAACATCCCCAACCCTTCTCTGGATTGTCATTTTAGGATTGTTATTCTAAATAGCTAAAAAGAATTCGTTAATGCGCACGAAATCGCTCAACTTACCCTTCACCACGAGGTCATCCAGCTGACGATTCTGAGCTTCCAAATACTCCTTCATGGCTCGCTTGTTGCCTTTCTTCACCTTGTAAAAAACTTCCTCCACTTCGGCGGTCCACCAGACCTGGTTGGCAGCCAAGCAAACCATACCCTGGTACAGCATGATCCAATCCGGCCTGTTGATGACATTTGAAAAAGTTGAAAACTAGTTTATGAAAGCTATTCCATTAACTTCTTGTCCCCAAATCGATTGCACAACTAACGATTTCTATCCTACCTGGACCGTTCTCGGTCTTTGCCGTAATCGAAGATGGCTTTCTTGGTCATGTAGCGATTGGTGGCTCTCATCTCGGTTAGCACATCAGTCATCCAGCTTTCGACGCGTTCCTTCACCATGACTGTCCAGTGAGTTGTCATAAGACATGAAATAATAACAGACAGACGAAGACGGAGAAAGACATTAAAACTTTTTCCCACCATATAACTTCAACGGCGTGCGAAAGCGGTGAATCGGAGATACATGACTCAATATAAACAACCAGGGCACTCGCGCGTCCAGTTCCTTGACATTCGGCGCACAACGTTCCGAAGATCGTTATCAAAGCAATTGAAACATAAACTTTGCCCTTTTTGCACTCACTCCAGCCAAGGCAACATCTTTGCGCGCGAGTTTTTCCTTCAAACGGACGTGATGTCATAAAACAAGATGCGAACTTTTGGTCTGTTTGATGGGCGATTGTCTTGGTAGAGTTGCCAGATTAGGGCACCCTTAGTGTACTACAGTCTCTGGTAACACTACACAATTCGGCGATTTTTATGTGTTCGTGTATATTCTGATCTGATGGGCCCGCACGTTTCCGATTCATCGTTCCGGAGCACGCGGACAGTGAATACCTACCGTGCTGTTGGAATTCCATAACTTCGCCTTCGGCGGATATCATAGCGGTGACAATCGGCGTATCGGAGCGATCTTTAGCGAATCGTAAAGATTTTATGTTATCGAACATCTGCAATGAAATCGGAGGAAAAACCCAATATCAGTTTTGGCAGTCGATAAAAGTTGCCATCGTCGAGAAATGGCCCTGGGCCATCTGGCTTTCTGACGTAAAGCCGCCGCCACCAACCTTTGCCAATGTCGCTAGAGAAAATTACAAACTAAATGGCAGGTCGTAAAATGTGTGTAAATTTCATTAGGCACTCTCACGGACCGGAAACTTCGGGCCTATCCCATTGGAAGCTTGTGTGAGAATATTAATTGCATTTTAGTGAGCAAAGGCAGCGAGGCGACGGAGAAAGTTTTCAATCGAGTGGGGGTGCTTACCTTGATGATGTGTTCCTGTACGCACGTGGCTTCGCTGTTTCCCAGAATGGATAATAGCTCCTCCGTTGAGATGAAGTAGAACCTAAATGAGTTATCAGAAAATAATTGCCTTATTTTAATACACAACATCAGCGACTCGGGAAGAAGCACGAGTATATTGTCTTATACACTCCAAACACCGGGCTGATGGAAAATTGAATCGTTTCAACAGCAACAAAGGTGTAATTTTATAGTAATTAAATTCGAACTGCTGCGTTTTCGAGAATTACCAGGAGATCTTAAATAAACGAAGGAAATTGTAGCTCTTAAAACAAACAACAAGATTAGAAAGATAATGTACTAAATAATATTATCCTTGTTCAATGTTAACCATTCCCAGAACCTTCTGAAATCCAAAATCTCCACCAGCCACCGTGAATTTCTCCGAAGTTCACAATACGTTCTGAGACAGAAAAATCTTCCCGATAAAACCAGCAATCATCTCACCTCGGAAACAGCATCCGCTTGTGTTCCAGGTAATCATTGAGCGACTTTTGACACCCATCCAGTTCCGATCCGAGCCGGAGAAAGTCGTCCAGTCGCCCCGGCACCAGACAAACATCCACCACAAGCGGATTTGCGGCACTGTTGGCCATAATCTGAAAAGAAAACAGTTGGCAGGCTCATGGTCACCGGCCCGCAAAAATAACAGAAAATATTTAGCTACTCGGAACCGAGGAATGAGAGTGGAGATGAACGGGGAGCGCTATCAATTTCTTCGTTCCACTCTTATGGTCCATTCTGGCTTCAGAGTAGATAGCGATGAAGACTCGGTTCCAACTTTTATTTACCTCTTGAAACTCCTTGTCGATGTTGTTAAATTTTTCCGCCTCTTCCGGTAATTGGGCACTCAAATCGCCGCCAATAAATATCCCCTCAAGGTAGAGCCACTTCCGTTGGACGCTCAGCCACTCGTCGATGATTTCGGAGATCAGCGTCAAGTGCTTCTCCCACTGCTGAACCGTCGGCATGAATGGGCCTATAAATCTAGAGGACGGAAAAAGGGATTCGTGATTGGGATGGGTTACCTGTGAAGAGGGTAACAAAGCCAGGCTTAACCCCACTGAATTTTTCCTCCTAGCCAAGCGAGTGATTAATTACACGTTAACTGCTCTGAGGTTCAGAATCAATTACTAGTCGATGAAAAATCGTTTTGGGGTCAAGTATATGCAAACAAGAAGTAGCAACAAGATCTAATTGATAGATTGCTCAAATTCAATAAATTATTTCCGTGCACGAGTACAAGCTGTTCGCTGGCCTGAGTTGCGAGGGAGGGAAACCTGGTTTTGTCTGAGCAATCGCGACGGACAAATGAGCCGATCCTGCAGTTTTGTATGCAACGGTGCACACGTTCCGGGTCACCTGGGGTACCACGCGACACCTTCTGAATATTTTATGATATCACAAATTGAAATTTTCAATATTTAACACATATATACAACTTTCACCTCCTCTCGAAGGCGCGTCTATAGGAAAGCAGAGCAGGTGCAGAATAATGGGCAGTCTCGGCTCGTTTGTCAATCGCCTCTGCCCGAGTAGCCGGCCTGATGTGTGTGTGTGTGGGGAAAAAGCGCAATCAATTGTAATTACTGTGATGCTGCCATCGATTGGAGATTCATCGAGTTTTCCTCCAGTGTCTGCATTATCTCGTCGACAGCGCCAAGAACGAACCTGGAAAATACAAAGAGGAAAAAAAGGGGACGAACTGAGTGTAGTAAAATAAACAAGAGGAACTGGATTGGAGTATGGGGGGAAGTTCAGCGTTTGGGAAGTGTTGCAAGAGGTGTGTATTTGGTAAGGCTGTTGGTGAGATTTCTATGAGACATTATTTAAACTCGTTTGCGTTTGGTAAAGGAAACCTCTCTCGTTTTCTGACCCAAAAGAAAGAATGTTTACTTGAGTTGCTAATAACGGTTATTATTTTTCAAAGAAACATTAGCATTGTAATTGTGTTCCGGGTAATGAGTAGACAAAAGTGCAATAATTTTCGTTTTCAAATCATAAACACAATATTTATGTTCGGTGACCATAACATAAACATAAATTGTGATGATGATGATGACGGTTGTTTGCACCTTAACACCCTTGTTGTGTTATAAAATGTCTGGTCCACTCAGAAACCAAACAAATTATTTGTTTTATAGCCGCGCCTCTAGTGGACGAATTTGGTATGTTTTTAGAACGATTTGTTTTAAATGTACACGTGTTTCAGAAAGTTTCAGCTTTTTTTCAGCCAGTTTATTTATTTTTAAGGTTCTATCGCTTTTGCTTTACGGAGCCATAGGCAATGCTTGTGTATTGGACAGAGAAAAACTTCTTGTTGTTGGTTCTTCTTGTTTCGTGGAGGCGATTTTATGTTTACTTCTTGTTCCTTTGCAATTCTAGCTCTTTTTGTCTACTGATCCCCCTCGACATGAATGCGGCGAACTGTATCATAGCGCGATTGCGAGTATCCATGACCTCCTTCATTACAAATTTGGTCAACACCGTCACGATCTCCTAGTCGGGAAACTCCAGTGAGAGATCGTATGTTCGTACAAACCCCTTATGATGCACCGCATTTGTACTTTAAACATTTTCCATTCATATAATGGAATTTTAGTTCGTCTGAGCTAGTGGTCAACGCGTGCAACATCGACCGCTCAGAATTAAACTTGACCAGACTTTCATCTGCTATCCTATATGGAGCTTCAAGCCTTTGACGAAATTTGCCTCTTAACCCAAGGCTGGTTTATCCGCTCCATTGCTGAATGGAATTCGCACAGTATTTTTTAACTCGCACTTTTGCTGCTAGGGGAAATGCGGGTAACCCCGTCAGGGTGGGTAAGCCTGTCACCCCAACGGTTTTACTAGAAAAAAAATTTGTAGTATGTGGTTGACTATACCTATTATTAGTATTTATCATTTTTATCATTTTGAGACACATAATACCCATTATGAACTGTCAAAAGCGAAGAAAATAAACATAACAAATGCAAGCGTCGTCGCAGCAATACCGGATGTAATTCTTCGATGGTAGATTTTAGCGTCTTGACAAATAATTAAGTACAGAAATTCAATTCCATCGATTGCGTACTTTCATTTACCTTGAATCTTAGTGCTGAGATTCATTGAAAGGTAAGTTTAATCAATTATCCAAGATTTACGGTGTAATTAAGAAAAACAGTGCCTTTCGGGTAAGCGCGTCACTCATCGGTTCGGGTAACACCGTCATGCTCTTTAGATCAGCGGATGTTTGTGAATCTACCTAACCATTTTTATCAGATGCCACGCAAATACAAACGGAAGACCAACCGCGGAAATTGGACTGATCCAGGTAAAGCACGCAGTGCATCGCGGGATTTCCGTGAATCGTGCTGCTAAGACGTTTGGGATTCCGAGAACTACGTTGGCAGACCATGTTACGGGAAAGGTGGTGAAGTCGAAACTGGGATCACGAGAAACGGTTTTCACGCCGGAACAGGAAGCAGAACTTTTGCAGCACCTGCTTGATCTGGAAAGTCGTTTTTACGGCATTACAAAGAACGATGTCCGTGAGCTAGCTTTCGAGCTGGCTGAAAAAAAATAAGATTGCCCAATGGGAAAAGGATTAAAATATTTGATTACTCATTGCTTAATATTACGAGTCTGATGAAAAAACCAGGATTGGGAGCTGCTATGGAACCAGTTGGCGAAACTTAAACTGTAAGCTTCAGAACACCCATTTTATGGCGAGAGTCTACATTAGCCTGGGACACGGACATATGAAAGAAAAAAATTTCCGCTCCCCTTTAATTTTTGGGAACCTTTAGGGTCCTATAATAACTGTGCAAAATTTCAGCTCGATCGGTAAAACTATATTTTAGCGCCCGTGGTTTTAATTTTCCATAGGATTTTCTATGGGGAAACTTACTTTTTCAAAGAAAAATCTGGTGAGGTGACCCGTTGTTCTCAAAAAATAATTTAATCCAATCAATCTCTGGGAAATCTTCCAAGGAAACTTTTCTTTCAATACCGCAAAGCGATTCAATGCTTGTGGAAAAAGTTATTTAGCTAATACTGATTGCTATCCAAAACGAACGGCTCATTGGATTGTTTTTTCTAACAACACTGCCGGCTGTTCGCGCAAAGCACGTGCATGGAGCAAAGCGCATAGAGTCTTTGATTTGGATGATACTTGGCACACGTTTCCGGTAAAGTGGACGAAACATTTTTTTCGGCCGCATGGGTCATTTATACGCAATGGATATGTTTTTGTACTAAATTCATCTAAACAATTAAAGCCAAAGTCTGAAAGGGTCGAATGGTCGTCGCTGATCTTACTAGTTCTGGCGGGAACTTTATCATCGTTGATCATCGCTTATTCAAAGCGGCAACCATCTTTACTTTTTCGTCGATTTCAACTTCGAAAAAAAGCAAGGGCCACATTTCATTCTGATTCCCACTTTCCCCGCATGGCACAGCACAAGGAGCGGACTGTTTTCAAAAAGTCTTCGCTTTGCTCCGCCATTTTTCATACAAATTTCTACGGACTTATTTGCACCTTATTGACGCATTTAGTCGTGTAACCAATAATTTTTAACTTTATAACCATTTTAGCCACTTCTTTGATGCACTCTGGGATGGCATACTGCTTAAATTAATTATAATAAAACATCACTCGAAGCACTTCCCTCTTTGTTGGCATTCTATTTGCTCTGAACGCGTTCAAAACTGGGCCAACCAAATCGACGCTTTTGATCGCAAACATTGTCTTGCTGTTAACTCTTCCATATTCTTCAAACAACAGTTTATAATTCGAACTTGTGTAATTTTGTTCAAACGGTGTCAACTGTCAAACGTTTCTATGCGTATGATATCGGCTTTCCTCCATGCTGAGTGAACGCCTCATACCATGTGGTTGCTTTGCGCAAACAGCAGGCATGCTGCAGGTCATGCTGCAGGCGGCAGTGTTGTTAGAAAAAACAATCCAATGAGCCGTTCGTTTGGATAGCAATCAGTAATAGCTAAATAACTTATTCCACAAGCGTCGAATCACTTTGCGGTATTCAAAGAAAAGTTTCCTTGGAATATTTTCCAGAGATTGATTGAAGTGTTTTTAGAGGACAACGGGTCACCTCACCAGATTTTTCTTTGAAAAAGTAAGTTTCCCCATAGAAAATCCTATGGAAAATTAAAACCGCGAGCGCTAAAATATAGTGTCACCGATCGAGCTGAAAGTTTGCACAGTTATTATAGGACCCCAAAGGTTCCCAAAAATCAAAAGGGAACTGGAATTTAAATTCTTTCCCAGGCTATTGCCCATCCGTTCAACAAAAAGAAGAAAATGGCAGGGTGCGAATGGATGAAGCGCAATCCGAAACTTTCATTCAGCAAGCCGGAGCCCACGTCGGCTGCTAGAGCCAGGGGATTTAACAATGTATCAGTTAATGCCTCCTTCGACATGTATGAAGCTGCCCTGGAAAAGAAGAACTTTCGTCCGGAACGCATCTGTAATGTCGACGAAACAGCGATTTCCGTGGCGTGTAGAGTTTTTTGCTTGATCGGAGCATATATCAATGCTTTATGTTCATGTTTTCAGGTGCCTCCTAATAAGAAGAACATAGCTGCACTCAAGAGTAATGAGCAGGTTGGCATTATTTCGTCAGCGGAACGAGGAGAGACCACTACCATTGTCATGAGTATGTCGGCGAGTGGCCATTATCTTTCGCCATTCCTCAACCTTCCCGCGTACTCGAATGCATGATGGTCTCAAACACGGGGCATCATCGGGAACAAAATTCGCATGTAATACTTCAGGATACATGACCGCTGAGGTGTTCGATACATTTTTTGGTCACTTTCTTGATCATGCTCATGCTTCAGAATCTGATCCAATACTGTTTTTGGTGGATGGCCATTCATCACACACCAAAAACCTAGCAATATCCGAGAAGACTCGAAAGTATAACGTGACCATACTTTCGCTTCCACAGCATTGCAGTAACAAACTCCAACCGTTGGATGTCTCGTTTATGGCGCTGTTCGAAGCAAATTATTCCAATGCCGCCGAATATCCAACCCAGGACACGTTATCGGTCAGTACAATATCATGCAGCTAATGAGATCTGCTTTTGAAAAAGCTGCCACGATGTCAACTGCAGTTAACGGTTTCAAAAAATGTGGATTATGGCCGTGTGATCGAACCGTTGCGACGAAAGCTCATTTGCACCATCGTTGGTCACGGACCAGGAATTGGAAAATACTGGAATGGACTTGGCTCCTCAGGAAAAGGATGCAGATACATCGACGGCAGCTTGAGCGGCCAACGGTATCATGAATGAAAGTGTGAAATCTGGTGAGTCGTATTTCACGGTTCCACCAGATGACGTGTTGCCTCTACCAAAAATGACAACAGCGCGTGCCACAAAAAGAAAACGACGAACAGAGAAGGCTGAGGATATTACGTCCGATGATTATCGTCAGAGCTTGATCGATGCTAAGGCTACAAAGGACATCTCATCCATCAAGAAAGGTAGGAAGGCATCTTCAAAAGGACCACAAAAGCGACAAAAGCGGCAGAAGCTTACCAACGATTTGGAGGATTCATTGTGTGACCGATGCGGAAACTGCTTCGCGGATTCTTCAAACGAAGAATGGTGGATAATTTGTGTCTCATGCAAAAACTGGATCTATACGCAGTGCTATGATAATTCTTATTTGATTTGCATTTTCTGTTCTGAATAATTTTTTTTTGGCATTGTCAGTGGGATCTGAGCTTAGAGCTAGCAGTCGCTTATAACAGGAATAACAAAGCTCCAAAGGAAAAACAAATAAACAATGCTTGCCAATTTCTCACAAAAATTTCAAATTAAACCCACATCAAAAGTTTTTTGAAAATTTCCCTGATTGCTAATAAACTACGTCTGGCAATATTGGACTTCTCGCACATGTTTTAAACCTGAAGATTTTAGAGTTTCCGGAGTCTGTTCCATATAAAGGGCTGTCCATATACTACGTGGACATGGTTAGAGGGCTCAAGAATAAAAAAAGATCACTCGTACAGAAAAAATAAAGGTTTCATACAAAATTATGGCACAGGGGTATGATGAATCTGAAACACTCTAAAATATGTCCCTGTGGTATATGGATGACCCCTTATGAAATGTCCAATGTAGATGATTGATACATCATCACAAGAGATCAAAAATATCTACATGTTGAAAATTAAATTTCGTTTGCAGAAATCTTCAAAACTATTTTAATAAAAATGCATGGTGGTCTTACCCTATTGGGTGACCCGTACTGATTTAAAAACTTCAATATTTACCATGTTTGTTTTACGTATGTTGTTTGACCGATTTGAAACACATATTTTGACACTTCCAGCGCAAAAATTGTATAAAATAAAACTCAATCAAAGATTACGCGAGGGGTACATGTCATTTGGAGTAAGGCCTGTAGAGCGGGTATGGTTGTTGGGAGGAAAGGAATTTTGGGTCGGGGGGTTGGTTTTGGGTGAGGGGGGTGGGGGGGGGGAGGGGGGGGAGGGTCTTGGACCGCAGGAAGAGCAACAGACGCTTCTAAGTTTCGCTGTTGATGGTACCCGTTGTGATGTACGGTTTACTCAGTTTACAGCATTGGCATATGGCCTGCCAGAGCAAGTATTTTTTGGCAAATTTGTCCATTTTCTTCTTCTTGATGTCTTTTAGAACATCAAACCGTGATTTGGCAACGTATAACTCCAGCCCAGGTATCTGCTTTGCGTCTGCCTTGATGTAGGTTTCGTCATCCATAACCACACACATCGGTTTCGTTAACCACTCTCGATACAGCCTCCTTGCGCGGGATTTGGCCACTGTGTTTTGTTGATCACGCCGATTCGGTGCCTTGCGACCTTGAATACACGAAGTCCAGCTCGTCTCATGGTTTGCTGAACAAACCAGGCGGGACACTTTGCCTTCAGAGCCGCGTCGCGAATCGAAAGGTTCGGATTACACTTGAAATAATCCAACACCTTCCGGGCCTTCACAGGGTCAGCTGTCTTCGATTTTCTTCCACTTCCAGCCCGCCGCTCGGTCGGCTGGGACTCCTTAAACGATTTTACCACCCGAGACACAGTTGTATGGGTGATTCCCAGTTGTCTTCCGATCCATCTCATGGTCGCAGTCGGATTTTCCATGACGGCGCGCAAAATTCTTCGGCGATTTTCTTCTTGTTTCGATGACAGCTCAATAGCCACTGAACCGATTGTTATGAAATTTTGCACATGTAAACAATTCACTCCAAACTAGTTATACCCAGATTTTCATCAATTTACCCACGGATAAAACAGTTACACACGGATAAAAATGGTACATTTTTTTCGAGTACAGGCCCTATTACATTAATTTTAAAATATCGCAATGCTTAAGGTGACAGGGATAACCCCTTCCTCTCGTACAACAAAAGCGACCGGGCTAATGAAACAAGAACAATGCAAATTGATTACAATGCCGTAGAGATGAAGGCTATCGCGTGAACAAAGAGAGCTATCAACCGCCCCAATAGAAAGCAGAAAGAGACCCGATCGAAAGTTTCAGCTTGATACATACGTGCAGTTTAAAAAAAGTGGTGCTACAGTGTGCGGCAAGAAAAAAAATGCAAATGTTTCAAATTTAATATTGACTTCATTTGTGCAATTTATGACATTTTGAGAAGAAGGGGAAAAGGAGAAGTGTAAATTGGGAGTGGAGTGGGGAGTAAGATAAAGAGAAAAATGTGAGTGAAAATGAAAGAGAGAGTGGGGGGGAGGGGGAGAATTATAAGGTGGGTAAGGGGGGAGATATATAAGGAGGAGAGGAAATAGGGGAGGAGAATAAAAAAGTGGAAGATGGATGGGAGTGAGAATGTGGTGAGAAGTTGGAGTAGGATTTAAAAGAGAAGATTAACAAAAAATTGGAGATTAATGGATGAATATGAGAAGAAAGGAAGTAATGAATTGAAAGATAAGTATAATATTTTAAATAGTGGTGAGAGGTATGGATAAGAATTGAAATAAATTGGTAAATAAAAAAGGAAGAGGTGTGTGGGGGGGGGGGGGTTTGGAGTATAAAATAAATAAAAGGTAAGAAAGAGTAATGAGGAAAAATTAGAGATGGATAAAGTAGGGTGTGTGAAAAGAGGGAAAAAGGAGTGATAATTTTAGAATGTAAATAAATATAATATTGAAAAGGGGTAATGAGTTAATTTGTAAATAAAATATGAGAAGGTGTGTGAGAGGTGGAGGAGATGTAAGGATTGTGGACGTAAAACAGGATTATGTATGGTCGGAATTGTATAATTAGGCTATTTCCTTTGACCGTGTATTTGAATATATTTACTCTTAAGTGCTGCATCAGAATATTGGAATTGTTTTGTACGCCAAATGTACGCCAAAGAAGTGACTACGAGTGTGAAGTCCGCCCAGAATCTTCTGCGGCGTATTGAAAAGTGGTAGAATGTTTTTTGTTGGAGTTTATTGCCTTAAAAAGCCTCTACAGCATAGTCAAAAGCAGCAAAGGCCTGGAAGTGGAGGTCCGCGGTTTACACATACGCCAAATGTAATCAAATCGGTCCGTGCAAAGATTGCTCACGCATCTTCCAGATCTTCCAGCTAGAGTGAAACGCCACTGGATTATGGCTTTACTCACTCCCTGCGAGTGACTCGTTCGAAGAAATGGCTTTCCTCATATAAATGATAATCCTGTTCACCGACGAAAAGCTGTTCAGTATCGATGCTGCATATACGCCGTATATGGTTTGGATGTTAACCCGAATAGGTCGTTAAGCAAAATAACTATAAGAAATTTATTGGGGATGTCCAACAGCCGCAAGGCCGGTTTATATCACCGAAGGAATAAAAGTGTGAAGTTTAAGTTCCAACCTAAACATCACGGCTAGTGTCATGGCTTGGTGGCGTCCAACGGTTTGAAAATGCCACCTGTTGGCTTATTTAATTGGGGAGTATGTTGAAGCACAAGCTTGCAAAACATGTCATCCTAGTGTGAAGACCCTGAAGTCTATCATAAAGCGCATATGGCAGTCGATGTCGGAGGACTACGTCAGATGCTTTCCTTAATAAAATTAGATTTGCTATCAAATGGAGATTTTTAATAATTTTTACAGTGTTGCCAACATTGTTATTTTTACAATTGAAGTCTTAAACTGCGTTTTTCTCCACATGCCCCCACTTTTTCTCAATTTTGATATCCGCAATGTGTTTAGCAGACTTTTTTTTACATAAGAATCACTAATTGGAAAAAAACAATTTGCTCCGTCATGGAGATATTGATTTTTAAAGATTTCATTTTTTTCAAATTTTGTTTATTCAATCAATCTGATTTAGTTGTTAATACCTTATCCAGGCAGATCCAACAGAAAAGCACCGCTCCAATTTTCAAATAATAACAATTTTTCATCGCCTACGTGATAATTTACAAGTTTGTTTATATCGTTTGAGATCAAAACTAAACTCTGTTTAGTTATTCAGTCGTAAGCAATAACTTTGAGTGTTCTATAGGGATGTGTTTAAAAAGAAAATGTTCCGTTGGAAATCAATATCGGTCATCTTTACACTTCTCATCGCGGGAATGGCATTTATTCAAACTTCGGTCCGGTGTTCAAAGTTTGAAAACTGTGTGTGAAAGCCATGTAAATGAGTTTGGACGATTTTTCACAGCCAAGCAAAAACGATGCTGTTATCCTTTGAACTCTCATGTCAGCATTCGACGCAAACATTTAAAAACAATTTCATCCCACTATCAAGGCGTTATAAAATTCCTTAAATCTCAGCTGACTAAGCCGACAAAAATTGATTACTTCTCTGACGGTGCCGGTTCACAGTACAAAAACAGGTTTAACATACCATCGAGAAGACTTTGGCGTTCCAGCTGAATGGCACTTTTTTGAAACGGCACACGGTAAAGGTCCAAGCGATGGATTAGTTGGAACTCTAAAAAGATTGGCGACGAGAGCTAGTCTTCAAAGAACTACCATACAAACTCCATACATACAAAACAAGAGTTGTATGATTGAGCACGCTGTAATTGCAACATGAATGTGAAGTTTATGGCATCACTGCAGTGCAAGAGGCAAACGGAACATTTGGCAGTCAGATTTGCTAATGCTCAACCTATTCGTGGAATCCGCGGAATGCATTCGGCAGCTCCAACAGCCGATGCTATTTTTTTATGAAGCGTATTTCGAGCTCAAAACAGGTACTATTTTTAAACTTATTTCGAAAAACCGTAAAAATACAACACGTACTGCTAAGACAAAACGAAGCAGAAAATAAATTTTGATAAATAAATATTTTATTTTAAGTGGAATTTTTTTAGTAGTTGTGAAACATAAAATTGCACTTTTATGTGACCCAGCAAACCTCGTACCGAAAGTTTGTAAGTTTTTTTCTAACCAGACGCAGCCAAAGAAGGAAAGATAAAAATAACATGGGAATCTGTCAACCTGTTCTTCAGATAAATCGTGACATGCCGTTCCATTTCATTTTTATTTTTTCAAAGAGATAAAGAGATTTATAGCTTGATGATTCGATTGACAAAAAAAATGAATATTAATCATGAAAACTAAAAAAAGTAAGATGGAAACACTGAAGATTTATCTCTAACTGTCTTTTTCCACTGGTATGCGGCTCCGGAATCCAAATTGGGATCTGCCTATACCTAATTGCTAGCACAATTACCTATTGTCATTGTTATTAGACCCATTTAAAAGTGTATATCTCCATGATGGAGCATTCTTCGTTATTCCTCGATAAGTGTTTCTTATGTAAAAGAGTCTGTTAAACACATTGATGCCATCAAAATTGAAAAAAGTGGGGGCATTTTAAGAAAAACGCAGTTAAAGACTTCAACTGCAAAAAAAAAAAATCTTATAGTCATCGAGATATTAAAAAAACATAATAAAGATTTTTCAAAAATCTCAAAAAAGTGGGGGCAGCCTATGGGCCGAGGGGTTCACAGATTGCTCCAATAATTTGGATATTCGATTAATAGCCTATAACAAATATATGCCAATTTTAGTACCAATCGTAGAGGGTCGATGCATTTCTCCGGTCACTTGATATGGAATGACCCATACAATAAACCCCGCATGAACACTACCATGTATCACTTGGATACATGAAGGGCATTCACGATTCCAGAATTAAAAAACAAACTTTTTTTTTAAAATTCTGCCACGTATCTAGAATTATGAGTTTTATCATAACAACAAGAAGAAAAAAAATGAACGATCTCACCGATGTTTTGTTTCTTCGTTCTTATGTCCCCTGTTTCCCTTGCCTTTGGTTTGGTTGTCATTTTCATATTGGTCTGTCTCGACGTATGCTTATTTCTAGGATCTTCAGATAATTCCAATTCCAATTCGGCCACATCATCCATTACCGATGCATACACTAAAACTTTCATTTTTTTAAACTGTGTAGCTAGAATTACATAACTAAAATCGCCTCACCATAAAAGACCTCGATACAAGTATAGTATCTAAAATGATCCTCTTCCGTCTGGACAAATGGGTTGAGACGAACAACCTGCTTTCAGATACTCAATATGGTTTCCGTAGGGGTAAGGGAACGAACGACTGTCTCGCATAGCTTTCCACAGATATTCAGTTAGCTTTTGCTAAAAAAGCAAAAGCAAATGGCCTCTGTATTCTTGGATATCAAGGGGGCTTTTGATTCAGTATCTGTTGAAGTTCTTTCAGATAAACTCCACGCTTGTGGCTTTTCACCATTAATGAATAATTGTTTGTACAATTTGCTGTCAGAGAAACATATGAGCTTCTCTCATGGAACCTCTACAGCTTCCCGATTTAGCTACATGGGTCTCCCCCAGGGATCATGTTTAAGCTCCCTTTTGTATAATTTTTATGTCAAATACATTGACGGTTGTCTAAGTAACAACTGTACGTTGAGACAACTTGCTGATTACGGCGTAGTGTCTGTCGCGAGATCCAATGGGGTCGACCTGCAAGGACCCTTACAGGATACCTTAGACAATTTGTCTACTTGGGCTCTAGAGCTAGGTATCGAATTCTCTACGGAGAAAACTGAGTTGGTAGTTTTTTCTAGGAAGCATAACCCAGCACAACCGAAACTTCAAATTTGGGGTATACCGATAACTCATTCTATATCTTTTAAATATCTTGGGGTCTGATTCGATTCTAAGTGCACCTGGAGATCCCATATTGAGTATCTGAAGCGAAAGTGCCAGCAAAGGGTCAACTTTCTCTGCACAATTACCGGGACCTGGTGGGGAGCGCATCCACGAGATCTTCTAACGTTGTACCGTTTGTCGGTTATAGAATACGGTAGTTTTTGTTTTCAGTCAGCGGCTCGGTTGCACTTCATTAAACTGGAACGTATTCAGTATCGGTGTCTTCGTATCGCGTTAGGTTACATACAATGAGTCTTGAAGTGCTGGCTGGCATGTTGCCACTCTCGGATCGGTTTACAGAATTATCTCTCCGGCTCCTCACCAGGTGTGGAGTCATGAAACCTCAGGTAATCTAAAACTTTGAAAAGCTTCTTGAGTTGAATCCTCAAACTCGCTCCATGACTTTGTACCATTTGTACATAACACAGGATGTCAGCCCTTCGCCGAATATTCAAAATCGTGTTTGCTCCTCCGACTTCGGCAGTTTGGTTCATTTTGATTTATCCGTGAAGCAGGAGCTTCGTGGAATTCCAGAGCATCATCATCCTATGATTGCCCCTGTGATTTTTGCTGCAAAGTTGGGCCAAGTTGATTCCACTAAAACGTTCTTCAATGACGGATCATTTATAGAAGAGTCAGCAGGCTTTGGTATATTTAATAAAATTTATAGCGCCAATCGTAAACTTCAAGCTCCTTGTTCCGTATATGTCGCTGAATTAGCGGCAATACACTTTACGCTAGAAACGCGTGACTTGGAGATTATGGAACTCATTTATGTGTTTTTGACTTAGTTTAACCTGTATGTTTACTTTAAGTTTTTTTTCTTTTTTTTTATCTGCGTTTGTATGTTTTTTTTTCTTTCTCAAAAATGTTCAAGTCAAAAGAAGCCAAAAGTTGTATAGTTTTAAGTTTTTTAGACTATTTAGAATTTAAAAAACATGTGTTATATAAAACCACACTTCAAATTCCAGCCCACCTTCCCATCCTTTCAGTTGTTATTCCGATTAACCTCGAGACGGCCGCGAGTAATCGGCTCTATCCTCCTAACTTTAGTTTTAAGATAAATGATGTATAAACATATGAAAATTTGGCTCTGTAAAGTTGATTCGATTGAGCCTGTAAAAATAAATGATTATTAAAAAAAACCATCTGATTTCTTACTTTTATTGTTAATTTTATTTGTTGTCGAAACTAAGCAAACTAAATAACAAAAGGAATCAATTGATTAATACATCAAACCTACATTTTCGATCAGCATGAGTAATGGATCATGAGATGAATGGACCAGCTCCCCTTTGTGGTTATGCCTTTCAAAAGTGTGCTGATTTGTGATAACAAACTATTTCAGCTTTTTCAACTGAGTTTATATGATCAAAAACAACATTTCAACTTTTTGCTAATACTGTACTTGACCATTGTTCACCATTTCCAAATTATGATGTTTATCGATAAGAACTACTAGAGAACCTTCAGAAGCACTTTTGAGCTGCATTACCACTGATCTGGCAACACTAGTGTTTCTTTCCAAAATGGTAAAGAACCAGCCCTGCTCTGGGACCTAGTAGTTGAAGTTACACTACCTCAAGGTTTTGCCAGTGCCCAGGGTGAGACGACCTAATAAAGATAACTGAACTCGCAAATGTTGATAGTGTGCTTAAAGTAATGGAAAAGAACGGGATTTGAAGGATATCTCATAAATTTTCGCATTTTTTCCTGCCGCACCATGTGCAAGGGAGACGAGATAAGAGATGTTGCACACCCATGCACTATGGTACGAATAGCCAAATTTCACGACAAAAATCTATAACTTGAAAATCATCATCTTAAGACATATGATGTGTTTGGAAAATTTAATTTTTAAAAAAGGATCTATCTTTTGGTTTGGGTGGTGACTACGGTGGTCCTTTTAGGTTCGTAATAAAAACTCTAACTTTTTATTCTTATGATTGAGAGGATTTATTGCTCCTGCTGAATTGTAGATAATTTAATTTAATGAAACTTTGCTGAAAAAACCTAACTTCTATCTCATCTACTTTTCGTTTTATAACAGTTTTTCTAACTGTCCTTAGGGTGGGATTTAAAAAATCTGTTTTTTTGCTCTAATTTTTTTTATTTCAATTTGAATTTGAAAACTTTGTTTAGATACCTTTTAAAACATAAACGGACGCACATTTTGAAGATACAAGATGGTTGCTAGTTATTGCATAAAATAAGTTATAGAGGTTTAAGTGTAAAAAAAAACATTTTTTCAAGATATCTGACTCACTTATTTGCAAATATTTGCAAACATGGAATAGGTGAACTGAAAGTGAAGTGAAGACTTCCATCTACAAGACTTATGCAAAATCGTTTGTCCCCTTTTGTCCCCTTGTGGAGCAAAACTCATTTTAAAATTGGTTGTTTTGCATTTTTTCTGTATAACTTTCGATCGGCAGCATCAACAATTATCATCAAATTGCCTAACAATGTGAGATTTTTATAAAAATGTTTTTTATATTTATACTAACCCATCTTCATTTATTTATTAACATTTATATCACAGACAAACATACATAACACATTGAAAATTTTGCACTAAAAATCATCGTCACTAACACACCTGCGCCATCTGATGAACGCACTGTGATGGGTGATAAAGCTGAACAGATGGGGGTAGTGTGCTTACGTCAAACATAAGAAAATCCACTATGTGCGCCGTCTGTGGCGATACTTCCAACTATGAACCATTTGAATTGACCGTTTAAGGTGTAATCGTTGAAGAAACTGTAATGGCTGGCCCACAATTGATGCGTTGCGGATGCGTTTGCGTGGATCTTACAGTTTTCCTATGGATTTCATTATGCAAAATTTTCACAAAAATCTCACATTGTTAGGCAATTTGGTGATAATTGTTGATGCTGTAGATCGAAAGTTATACAGAAACAATGCAAAAACGACTTATTTTAAAATGAGTTTTGCTCCACAATGGGACAAAACGGTCTTGTAGATGGAAGTTTTTACTTTCAGTTCACCTATTCCATGTTTGCAAATATTTACAAATAAGTGAGTAAGATATCTTGAAAAAACTTTTTTTTTACACTTAAACCTCTATAACTTCTTTTATACACTAACTAGCAACCATCTTGTATCTTCAAAATGTGCGTCCGTTTATGTCCTAAAAGTCATCTAAACAAAGTTTTCAAATTCAAATTGAAATAAAAAAGTTCGAGCAAACAAAAGATTTTTTAAGTTCCACCCTAAGGACAGTTAGAAAAACTGTTATAAAACGAAAAGTAGATGAGATAGAAGTTAGGTTTTTTCAAAAAAGTTTCATTAAATTAAATTATTAACGATTCAGCACGAGCAACAATTCCTCTAAATCATAAGAATAAAAAGTTAGAGTTTTTATTATGAACCTAAAAGGACCACCCTAGTCACCACCCAAACCAAACGATAGATCCTTTTTTAAAGATTAAATCTGCCAAAGACATTATTTGTCTCAAATTAATGGTTTTCGAGTTATCGATTTTTGTCATGAAATTTTGCTATTCGTACCGTAGTGCCATGTCGAAAAATAGAAGTGGTCAATTAGAAATGTCACGAAAAAGTTCAAAATTGCCTTTTGTACTATGGAAGATGTTCTCATGCGGTCCGGTCCAATGATCGTTCAAAGCAAACGTCGTGCTGGAACATTGGATCGGCAGATGGACTGGAAGTTTTTGAGGGTAACCCAAGGCTTGCTACGGTAGTGAGACATGATTTCAGCGATATTTGGCTTAAATTTACATGAAATGTCCCATTAATGTCTTCCAAATCTAGCAATTCGAGTACTAGATAACGCAGAAAACTAAATGTTTCTTTGAAACTGTGCAGGCCGAGGCTACCAACCGTTAATATCGATGAACTTGAGGTCAAGACAGTGCTCGAGATGGAAGCTTCTTGGTATAACGATCGACCACAAACTGCTTATGAAATACGCATACCATCTGTTTTCGCATCGCAAAAATCGGTCGACTACGATGGGCTGGGCATGTTGTAAGAATGTCGGAAGACAGCCCTGTGAAAATGGTACTCGAAAACGAACCGACAGGTACAAGAAGAAGAGGTGCGCAACGAGCAAGGTGGATCGATCAAGTAGAGGCGACCTGCGGACCCTCCGCAGACAGCGAGGCTGGCGAGGAACAGCCATGGACCGATTACAATGGAAACAACTTCTGTGTCAGCAGAGGCCACACCGGCCTTAGTCTGATTGGTAAGGTAAGGTATCTGTTTTCGCCATGTGGTTACACACAGCATCGATATAGCTTTTAGGTCCATATCTTGTGAAGAATCTGATATCTTCATCCTCAAAATAATCATGGCTGTTGTACTAAGGTTGTGTTCCATATGTGAAGACTTAATATTAATTTTCACTTAAATTTGACACATCAAAGTTTTCCAGATAATCTTGCTAGTACAGCAGACTTTTTTCTGATAAATGAGCAATTAGTTTAGACAAATATCTTCTCAAAAATCGGTCGATCAACAACAGTGAGAAATTCGAACATATTAACTTATTTTCAAAATGTCATGTTTAAAATCGCACTCTTAGTGATACTTTTTTTTTCACTAATTTCATAAATAATTTCTAACCCTTGCCTTACACTAACCCCATATTTCAGCCAACCGTCCCATTGGCAACACTGTCTCCTCCATATATAAAGTCACCATAATAACAAAAATATTGCAGCAATCCCTCGTTTTAATAAAAGTACACTGCAACCATGCAGCCAGCAATGACCATCGTTGTCAACCTGTTCGAGAGGACATGGTCTCCTCGTTGCTTGCGCTCTGCTCGCCCAATTATCAACTATCAGTATGCCACCTTTCCCCCCTTCTCATTGGGTTCAATCAACGCCACTGCCTTCGGTTGGTAGTTTCAGTCCTGCCTGGAGCGCGACCAACAAAGGAAATTAAATCCCGAGCAGATCGCAATCGCAGCTCAAGCACCATTCAGCCACTGCCGCCGATGAAGATCCTCGCGACTATGTTCCGCGAGATAATTTATTCAACCGTTGCTGCTCTCGTTCTCCCCGTCGTTTGTCAATGTTCTCAATGCAATAAATTAATGTTTTTGTAATCAATTTTATTTAAAATAATCAATTTCGATTTTATTTATTTTCCTCTCGAAAATAAATTGCACTTCGAAGTATAGTGCTGAACGAATTCAAGCACCCTGCCGCCATGGGCCGAAGTTTTAGCTGAAGCACTACAGCCAAATGCGGATGGAACAGGTTGAACCTTTGATTTTCGCGACGACAACGCGGCCAAACAAATCGGAATTTAATTAGTCAAGTATTTACGCGTGGGCCTCTCCCATTTTCTGTTGTTGTATGTTTGGTAAATTGATTTTTGTTTACCGTTTTTCGAGGAGCCATTATGCGGGATGGATATTATTCAAGGGCCATCCTTCTATCATCCCAGCAAATGGGGCAAGGTAATTGTTGTCCATGGGAGGGAGAAATCATAGGTTTCAAGTGTTGGGGGTTAATTAAATTATCGATGGCACAAATAGCACCCATCGAATGAAGAGTTGGAATAAACGCGTGGTATAAAAGTGTCATCGTTTTCAATTGGTGTAAATACAATGGAGACTGGCTTACCTTTCGCGAGTTCCACAGCCGGTTCCACCTCGGCACTCGTACGGAAGGATGTTGAACAAGGTCTGCCGCCAGATTTCCGCCACCTCCTGGACGCCACGCTCGATTGACAGCTCCTTTATGGCATTATTTATGATTTCTTCAGCGATATCCTTTTTAGCATTTTTACCGAAGGCACGAATTGACGAGCGGGTGGGAAGATAAAAAAATACGGTTAAATTATCCCGTTCTCTTTTATGCCAGTTATTTACGCTAAAAGGAAAATTTAAACGATGCAATGGATTTCCTTTTGAAAAGATGCATTGGGTGGGCTTTTGGTCTTTATAGTGTAAAATAACGAATTTCTTAACAGGAAAGGTTTTATGGATGCTTTACCGCCGATGCGAACCACATTAACTACATTTACCACTAGCTACGGCATTGGCACATAATCACGCTAAAATCCGGGACACACTTTTAATAGATTTTCTTGGAATGGTTCCAGAAATAATGTCGGTGGTCCATAAATTTTTTACCGACACGATAATGTCATTTTCTCGCTTTCAACGACGCTGGCTACGTGACGCCACCATGGATATCTGCTTTCGTCCCAGACCAGAAGTATGAAAACTTACCTACCGTCACAAAACGCCAATAAAAAAGGCACGACAACAACAACAACAACACACCATTCATGATTAATCAAATTCGGAACCGTACTCTTCTCTTACCTGATATTTGTGCAACTCCATGGCAAACATGTTCTCTAGCGTGAACCGATCCGGCGACATGTCAAAGTGTTGACCAGTTTTGTCCATTAGCAGCTGCCAGTGCCGCTCGCGAAGGGCTTCGTCCTTGAGGCTCAACATGAGCGGGATGGACGATTTGAACTGCTTCATCTTGGTGTCCAGCGCCTGGCCGACCGGTGTTTGGCGGATCTGTGTCAGTAACGGAGAAGCAGGATTAGTGTAAATATAATTTTGTTAACTATCACCCAATGGATGTGGACTTACCGATCGTGGCAACTTTCGGTAATCTTTCATGAAGCTATCGATTCCGTCGAGAAGGGCCTGAGGATTCAGGTTGGCCCACAGCGTTTTAGACCACTTTTCGCGGGCAATCTTTTGCTTCAGGTACAGCTTGTATACCTGAATTTGTGAACGGGAACGAAAGCAAATGTAATAATAACTGTCAGTTTAAGGTTTCAGAAAAGTCACTTTTTGGGAAGCTTGTTTAGAAGCTAACGTTACCTATTTCCTTGGCTCATTCTTCCAAGGCCACCTAAATATAGCACTTTTTTTTGGCCAAAATGAATCGAAATTTTTAAACATTTAAGAATTAAGTTGAGCGCTGCTTGGATTGTAGCATAAATTAAGGACATTTTTGTACATTTCCATCAAGCTTAGTGACAAATATAGTTACTCTGTGACTGAAAAAATCAGCACGACATCCTCAAGGGATCAGATTGATGTATAACATTCACATTCAATTGTTTAATATGTCGCAAATTTAGCTAAAGAAAAATCTTGCAGCAAACGCATAACTCAGAAAAGCAATTTTGTTCAACTTGATCCACTAAAAATCGTTAAGCTGAGAGAAAATGCAACTTTCTTCGGATAATTTGGAACACATTATGATTTTATTTTGGAAAAAATGTGATGAGCCTCAAGTATACAGTCGCACTGAAAATTCATTTTCGTAAATAAGCTTTCACTCGTTTCGTAAACATGGATTTTGGACATAGAACAAATGTCTCGTGTATTGTATGAAGCTTTTATATTGCTTTTTATCTGGTGAAATGCTATCATTACACCTTTTTGTAGAATGCACGAAATGGATTTCGAGAAGACAAGCCAATCGCTGCTTCTCTGTTGATGTTGCTGCTGGGATGGGCGGGAATAATTTATCAATCCCAACAACAAAATTAAACCGCGGCCAAGAGTTAAAGCTTCACCTCATTAATCAAGGAACTTCTCATGTGTTACCATGGCCTAGTGAGATCAACCACGGTCTCAATAACAGCTCTTTACAAAAATACGGGATCTAATCCGATGCCAGAAACATTTAAAAAAAAAAACGCTGGACAATTTCACGCGGTTGTGTTTTTTTTTCAATTACATTTCCAGTCGATAAAGAAGTTCTGTCCGTCATTCATGTACCCCCCAGATAGACGTTTGCTTTTAATTTGTAGTAAAATATTCGTAGCTCTTTTTATTATTTTTGTGCAATGAATGAATGTTCTTTCTGTTTCAACAAATGCTTCGTGCTTTTGACAGTAGCGCGTGTGGCATTAATTACGAACGTACAAACAAGTTTCGTTACAGAAAACAACGAATGGATTCGTAAGTGCTATCTTTGATTTCGTAATATAAACTAAAATTAATTTTCAGTGCGGGTACCGATGATTTCGGTTTCGTTCTTTGCGGTTCGTTCTCAAACCGCAAAAAACGATTCCCGCAGCTTATGAGATTTTCACTAAATTGGGGAAAATAAGGTCTATCTCAGTTGTTTTAAGTCATGATCCTCTACAGTCTTGGGCAGAATTGTTGTACGGGGTTAGACAAAAAGATCTGTGCAATCCAGAAGATTGGTAAGGATTGTAGCTTTGCGGACGCTCCGAAATGTGGTCGAAAACTAGAACCAATGGGCCGGAAGATGGGCCGGAAGGTCATGGTGGCTTTTTTTGAATAAAAACCCGAATTAATCCACCGATGGTGAGACTGAACCCTTATTACACTTCACTAGAATAACGAACTCAAATGTGGCCAATATGGTACTGGATACATAATTTCATCAGAAATTCCAGGAAGATCCAGGAATATTCGATATGTCATACATTCAGTTTATAAAATTAACTATTTGTCAATCCAGAACGTATTGTTCATCGATGTGATTAAAATATTGGCATTAATAGTCTTTGGAAACAATGTACGAAACATGATCCTTAAATGACAGCTTGGAGTCTAACATTAATAGGCATGCTGAAAAAGCGAGCGTTTACGGCCAAAAGAGATGACCGAGCATTTGGCCACATTCAAAGACATTCGATTTAAGTGGCAGGCGCATTAGAATACTTCCAGTTGTTGCTGTAAGAATATGGTATCTGTGGTCTTCTTTATCACAAAGTAGAGCTTGAGGTCGTCAAAAGCATACGGCAGCCCGAGGCTCGTCAAGCTGTGATTTATGTCGTTCATGTAGAGTAAAAATAGGAAAGCGTCCGAGGTGGCTGCCTTGAAGGACACAGGATGTGACAGGAAATGGTGTTGAGATGAAGTCACCGACCTTCACGGACGTGTTCCGACCAATCAAATACGAGCTCAGCCAGATCAGCAACCCAATATCGATACCTATCCTAGCATACTTCGCCAGTGCAATCTCATTGTTGATTTTGTCAAAAGCTGCCGAGAGATCAGTGTAGATAGCGTCTATTTGATGTCCTTTTTCCATCTCACGTATGAGAAATGACGTTAAGGTGACTAAATTAGTAGTAGTTGATCGTTTGGGCATGAAACCATGTTGTTCCGGGGAGATGCTGTGTGAATAGTTCCGAAACAGAGTATCAAGAACAACCAACTCGAAAAGCTTAGAGGTAGCACTCAACGCTGCAATTCCACGATAAGCTGAAATCGTTCGCTCGTGAATTTCTTTTTGTGAACAGGAAAAACAAACCGAATCTTCCCAGCAGGACGGAAATATGCCCGTCGTTAAGGAAAGGTTGAAAACCATTGCAGGAGGCTTCGCGAGCGTGCCATGGCAACTTGGGAGCATAAACGAAGGAATGCCATCAGTACCGCAGCATTTTGATAACTTCACTTGCTTCCCTGCTGCAACCACCATGGCTGTAGTGACCGACATCTGTGTACTGGAACCAGCAAGATGAGGTACGTTATTGGCAGCGGCGACAATATCATCAGAATCGAGAATTTCATCGGTGAATACACTGCTGAACTGTGAGTGAAAAAGATCTGCGATTCCCGGGATTGATTCAGCTTCCAAAGTGCCGTTGGTCATATTCGAAGGCAATCCAGATTCTTTCCTTTGCTCATTTACATAACGCCAGAAGCGCTTAGGGTTGGATTTGAGGCGTCGTTGAAGCTGGTCAATATGACCGTTGTACAAATGGTCGTTCAGTTCTTTGTACTCATTGTTTGCTCGAGCGTAGACAGATCTAGTTAGCTCCGTGCGGTATTTGCTGTGCTTCCTGAGTGCGGAGCGTTTCATTTTTTTCAGCTGTCTTAGCTCCGCATTCGACCAAGCAGGTTTAGGAGGTATCTTGGCAGCGTTTCTTTGGCACAAATTGTTCGATGGCATACAGCAGGATAGCAGACAAAGTCGAAGCCGCTAGATTTGCATCAAGATCGCTAAATATCTCATCCCAATCATTCCCAGCTAGGAAGACGTTCATTTCGTCAAAATTTGTTTTGCCAAAGTCGTAAAATACGTTTTCAGTAATTTCACGAAAACATTTCTCTAGGCTGACCTTCATCGTTACCAATAAAGGGGAATGGTGCCTGCACACTTCACCGAGAGGTTCTGGAGCATGAGTGACCGAGCAGTCTAGGTCCAACTCTTCGCTGACAAAGAAAATGTCAAGCATGCGACCGTTACTGTTGAAGATGCTGCTCGTCTGCTTTAGACCTGCGGTGCAATAACCGTCCAATAAGTCAATTGAAGCTGGTCGAATCGAAGAATAACAAAAATCCGGAAAAAAGGAAGCCTCGGGAATCGTTCATCCAAGAAATTTCAGGGCATGTTGAAATCGCCGAGAATGACGATGTTGTCTCTCGCGCCCATTTGCGCAACACTCCAATCAAGTGAACTTAAGTGCTTCTCTATGAGGTTGCCATCATGTACACGGTCCGGCAGAATGTACACAACACAGATGAAATACGTAACTTCGAAACTAGTAATTGCTACCCACAGTTGTTCAACTGTTGAGCTTCCAGGGGGATTCAATAAACGCGATTTGTAGCAGGACCGGATTGCCAGAAGAACACCTTCACCTGATTGTTGTTGCTGTTAGCGGATGACCGATCCTGGCGGTAGACTGCGTATGAGTCGTCAAACAATTGCGATGATAAAGTGTTGTCATTCAGCCACGTTTCAGTAAACGCGTAGATATCATAGCACGCATCGTTACATGCCAACTAGTATTCAGTCAAGCTGCTGTTGATTCCGCCAACATTTTGGTAGTAAAGTAAAAGTTGGGAGCATGGTAGAAGTTCTTCGGGGACAGCGACGTACAAAGCGCTGAAATTTGAGCCGGCATCAGGCAGAGAAAGTTCGCAATCGTGTATGTACTTGCCTTGAATTGCAAGTTGGAAGACCCCCGATCCGCATCTAGGCTCAGGGCCGGGATGGCATCGATGTACGTTGGCTGGAATCGGCACGACTGAGCTAGAGCAACAAGGGGCTTCCAAGATGCTTTCTACTGTGCGTCCCGGATAAAGGATGGCTTCACTCGTCTGGTTTGCAGTAACCATGAGATTTGCATTATTTCGGAGTGGGCTGCTTATTATAACCTGAGTGTGGGAGAACTCATCACAAAGCGAAAAACTAGAATCACAAAGATACTTGCCTGTGCAAGCATGGTGGAAGACTCCCTTTCCACCACCAACCGCAGGACCGAGACGGCTGTGGTGAGTGGAGGCTGCGATAGGCGGGACTAGGTTGACTACGGTACGTCTCGGTTGCTGAAAAATCTTGTCCCCTTGATGTTGCCGTCACTCCATAGAGGCATCATTCGCCAATTTGTAATTTTCGATACGACGCCCATCCGCAAACTCACGAGAGTGAATACAAACAGGCCAGGAATCACAGGAAAGTGCTAAATCGCGAAGTTCCACTTTGACACCAACTTTGAAAGAACCAAAGTTCAGCATAGACGAGCTCTTCCTTTGGGTATCAGTTTGGCAACAATTGGTGTATCGTCGGGTTCTAATGACAAGCAGTCACGAACCAGTTTTTGCAATTTCGTCGTTCGTTGTACTGGGCAGAAACGCGGATAGATACAACCACACCTTATCGGCATTCTGGTTAACTATTTTAATTGATTCGCTTGCTTGTTTCGTGCCACTTAAAAAAGGTTTCTCGTTCAAGCTAATAGAAGATCGACGTCGCTTCGGAGTGCTACGAGCTGAGTTGAGCCGTTCCGTTCTAGGCCAAGACAATGTAGGAGCCGATAAAAGTTTGGAGTCAACTTTATCCGCTAAGGTGGCAACGGCTGTATTCAGCTTTTCGATGTCTGCTTTCATCGAATCGACTGCTTCTGGTAAAGCAGGGCCGAGCACGTTGTCGCCACTGACGATGTTGCGAAAATGACCATTGGCAAATAGTTCCGCGCAGTGATCGCGCATCCAAAACACGTTATGCATGTTCATTTTTAGCTGATTATGAAGCTCCAGCTCAACCTTTGCGCAGATGACGTGAAATGCATCGCCACAGAACCCGCGACAGCGGATTTGTTCCGAATCGGACACAGTTTTCTGGCACTTTTTGGCAAGCCATGATTAATACTTGTAGCCAGCGGTTTAAGTAGCACAGTTATAAGAAAACGCCCGAAAGATATGCAATCGATCCGGAAAATATGCGCGTGGATGTGTGTTAGGATGTAATGGTGGATGACCAGCACGAACAGCACTACGGAATTACTCTTTCTTCGGCACAAATTTTCGCAGCAGACGTAGTAAAAACGCACGAACTTTCACAAGACTACGGCAACAACAGAGAGTGAGAGCAGCATAAGCTCTTTGCACCTGGGTTGGTCGCTGCTGCCCCTGAATGGATCCAAAGAAAGGCTACAACAGCAAAAATTCATCATCTCACGAGCCATTACGTTTCAGTTCAAGGTAGGTCCCCCAGTTGGAGCCAACGCTCGAGTGCAAACACCTAACCTTACGTTTACCGATGGACGATGACGACGACCTAGGTGTACTATTTTTTCGTACTGCCCTGTACTGCGCTGTTAAATAATAGGATGGCTTTTTGTCCGTTCTTTCCCAGGGCAGGAAAAAAATGGGAAAAAACTTTCAACTCCCCTGCGCAAACCACCATTCGTTCATACTTACCACTTGCATTTCTTCGTACTCGTGTTTGCACTGGCAAAACTCATTGTAATCCGTTAATGGGATGTCGAAGAGTTTTTCCGCGTTTTCTGTATGGGCGAGAAAAAATGAAACGAGACGGAAATTGATGCATTTAGTGCAAGAGTTTTGCCATTTTTTTTGTTATTGCCTGAGTGAAGTTGGAAAAAAGTGCTAATTGTTTTAGAATTGTTCCAAGTTGGATTTTGAAGTGCGGTTTCATTTGGTGGGGAAAATCATTTTTGACTCGTACTCACCCAGCTCGACCCGTTGCTTTTCCATTGCGTCGAACTCTTTCCCATAGGTTTCCATCAGTTCAGCTCCCCGATCCAGGTCCAATCCGACAGTCCCGGGACCTTCACTCTTATATCTTTGAACGAATTTGTTCAACTGAAAGTGATAGAAGTGCAGATTCGTCACATATTCATACATAGCTGCATGCCAGAGCACCGCCACCAACCACCACAACCGAATTACACGCCCAATTTGCTCTGCATGTTCTCGAGAGAACGCTCTAAGGGGACGGCTCAAGTTCGTCAGAAGCGTTATTTTTTCTCGTTTTGGTGGATAAAGCTGACGAAAACAGTTTTCTTATCGTCACTGCAATTGTACCGTTCGATGGAATAGCTTTGAGATGTATGAAAACTAATTTACTCGATCAGCTAGAGATGATCCAGGGAACGGTGAAAACCACCAAGAAAATTCTTTGATTTTCTCTCGGAAGATTTTCCATGTCTTCCGATCTTTGTCCGTCTTCCTCGGCGGTTGGTTGGCTGGTTGGTGATAATACCCGTGCTTTCGACATGCTAATAGAGGATGTGTGCGCGTATGTGTGCCTATCCGCTTAAGATACTCACTTCAAAGCAGAATATACTGATCTCGTTCTGTGTCATCTCGGCAAACTTTGTCTTCGTTGATTGCAGCATGTTTGCACGGGAGAGCGCTGAATTGAATAATTTTCGCCATCGTTTCTCCAGTTGGTACGCCATAAGCATGTCGCCGAAGGGGAGCTGTGAAAGGAGGAGCAGGGAAAACTGGCGTTAGCACTTTTGGATCTATCTAGGGTTGAAGATGGTGATGAATTAAATTTTTAATCAAACGAAGATGGAATATCGGCAAAAAACTAAGTTCGAAAAGTAAGCTCCCTTAATTCATTGAACTTCAAGGGAGACGCATGGTACTGAAAGATATTCATCTACCCAATTTGCTTTCTAGCAAAAACCAAACTCAATCTGGCACCAATGTGAAGAATTCCTTCCATCTATTTTCATTCTACCGGAATTGAATGTCTGTTAACGCTGGAGGCAAGAAGACAAAAGTAAACACGGAATTTGACGGAAACGAAATGAATGAAAGCAAAACTTTTGAGAGGATTTTCTCCGCCGCTGGCGTAACCGCCGTCTTGAGGATCCTGACGGGTGAGGGGCCGGATTTCCGGAAAACACCAGAGTGCGATGCGTGTGAAAGTCTTTACGCGCACATATGACCTGGAAGGAAATTGTCGGAAAGTTTGTCGTACCAAGCAAATATATTACCCCCGCCTCTCTTACTCTTCCTCTTCCAGCGCAGCTCACCCAAATCAACGGTATTGATTGAATTTCAGTGACACACATTATTAAACCCCGGAGAAGGAGGAAATTGATAGGTCTGGTTGAATGTATACATTCATTTTAGACGAGAGTGAGCTGTTTTCGTGGATGGGTGAATGGTAGCATGGCAGACTGAATGAATTGGAAGTAATGTTTCCCTGCTTTCACAAATAATTATGATATTTCGTTCCAAGTAGGTGGTGATATTGAGAAAAGGATTACAATATTTGATTACTCATTGCTTAATATTACGAGTCTAATGAAAATACTAAGATTGGGAGCTGCAATGGAACAAGTTGGTGAAACATAAACTGTAACCTTCAGAACACTTATTTTATGGCGAGAGTGTACTTAATTTATTAATCTAAGTACGCTGTGATAAACAGTTTCAGTTATTGAGTGTGAATCGCTAAAATGTTTCTTTATCATGACAGTTGGATTACAGTAAACTGCATTTAGAAAGGAAGTCACAGAAAGCAAAAACATCCTCGCAGGAGCGCTAAAAACCACAGAAGTTTCCACATGGAGTTTTCATAAGAGCCAATGTCGCAAACGTAAACAATGGCTTCTTCTGCAAATATCTCAAGGATGCTAACTTAATCATAGTGAATTACCACGTGGATTGTACAGAAGAGGAGTTTCCCTTTACAATAGAAGTGGTAGTTTACTTGAGCGAGTTTGCATTTTCAAGAAATTCGTGGAAGATGCCATTGTTTACGTTTGCGACATGGGCCCTTATGAAAACTCCATGTCTAGTTGATCTTTCAGGCACAAACCAAACGTTTCTATCCGGGATATTGCAAAAAAGCTAACCTTAACAAAAAGGTTTGTGCAAAAGATAAAAAAAAATCGGGCAAGACTACGTAAGTTCAAAGTCCAGAGGGCACCAAATCGTAACGACCAGCAGACTGTAGCAGTAAAAACACGGGCACGCAAACTTTAAACGCAAAGGCGAACTTTCAGCAGATTCCAGGTCATCAGTTCTACACTGCAAGAGTTATTATTTGTTTATTTGGTTAACATCTCACAGAAAATCAACAATTTCACGCCACAACACTCGATTCACGGCTGTATCTCGACAGATCGTTGAGTACCTGGTCTGACCATTGAGCCCACTGCGCTCCACGCCTTCTTGTACCAGCCGGATTTGAAGCGAACACCATCTTTGCAGCGTTTTTATCCGGCATTCTCGCAGCATACCTGCCCAGTGTATCCTTCCAGCTTTTGCGACCTTCCGAATACTTGGTTCATCATAGAGTTGAGCGAGCTCGTGATTCATTCTTCGCCGCCACACACCGTTCTTCTGCACACCGCCAAAGATGCTCCTAAGCACGCGTCGCTCGAATACACCAAGTGCTTGCAAGTCCTCTTCAAGTATGTTCCAAGTCTCATGTTCGTAGAGAACCATCGGTCTTAAAAGCGTTTAGTACATGGTACATTTGGTGCGGGGGTGAATCTTTTTTGACCGCAGGAGCCCGTGATAAGCACGACTTCCACTGATGACGCGCCTTCGTATTTCACGACTAACGTTATTGTCTGCCGTTAGCATGGTAGACGAATTCATCCACCACCTCTAAAGTATCTGTTAGAGATAAGCTTTTTGAATTACCCTAATGTTAGTTAGACTACCCTAATGAAGCAAACAGTAGTTGACTCGTTTTCTCGGATGGAATTTGTTATCTCTCTATCATTCTTATCAGTGCAGGTAGATAAATAGATACATTACGATAAGCTGGCCTGTTAGATTCGGCAATTTTCGGTGTTCTCCAGAGGAGAGACTCTCCACACGTTGCTGAACTGACCCTACACGTATATGTAAGGCAGCCAGATCTCAAGCTAACCGCATCTACCGTGTTATTCAATGCAAATAAAACAGTGAGCAATAAATCGGACAGTACTTTATTCTTCCAGTTCACCGCGTGAGTGATAATTGCAAATTCCGAACAGTATCCACGTCTATCGTAACACTGCTACCTGACCCTTTCGCGCTCGCTGCCGCCTATTAGCATTTTCTTTGTTTTCAACGCATTCACCACCAGTCCAAGTTTTCTTGCTTCACGTTTCAGGTGGGTGTACAGTTCTTCACCTTTCCAAATGTTCGACAATGTCCATATCATCCGCGAAGCAAATAAATTGGCTGGATCTCGTGAAAATTGTACCCCGGATGTTAAAACCGGCTCGTCATATGACACCTTTTAGAGCAACATTGAACAGAAGACAAGAAAGACCATCAACTCGTCAAAGCCCGGCGAGATCCAAATGAACTGGAATGTTCGCATGAAATCTTCACGCAGCTTTGCACACCGTCCATCGTTGCTCTAAACATTCTTGTAAGCTTCCCGGGGAAGCCATGCTCGTCCATGATTTTCGGTCGATACTGTCGTACGCTGCCTTAAAATCGGTGAAGGGAACCTGGAATTCACGGCATTTCTGGAGGATTTCCCGTACGGCAAAGATCTGGTCCGAAGTCGAGCAGCCGTTGACGAAGCCGGCTTGATAACTTCCCACGAACTCAATTGTTATAGGTAATAGATGCTACCGCTGTCTTAGTCCTCTCTATCCACCATTCTCCCCATTCACGTCCGTCAATCAAGACGCTTCCATCAAGGGCTGCCCCCCTCCATCACCTCACGTCCGTCCGTCAAGATGCTTCCATCCTTATCCCTGCGTTGAGCTTCTTGTAGAACTTCCGTGTTCCTTGAGAACGGCACAGCTGCTCCATCTCCTCACACTCCGTTTCATCCAGGCGGCGTTTTTTCTCCCGGAAAAAGCGGGTCTGCCGGGTTCCTTGCTGCAGCATTACCGCCCGCACTGTGTCCTTCTCCTCTAAAATCTCTCTACACTCCTCGTCAAACCAATCATTCCGTCGACTCCATTCTACGTATCCGAGGATTTTCTCAGCTGCATTGATCATAGCTGCTTTGACAGTACTCTATCAGCCCTCAAGAGTAGTCCCATTGAGCTCGTCCGACAACGCTGCCTAAGAAGGCAGTTCCGAGGTGGCCGTCTGTACCGTACATTGTTGATGACGGAGAGTTTTGGGGCGCAGTTTAACCATCACCAGGTAGTGATCCCATGTAACATTGCCAAAACCATCCTGCTTTATTAAGTTTTATTAATGTTATCAAAGCCACTAGAAATCAATTTGGTTTTATTATGACACCAAGAGGTGCCAATAGGTTTCATATCTTAGTCAGGTTTATGAAAACCTACACAGCTTGTTTAAAACGATCTAAAAACCTCGTTTTCTCAAATACCTTTGACTCCTATCAAAGGTTTTATTTCGACTTTATGAACTCATAAAATGCTGTTTGGAAAGGCCGTTTTAGGACTCATTCATATTATCTTATTATGATCAGTTGAAAAAGCATTTTAAAACCATTTTGCTTCCAGTGAATGCATTAAACGGCAAATTGGCATTGAGGGAAGCCACCAAATAACCAAATAGTTTTAAAGTAGTAATTGCGAAGATAACTTGGCTTCATGGCAGAATTGTGATTTTTTTCGAATCGCCATATTGAAATATAAGAAATAATTGAAATGTGGAAAAATGGATGCACCAAATTTTAAATGTCATGCAAATGAACTGTAGATCAATGACCGATTTCTGCATTTTGTTAGATAACCTTATTGAATTCCATCAATTTTTAAGAAATTCATGATTACTTTATCGAATATATTTGTTTTAATTTTGAGTTTGTTTTTGTAAACTGCTTATCGCCCTTCACGATTAAAGCTGTTCCAGCACACAAGTGTTGCCGCAGCTCTGGTAAATGGTATGATTACCTATAAACGTTCGGATCATGGATGCCATGGACCTCCAACAGCGCTACGATGTCGAACCTGCGGAGCTTCAGTAAATCGGAGAGTAGTATCAAAGCTGAGTACGACGCGCTTGCTGTATGCTTTCAAGGAGTTCAGTGGATTTTGCGGATACTTGAAGATTTCTTCTGTACAAGTTAGCTTGCCGATAACTATCTTTGAAGATAACCAGTCGCAGGTCGAAGCATGTTGACACCAATCACTATATTTGAGAGATGCAGACCAATGGAGAAATTCAATCGGTAAAACTACGAAAGTTTCGAAATGCTGCTGGAATATTTCCAGTGTTTAATTAGGCGATGGTTAATAGTTGTATCTAGTAACCAATAATTACTATTCTGAGAGCCAAATCGACAAGGCTTTGGCCACGAGCTGACGTGTTTTCCTGTTGTCAGTTTTTTCGCTCAATTCCATTGGATTTGAAAAAAAAACGGAGAAAAAATAGCAGATTCTATTCTAGATTGATTACTTTTACGACGACAACGAGACGGTACGGTGATCGGAAGACTTGCCTCGCCGCGTGTGAGCCGGTATCCATGGCCGTGTTCTCTCGTGTGAAAGAAAATAAAGCAGAAGTGCAGTGATCCTAAGTAGTGCTTCGGAAGCAACCTTCCCTGAAACGATAAGAACGGTAGCTAGCGCAGCCAGCGAAACCGGTAAGTTAAGTACTAGGACTCAAATTTTAACAACACCGATGATTGCGCAGCGAAAATTTATTAAGAATCAGAATCTTTTTTTTTTTTTCTTTTTTTTACGTCGGCCTATTTCCTCACATGGTGACAATCACCGACGCCAGGAAGACGACTCTACCACCTGGACCCTACCTAACGACTCATGAATATGAGCCGGGACCAACGACTTTACTTCTCCCCTCCGAAGGAAGTCGTGACCAGATTTTTTCGCCTCAGAAAAACCACCGACGTCGACTGGGATTGAACCCAGACCCACGCTTACCACTACACCACCGACGCCGAATCAGAATCTTAATACTATAAGTACTACTCTTGCATGTAGTTAGGATGAAATTTCTTTATAAATTAGGAAAATCCATGGGCAGTATTGCGGATCTCGAAACGAAGAACTTTTTCTCACAAGCGTTCGTACAAAAAGTCGTTCGTTTCGAGCTACATAATGCCACCCCAGAATTGAAGCACAACCGACGACGACGGATCGGTGAGATTTATTTTTTGTTCGAAAGGCCTACAATTCCATTATGTATGGAATATGACATTGTTTAAATGGCCGCCTCGGCTTCGCTAAGTGGCGTACATCCGAGGGGTCCAATTTTCCATTACTCTGGCGGACAAATCGGGTTGAATCTCGTTGATGGCTTGAGTAATGTTGGCATAGAGGGCATCGGTGGTTTACGACTTATTGGCACGACAAGGAAAAGTCTAGCAGGGTTAAATCACACGATCTTGTATGGGATGCAGACCCAAGTCTAGACGCAGAATTTGCCAGGTTGAAGTCTGCGAGAGGCCGAGTTCTTGTGCGTGGCGAGGAATCGACTGCCGCGGCTTCTTTTGCACACTTTCGCATACAACGGCGATATTCTCGGCAGAATTTGCGTTTCACTGACCTACGGGTGGTGGTTGAGCACTCACTGAACCAGTTACCTCGAATTTGTTCACCACATTGCGAGTAGTCCTGTCGGTAGGACCGAGAAAAATGGGCGAAACGCTTGGAACGTTGCTCGTAAAGAACGCTTATTTTGATAAAACAATAATTAATTATTATATCATTTGCACGTATTGGTGGACCCTATCATTGTCCATAGTAATTTGGCAAGGCACATTGACTAAATGACAGCTAATTTGACACTTGTAGCTTCAACAATCTAGCCACAATTAACTGGCAAAGTTAGGAAATCCCTATTGTAAAACCTTTTAAATTCATCACGCTAGGTCGCTGATCTTAAACATAAAAAAGTACAAACTTGTGGTACTGTGTTCAGTCTTCTACAACCCATAACCCTCACTAAATAATTGTATATATTATTTGGTACCTTTACTCTTTATAGATTGTACTCGAAATGCAACAGACAAAAGTGATCACCAAAAATCATTTAACAAAGTTGGTTTATTCAGCCTCCTCTCCTTGGCTTAATGCCCGCACCGTGGACTTAACGCTACCCATTAAATCATCTGCAGTACTTGCGCCATTTTTCTTACACACTTTCATCCACTCTTTCTTTAAATCTTTGTCGTTTTTGAAGAACTTCCCTATTTTTCGGAGCTTGCCCTTCATGATCGCCCAGCATTTTTTCTATTTGGCGAAGTTCTGTCGAGTTTGGTGGATTTGCCTCCTTCGGCACAAAAACAACATCGTTGGCTTCGTACCACTCCATTACCATTTTCGCGTAATGGCACGATGCCAGATCCGGCCAAAACAGAGTGTCACCTTCGTGGGACCAGAGGAAGGGCAGCAGGCGCTTTTGGATGCACTCTTCTTTAAATATTTGGCCGCTGATGGTGCCAGTCATTATATACGGCTTGGTGAAATTGGCGCATCCACGCCTGCCAAACCAAGTACTTCATGACTTTTTTTTTCGAGTACAATCTTTGTAAGGCAGTGGCAACTACATTGCCAACAACAATTTATATTTTGTTTTCTTCACTAACAATAGCGTTACAATAATGTATCATATGCGACCGTTTCCAATGGTATCCGTCAAAATTGGAACATGATCATGTAAACAAACCATAATTTTCAATTGGCAAGAGAAAATCCTGTCCAAAATCGTTTTAGAACCAACAAATTGGTAAGTTTTTCGAAAGAGATTAACTGTTTTTGACCAACTGTGCTTAATTATTTAAATTTTATGATGACTTGAGTGCACATAAAAAGTTCCGATTCTCCACGTTGAAATAAGTTCAAAATGCTGTATTTTAGCTAAAACTATGCCGAACATGTCGCATGCAGAATCTGACCATGAAATTGAACGAGAGCTGGAGATAATCTGTAGTCTACCTGAGAATATTGACGTGTCTGAGGATGACCTACACACCACTTAAATGTCATGAAAATGTCTGTCCCCTGAGACCGACACATACAAGCGTCGTTTAGCACACAAGAATGAGTTGAAAGAGATGAGAAAACAAATTCAATCAAACACATCTTTTGTCGACTTGCGTATGTGTCAGTTTCAGGAATCACAATTTTACACGAAATCTTTCCTTACGTTCCCCGACTTTTTACAAACATAAATTACGTGCCGTTTAAAATTCATAATTAGCCGGCGTCGGTGGTGTAGTGGTAAGCGTGACTGCTACTTGGCACCCCAGTGGGTCTGGGTTCAATCCCAGTCGACGTCGGTGGTTTTTCTGAGGCGAAAAAACTGGTCACGTCTTCCTTCGGAAGGGAAGTAAAGCCGTTGGTCCCGGTTCATATTCATGAGTCGTTAGGTAGGGTCCAGGTGGTGGAGTCGTCTTCCTGATTGTCACCATGTGAGGAAATAGGCCGACGTAAAATAAAGATTAAAAAAAAAAAAATCATAATTTCTAAGTGTGTAGAAGTAGATCCGAAATTGTCCATCTGATGTAAAGCGAATAAATCTCTGATTGATATTCTTGGTAGAAATGACAATTTCGATAATGCTACTGGAGACAGTGAAACTGATCGACGCTCATCGGTAAATGAACCAGAACCGTGTTCTTCGTGTCTTCAAAACCGCACGCAATTCAAAACTATTTCTCAAGTAATCCGAATCCATAGTAATAGGAATCGGTATCTGAAGTCGAAATCAAAGCTTATTTAGGGATTATCGTTCTAATGGGACTGAAACCTCATCCAAGTTTTGATTTGTACTGGTAGAGTAATCCTTTCTTCCGTTCGGACGAGTTTGCTACAATTATGCCGTGTAAGATATTCAATAACTTACAGAAAACTTGCATTTGAATGATAACTATATGAATTCTCCGAAGGACTCCGTTAATTTTGACAATTTGTACAAAGTTCTCTCACTTCTGGATTTATTGAGCATTGCATGTCACAGATCAAGACAAGCAACACGGAACGAAAACCACCAATTCTTCCTCTAATTTTCCAGTTACAGGTATTCCACTAAAAAGCTCACAATTTCCAGGATTCATACATGGAAAGGTTTATTCTATTGTTTACAATGGTGTTCCCTAAGCGGGCCCTCCGCGTTCTATCTCTAATATACATGCTGTCATCGAAAATATTGTTTTCAAATCCGGTCTCAGAATTTGATTTTACACGAGACGTAATTCATGTTTGTAAAAGTCGGGGAACGTAAAGAAAGATTTCGTGTAATTATGTCTCCTTAAACTGACACATACGCAATTCGACGAAAGATGTGTTTGATTGAATTTATTTTCTCATCTCTTTCAACTGATTATTATGTGCTAAAGGACGCTTGCATGTGTCGGTCTCAGGGGACAGAAATTTACATGACATTTTGGTAGTGTGTGCTTGTCATCGTCAGTCTCAAGTAACACTTTCCTATGACTATGTGCTTCATTTCGTGATCGAATGATCGACTGATGTCAGATGACTACCCTGATCAAAACATTCACCCCTTTCGAAAATGTTGCAATACCATTTAGTTATTATACCATGAGCAAATCAGGTATTTCGGTTATTCATTCCATAAAAAAATTGATGAATAACAACATAAGTTGTCAATAAAATGAAAAGTGTACTTTTTGTCGTTTCCCTTAGATTGATAGTAAGAAGTCTAAGAGTGAATTGCGGCATAGCCCGCCAGTATCACACCTGATGTTAGTGCCTTTATATAAACGTTCTACGACGTGGCAGTGAAACAATGATAAGAAAATGTGATACTTTCACTACTGGTCAAATTCTTGGTCTCACATGCATGTTTATAGCATGAGATAAGCTCTCTCAAAGTCGACAAGGTGACAAATTTGACCTACGAGAGGGACACGAGGAACCCACGTAGCCTTCAGTAGATATCAACGGAAAAGGGAAAAGAATAGTCGGAGAGAATATTTAAACAGAATGCTCTGTTTGGTGTAGAGAACAAACATTTATTAAAAACGGTCGTTGGGAGCATCTAGTCTAAGAAGGTTAAGTGATGCTTCATTTTTCTTCAAATGGTTGGGTCTTTAGCATTAACTATAGTCCTAGCCCAATGTGACTTATGGTTATAGCGCCATTATTCGCTCAATGGAAAGAGAAGAATATCTGAGGAGATAAAAAACGAGTGGGGAAATTTCTTTGATTGCAGCATCAAAGATTTACCAAACAGGCAATTTTCCAAAATTGAAGCTGTTTTCCAACTTTAAACTGTCCCTGTAGCTTATTTGTTTCTGAGATTTAGCAGTGAATAATTATGATAATGTGTTCCAATTACATAGAATAGGCAGTTTATTAAGGTATCAATTTTTGAAACATTGTATGACGATTCAAGACAATGTGACAGAGGCTAGAAGTTTGTTTCAATAAAAATATGTTAATTGACTGACCAATGACTGATCACCGCATTGTGAGTGCCACCAAAACAAATTTCATTTCAAAGTTGGCAATTTTGGTTTTCTTGCTTCTCAATAATAAATTTAAATAAATAATCCAATATAATATACGAATGATGATAAATGCTGGTTGAGCCGGCATAAGCCGAAGGAAATTTATTTATCTGCTGTAAATGTTGGATAAAGCTTGGTTTAAATTATTTATCCAAGATTGATGGATCTGATGTTGATTTTTTTCTTCTGGTTAGGATGAAATCCTAAAACCAAGAAAATGGGATCTAATCTGACCTAATCTAATGAAATCAAATCTAATCTAATCAAATAAGCTAAATTTTATAGTACAGATTGACAACACGTTTAATCACTGTTAATACTACTAACGTGAAAATTTGTATCAAAATTAAAGGAGATAAATAGATATCAGCGACCGCAGCTTTGTTCGCAATATTTTCAAATGAACCAACTCGATAAGTATCAGCTAATGCATAGTACGGATTCAGCTCTACGTAATTAGTGACATAATAAATCTCGCAAAAACATACTGTCTTCGTAGAATTGGAAATGATAGATAAAGGTATAAAAAGGAAAGAGCTCACCCAGATTTCATAGACGTCCCGAGTAACCACAGCGATTTATCATCTAAAATCGGTCCGTTCGCTCCTCAGATCAGTTGAGGTATTCACTCTGAGATGATGTCGCATAACCGTGTTAATTTTGGTTCTCTGTCAACCAACGCTTTGTTTCCACAACCAGGACAAGCAGCTGATTTTCTTCTAGAACCAAATCAGCAAAAATTGGTCCAACTACGGAGAAAAATAAACGTAGTGGCTGCCTTGTCCATTGAGCAAAATCTGCACTTTTCTACACTTTCAGAGTCGTTTGTAGGCCATAAATGCATAATTTACTTGTATACATAAGGTGTGGCCCAGTAAGAATTGGAACATAGTCTATTGCGCATATTTCGGATATACATTAACAAAATAGTATTCTGTTTTAACTAAAATGTTCGACTTTATGTGAACTTAAGAGGGAAAATACAAAAAAAATTAATCCTCTCGATTTCGAAGAAATTTGCGGACTTTTCCCGGAATACGTTTTATCAACCGGCGCACATTATTCTCATCCATCGTTCTGGTAATCTTATTCCACTGCCATTCACCGCCAGCTTCCTCTTCATAATAGCCCAAAATCTCTCTATCGGTCTGAGCTGGGGACAGTTTGGTGGGTTGAGTTCTTTCGGTATAAACTGAATCCCGTTAATTTCATGCCACTGTAGCACTGTTTTACTGTAATGACAGATTGCAAGATCTGGCCAAAGCATGACAGGTTCAGTGTGGGATCTTATGAATGGCAATATTCGCTTTTGGAGACATTCCGTTCTGTACAGCTCTGAATTAAATGTCTTATCAGTGATGAAATCCTTGGTCTTCCTACCGCAGCTACAGATATCTTGCCAAATCATGTATTTACATGCAAATTTATCTGTAATCACAAACTTGAATTTGGCAGGAACATCTCCCCGAGCCGTAGCCAAGTAAAATATTTGTCCCGGTAGCTGTTTGAAATCGGCCTTTACATAGGTTTCATCATCCATGAGGAGACAGCCATTGAATTTTGTCAACACCTGATCATACAGTTTTCTGGCACGGATTCTGGCCACATTGTTCTGCTTTTGATCCCTATTTGGTTGTCTACAGGCACGGTATGACTTGAAGCCTTTCCGGAAACGAATCCAAAAGTACGTTTTGGCCCAGACCACGAAGGGTTTTCCAAATGATTGCGCACAATAATTTTTCTTCTTTCTTCTTCCATTTAGTATTTCTCTGAAACACGTTCGAACTGTACCGCGAAAAAAAAAAACTTCTGATGTTGTTATTGTTATAGGGAACACATAAGATGTCATAGTTTACAAATCCGACCACTAGGGTCGCTGTAAGAATCAAAAATGTTTGTTCCAATACTAAATGGGCCACACCTTATTGCTAACATTGCACAATTGCAAACATATTGCCACCAACGCTTCTAATCTTCAAAGGCCAAAGTATATTGCCACAATTTTTTCAAGTTTTTAAATAGTTTTTTTTTAAACAAACTTTATATAAATAAATGGGTTTCCTACCAGTTAAATATTCCATTTCCGTGGCCTTACAAAGGATTAAGGAAGAGTTCTCATTATAACTGCAATACTTTACTTTGAATAATCATTAATCTATGACAATTTTGTGCTCGGCAAAAACATTTAGAGAATGATTACAGACGAGTTATGTTTACAGCAAAATAAAACAACAAAACCTGAATGTAATCCACTGTCAACCAGGCGGTCGTGCCTTGTGCAGAAGCCGTCTAACTTTCTCTGTAAAAAAAGCTTCGTTTTGCTGGTCGATTAGCTCTATTTTTAAAAATTCAATATTATCAGCCAATGCTAAATATTAATTAGAATAAATCACACCGAATCAAAATTCCTAATGGCAATACCTACGCCCCACCGTTTGAAACTCTTTATCACCTGATTATTCCATTCCAGCAAGCTCAACACAATTCTAATAAACAGGCCCGTAGTCCATATTCTTGGAAATTATAATTTCCAATGACAGCAGTTTGAGCCCCCATGTCATTCCCTCCTTCACTCATAGGATCGGCTCTGCTTGTCTCGCCATTCGAGCAGCCGAAAGCGGAAAAGCAACTTTTACTTCCACTCCAACTCACTTTACTCGAGGAAATAAAGCCCTCGTCGTTTCAATCACCGCGGACGCTGTTCTGCTGATTACCCTCACTCATCAATATGCAAATGAATCTGAGATAAAGTTTTCATCAACTTTATCGATAATAACCGTCCCAATCGGTTCGCCGATCCGTGATGAAAAACCTCTCGCCTTCTCTATCGCTCTTTCATTCTTTCGGATATTAAACGATTGTTGCTGAAAAGTTTCGACTGCTTATTATCATCTGTGTTGGATGGGTACTTACTTTAATCCGATGCTCCTGTAAAATATTGTAGATTTCCTGCATCTCGTGTATCTGCAGCTCAACCGTCAGCGTCGTCGTCTGGATGGTATTAATCGTCTGCATGACACTTTTGAAATGCGAAAGCTCCTTGACGTTCCGGTCCAGCTCGGTTCGTAAGCTCTGGAAACAGAGACACACAGACAAAGTGAGATAGGTGAAACACATGTAACGAGATTTAACTTTTTCGAGCCGGGTGCAGTCGGGCGGAAAATCCCCCTGCCTTGACAGGAGAGTGATCCTCCCGAGAAGAGTTTCATAAACAAATTTCCTACCTGCTGTAGGACTGCTCTGTCAAGGTGGCAAGGCCAGAATAAAGCACCGCGGAAATGGTGAAAAATATAAACAAACTATGAATAATAAATTACCAGCCTCCGCCGGCTGAGACCGAGAGCAACCCGTATATGCCAGGGAAAAGTGCTGTGCTCATAAACATAATCTTTGACGGTATGTGGTTGAGAAATTAGCCCTTGGAATAACAGCGATCTGCATTGGGGTTTTCAGAATTTCATGTTCTGCTTAGAATTCTCCCGAATAATCCCAAAGCTTTCATCCAATTACTAGGTCCTTCAAAAGTAAGCAGCACTTTAAGTAGGAGCATTTTCATCCTTGAACCCCTCTTGATCCTAACCACCCCTTCTATTGCCACAATTTATTTGCTAGCATTGTCATATTTTTCCGGTCCTGGTCAGAATGGACAGGACGGACTGGATTCCTCTGCCGGGTGTTAAGAATTTATACGTGTCAAACTCGAGCTCAGCTGGACCCAGGGTAGACCGACTGGTTGCGAAGAGGCTCAGGAGATGGTTGAATATTTCATAAAGTGCCAACCAGAAATCTCAGGATGTACGTCATGGAATAGAAATTTATTCGACTGAATTTTTAATCAACGTTCCAAGGGTCAGAAGACTACACCGACGGCTTTGGTGATAAGGTGAGGTGGGGTGGTCTTCATCAGGGGATAACAAAAGCCTACGATCAACGCAACGACTTTCAACGTCGTGTTGGAGTGATGCTAATTTAGTGACATGAGCAGGATAGAGCTAATCAAATTAAAGATAATGACTGAGGATTTTCCGCTTTAAGGTGGGAGATAATGGGAATTTCATCTTTGCGGAATCACTCGCATTGAATACGGAATGGAGCCTTGGAGCATACCACACTGATGGCAAATTAAATTTCGAAGCAAATATCAGCCAATCATGGCGGCATCAATTCAAATGCTATCTCTTTGTATCGAATCGGTCGAATGGAATGTCTTGCACATACCGGGGTTATACAGCACCTTTTCCGGTGAAAAGAAAGCCTTAGGATGAAATTCTAATTTCTGCTGTTCGCACACAGGTGCCCTACATTCCGATCTCAACCAGAAGCAGAGAGATAGACTGTTGTCAGGTGCTGTAGAATAAATACACTTGAGGTTCGCCTACACACACAGGACACTATGAAGATGAGCGACTGCAGTCTAGATTGAGTGCATCACCAATCGGTGTCCGTGTGTCTTCTTTTCGTCGCGTTCCGGTTGTTACTCCCTTAAGGTGCAAATACAGTGCTTGGTATTGTGGTTCGAATTCCCTTTTGTCAGGATTTCTCAGTCGGTGAGTTGAAGACACAAATGAAGTTTTCATTCCGTGCACCGGCGTAGGTAGGTTCACTAGTTGCTCTAGTAGACTCCTCATCGACGCCACTGCCCACTGAAGATGTCCCGGGTGTCTAGTATTGAGAATTTCGTTCCCTGTCATCTACCATCTCGAATCAACTAGCCACCGGCATTCAATCTATTCCTCTTTCCCAACCCTTTTCTCTCACCTGCATGTGGTCGTTCAGTTCAATCATCTGCAGGCGTGTCCGATCGGCCAGGATATTTCCCAGGGTGTTGCGCCACTCGACGGCATGATCGATAATGCTCTTAATTAACGGCTGCAAATTAATCCGTATCGATTTGATGTCGTGATAAGGCCGGATCCGTTCCAGTTCGTTTACGATCTGCGTGTAGAAGATGAACTTCTCGTCCAACCGGACCAGGGGCAGGTTCTGCGAGAGGTACTTTTCGCAGACGCTCATCTTCTCGTACATCCAAAGATTTTTGTACTTTTGCCAGCTGAAAGACGGACATGGCGGAACAAATATTATTATGGAAGACTTTCACAGGAGGGAGAACCGAAAGAAATGAAATATTACCATTTTAAATACACCAGAACATCGGCCACTAAATTTTGGATAGTTTGTTGCAAGTTTATAACAAGTTCGCAAACTTTCGGAATCTGTAATGTGGGTGAGCAGAGAAAAACAGGAAAAAGAGTGAGACGGGTAAACAAATTTATCAAAGTCAAATAAAATATCGATAAATTGTGCAAAACTGCAGCGTGTTCTTCTATGACTACCGCTATTACGACGATGACTGTTGCAGGTACGGCGGTGAGGAGTCGCAACTATTGAGTTATAACTTCGTCGTTCCTCATCGAAATAGCACACTTTTTCACTGTTTCGAGTGGTACAGCAGTCTCGGGATGGGTGCGGAGATGAGTGATGGGTTGCAAAGTTTGGGAGAATCGTCCCCCGTCGCCTACCGCTCACCGCCCGGATGCAAACGTGCATGGCATGACAGTTTGGAGAACAACATTTTTCTGTCGAGAAGTAGCGTAACCCATGTGCAAAAATGTGTCTCACTTCAACTCCGATGCCAACGGGTCCTGTTCCGTGTACTTTGTTGTGCATACACAAAACGAGTTCCGTTGTTGTCGTGATGTATCTTCTACACTTACGCTCGGATGGAGCGCCCCTTTAAGCTACTTGCTTACCTGTACGACGTCTTCGAAGAACGTGAAGATGAATGTTTCGTTGTTGCATTTGCCGTCTGGGCAGGAAAGGCAGGTTTCGGCCATCCACCTACGGAGGCACTGGAGCCTGGGTGCAATAAGGAGAATGGAAAGTTTTTAATTGAATTCAAGGAGTTTCACTGCGGGTGATAATGGATGCGGAATTTTGTGCGTTTGGGGAACTTTGTGCAATCGAGGCACATCAGTGACATTCATGGAAAACTGTTTGTTTTGGTAGACGGATATTGATATGGTTGAAATTGATACTGAAAGTGTATGGTTTGAATTCTTGGAGCGCTTCAAACACAACATAGATAAATTTAAATATTCTTTTAGTACAGTGTATCTCCTCTTTTTCACTCTTGGTTTATTTCAGCTGGGTATTTTGAACAGCGAAATTGATTATACCCATTTTGAGTGTATTCTTTTAGCAGCTTATCGCTGAAGATAAATAAGCCATTCCGTTTGTTTATATTTATCAGCTACCATGGAAGCCATACGGGAGCAAGTTTTAAAATTACATTTGCAAAAGCTTAAAGCGTGACAGATATTTAATAGTCTTAAGCAGCTCGGAGTGAGTAAGCGTTTTGTTTTTCGTACCTTGAAACGGTTCAAGGAAACTGGAAACGTCCATATGCAACACAAAGGAGGTGCCAGACGAACTGCCAGAACGAAGAAAAACATCAAATGTGTGAGGGAGCGAATAAGGCGTAATCCGGCCGTATCTGGCCGCAAATTGAGCAAACAATTTCAAATATCTCCTGCTTCAACGAACAGGCTCCTCAGACATGATCTGGAATGCAAACCGTTCAAGAAACAACGGGTTCACGGGTTGACGGAGCGTCAAAAACTAGCCAAGGTCCAACGAAGCAGAAATCTTTTGGTTTGTCACGGTGACTGCGAGATTTTATTTTGTGATGAAAAGCTATTCCTCCTTCAGGTCAGTCATAATCAACAAAATGAACGTGTGTATGGCAAAAGTCTTGCCAATATTCCAAAAGATAACCTAGCTGTAGGACGCTGTCAGAATTTGTCGAAAATCATGGTATGGGGCGCCGTTTCACGAAAAGGAAAACTTCCTCCACTTTTCATAGAAGCTAACGTAGAAATCAACACTGAATATTACATCGAGCAGGTTTTGTAGAACCATCTGCTTCCTCATGCTTCCATGCTGTATGGGAATACACCATATTATTTCCAACAGGACTCAGTCCAGCAAAGAAGTTAGTCTCACACTAACGCAGCCAATTCTTGAAAGCATCCTGGAAAACGACGACTTCTTGAATGCATCATTTTTCTTGTCGCCAGCTAGGCCAACTGCGTAGCATGTGCCGCAGAGAGGACTCCAAGTAATAGAGCGATTTCAGAAAGAGTGTCTAAAATCGCTCTACTACTTCGAATCAAGGGAAGTAAGAAAGCGTGGACCTCCCATACCAAATGCTTCCATGTAGAGTTAAATAATGTGATAATTTATATTTTATCGTTGGGAGCATAGATGCTAGAAAGATTAGTTTATGCTTCTTTTGCCTGTGAGTGGACTTTTGGCATTTGCACCAAAAGTTTCGCAATAAATTGCTGCAATAAACGTTCTCCACGGTACAGAGAAATAAAACGCTATACATACAGAGGATACAGAGGAATAAATGCATTTCTCGCGATAAATTTCACCGTTGATGGTCCCAGTGTTGAAAAAAAACTTTTTTTGGCGCATGAGCAAATAGCCTGCTACACAAGAACTTTTTTTCCTAACTTCTCCATTCTGATCGTTCTTCTGTCATCAGGTACAACCGCATTATAAAACTGTGGCCCCGGTAGCGTAGTTGTGTCCAGTTTGTAATATGTTTCGTCATCCATCAAAATGCTTTTTGACGCTTTGGACAATTCCAACGGATATTCACAGATTCTTGGCAACATGACTGTGTTCGATTTTTCAGTTAACAGAAGCTTAACACATTTCCTCGCCTTTTGTGAGTTGACAGGGCCACGTCTGGTTCTGGATCTTGACAGATCATCCACAGTATGCTCAACAATCAATATGCAACTAGCGATTTGAAATTGGTTCACTGTTGTAGAACCCCTTGGTCCGAAGTACACCTTGAAGCCAGCACCTAACTATACATACCTATTTGCGCCTTTGATTTGATTTGCTGTGTTATTTTGACAGAATATTTGAGAGTGTGTTCGTGTGGGTTAATTATGAGGGGTGTTTATTAGGCTGGGACCGAAGTGGGACGGATGTGATAGTGCGGCGAGAGAAAAAAAATTTTTTTTTTGGGGGGCCCGTGGTTGGAGAGGTCTGTGGGGTGCCCTCTCCATTGTTTTTGTTGTGTATACCTTTTTCTTTTTTTTTTCTTGGGGATAGTTAGACAAAATCTGTGGTGGTTTTTGGATAAAAAAACTGTGTCTATTTTTTCTTTATTTTGTAACTTTTTTGAAAAAAAGTGGGGGGTGTGTGGTGATGATGAAGGATGAATTAATTAATTAAGATTGAGTTGTTTTGTTGTGGTGGGGTGGCTTCTTTTTTAAAATACAGTTTTTTGCTTTATGTTTGAAAAACACGGAAAAAAATCCGTGCCCAGATCCGTGAACTGCAGTCATGAATTCGAGAACAAGCAAAAATACACCATGAACTGAATCACGTAATCATGAACTAAATAACGTTTAAAGGGAAAAATCCTGAAAACGTGAACTAGTTCACGGTCTGTTTTCATTTTCTGGAACGCCTTTTTGGCAATTATTATGAAATTCTGAGAGATCTTTTTTTCTATGGAATTGGTGGTGTCCCCCCGTTTATCAAAATTCCTTTTTTGGCTTCTTAAGAAACAGCTTGATTGTTCGTTTTGGTCTGGGGTTGTGTGTTGTGGGGGGGGCTCCGCGCTATGTGGTGTTGTGGAGCAGTGAAATTGTTCAAAATTTTTTTTTTTGTTTTCTTGCGAGGGAGGGTGTTGGTGGGTGGCGGTGGAAAGTGAGAATAGGGGGGGAAATTCTCAGAAATTCTTCTCTTTACAGAGAGCCAGTAATGGTGCTATAACAATAAACGATATGAGGCTATAGTTAATGCTTATGCCCCAACCGTTTGAAGAGAAATGCAGCATCACTTAACCTTCTTAGACTAGATGCTCCCAACAAACAATTTTAAATTTTTTTTTGTTCTGAACATCAGGCAGGGCATGCTGTTTAACTATTTTCTCCAACTGTTAATTACCCTTGTCCGTTGATATCTACTGAAAGCTACGTGGGTTCCCCGTGGCTTCTTAAGGTCGATACCAAATCCTCCCTATCTCCAACGGGTGTGGCTAGGTGAGCGATCGAGGAGTGTCTTCGTGAAGATTATTGCGTCACGAAACGTATCACTAACTGGTTCCGTTTCATGGTGGCATGCAATGTCTTCAACGAATTATTCCTCATCGTTGCTCCATCCACGAGGTGTGCAAACGTCAATGCTAATGCGAATGATGATAGAAGCGAAGGCATTGTTGAAATAGTTCAATTGTTGTTGGCAGCTTGCAAAGAATATTGTTGTTGCCTTTTCTCTGGGCCTGGGTTAGTGAACCCCTGTGAGGTGATCGAACTCGAGTGACGCTGAAGTTATGTACCCAAGCGAATAGAACAGTGACTGTTGGTTGTTCGTTCGTTATTGCCATAGTGCGTAAATCGATCGGGTGATATCGATGAAATTATGTGACATGGACTATTGACTCTTTTCCCGAGCACGTGTGCATAGTGACTCTTTGCTCAAGGGGTCCTCGAATTTTCGTGTTGGTTACTACGTTCGTGCAGGAAAGGATTTCACATTTCGTTTCAGCTATCGTGACGCACGACGGGAAGGAGATAATCGATCGAGTCCGAGACGCATCGGGAAAGATTTCCACCACGATACGGGAAGGAGTTATCCCGTGCCGTCGCAACCACGTACCGTCGCGTATAAAATCCAGATCATTGTTTTTGTTAGTGCATTCGTTCGGTTAACAATTTCGTTGTGAAATGGCCACCAAGAAGGCAAAGGACAAAAAATTGAGGGAAAACTTCACGGTCCGTCGGTCACTATTTTTGACACCCGAAACTGTTGAGACATTCGTGAAGAATTTTGAGGAGGATCGCGATTTCGCTCAAATTCCAGTGTGGTTGGAGCTTCTAGACCAAGCTTTCCATGACTGGTTCGGTCCTAGATCGAAAATCTGGATTAGGTGATGCTCCATTGGTCAAACATCTTCATTTGATGCCTCATGCCGTACATCGTCTGGAAATTCATTAAACGATCTCCAACTCATCGGCCCGGTTGTGCAAGAGGTTCTACAATCAATATAAATTCGATACTGGACCAAACCGATCGGAGTTGTGGCGGACGTCGAAAAGATGTACGAGGATAAACCACGAGCTGGCAAAGCTCTATGGCGAACACAGTATTCAGAAAGTCGCTAAAGCTGGAAGAGTACAATGGGCGGGACATGTTGTAAGAATGTCGGACAACAACCCCGTAAAAAAATGTGTTTGCCTCAAATCCGACCAGTACAAGACGCAGAGCAGCGCAGCGAGCTATGGGGCTAAACCAAGTGTAGCAAGACCTTGGAAGTGTGGGACACTCGAGGTACTGGAGACAAGCAACCCACAACCGTGTTTTATGGAGAAATATCGTGACGCAGGTGCGGTCCTAATAGGACGTTGGACCAGCATAGGTAAGTAAGTAAGTAAGTGAGTAAGTAAGTAAGTAAGTAAGTAAGTATGACGCAAACAAGCCATGCTTCGAGCGAAAAAAATAGTCGAATCGTCTTATCGAAAAAATGTGTCGAATCGTCTTATAAGGTAGTGACTCCAAATCGTTATGGTAAACAAACCAAGATGAAAACTAGGAAAAATTAATCTAACTTGTACACTTTTTAAGATAAAGAAACTGAAATTTTGAGTGATTGGGTGAATGATTGAGTGATAATCGACGATGAAACATACGTCAAGGAAGACTTCATGGCAACCGGAAAAGTTGGCAGACATGTTTAAGCATACGGAACTCTCGAAGTTCGCTCGGGAATAAATAAAATATGGTGCCTGGGGCGAGAACCCTCTCAAAACCCCAGGGCTGCCCCCAGCGGGAATTTTTGGGCCTTTGGCGAACAAAAAGTGAAAAAAATAAAAAAGGGGGGGGGAAGGGAAAAGGGGGGGGGGAAAGGTGGTGTGGTGGGGGGGAGGAAGGGAAGGAGGTAACAGTACATGATATGAGGAGGGAGAATAAATTAATAGTCCTGTATTTTTTTTTTTTTTTTTTTGTGTTGTAAATTATATTAAAACTAAAAGAAAAAAAAAATGTAATTTCATTTTCATTTTCATTTTGCAGCGTTTGGTGGGGCAATGAGAGCGCAAGTCAATCCAAAGCCGAGGGTTAGGGAGGGGTAATGGCGAACTGGTCTATGCGGACTACTTGAACGCCATTGGGTAGGGAAGGGATTGGAGATGTAGGTTATTGAGTGCTTGAGTGCTTTTGAGAGATTTACGCTGCAAAATGTAAATGAGTCATGAAGTCCATTTCCCTTTGAATCACCCTTTACTTTAAACATTTATTCTTGAGCAGAAATTGAAATGGAATCGAAATTACACTGAAATGGAACCGAAACGGGATCGAAATGAAATTGAAATGGATGCAAAACGGATTCGAAACGCAACCGGAATAGAACCGAAATGGAATTCTAATGGAATTGAAATGAAATCGAAACGAAACCAAAGCGGACCCAAAATAGAACCGAAATGGAGCCGATACGGAATTGAAACGAAACCGATATGGAACTGAACCAGAAGTGAAATGGAACTACTGTGATTAACACCCCTCTTCAATAGTAAGTCAAACACTAGACCCTCACTGAGCGGACCCTCTGCACTGTTGCTAAAATAAACTACTTGGAAAGGTTAAATATACTACTCGTGCTTCCTAAGCGGGCCCTCCGCGTCCTATCTCTAATAAACATGCTTGTCATCGTCAGTATAAAGTAACACTTTTCTGTGGCTTTGTGCTTCATTTCGAACAGTCAGATATTTACCATGATCAAAACATTCACCATTTTCGAAAATTTTGCAATTACTTTCACTTATTACACCATGGGTAAACCAGGTATTTTGGTTATTCATTCCATGAAACAAATGGATAAACAACAACATAAGTTGCCACGAAAATGAAAAGTGTACTTTTAGTCGTTTCCCTTTGATTGAAAGTAAAAAGTCTAAGAGTGAATTGCGGCCAGTATCACACCTGATGTTAGTGCCTTTATACAAACGTTCTGCGACGTGGCAATGAAATAAATGTGCAGAATATGTGATACTTTCACTACTGGTCAAATTCTTGGTCTCACATGCATGTTTATAGCATGAGATAAGCCCTCTCACCATCGACAAGGTGACAAATTTGACCCGCGAGAGGGAAAAATAAATTTTTATTTTAGGTTTAAAAAATAAAATATTTGGGAAAAATGGTGGTGGGGGCAAATTTGGTACAATCCCCCTTTACAGACTGCAAAGAAAGATTTTTGGGGGGTTGTATTTTTTTGTTGAAGGGGGAAAAAAGTAATTATTTTTTTTTTTTTTGTTGTTGGGTTATTATTGGTGGTGTTGGTTTTTTGTGTTATGTGTGGCGGGCGAGAAGGGGAAGGGGGGGGTGATGTTTGTGGGGGGGGAGTGGGGGGGGGGGAGGGGTTGTGGGGGGGTTTGGTTTTGGGGGTGGTGGTGGGGGGAAAAAAGGTTTCACAAGTTGTTTCAAGCCTTCAGCGCTATTTTTTTTTCTGAGTCGCGAGTGAAATCGAGTCTTAGTTTTCTGAAGTAGAAAACGTTGAGTGTTAAACAGTGCAACAACGTCATTAATTGCAATTAGCGATATTGCCACGACCTAAACGCCATATTGCTCCGCATCTATACGGCACGCACACCAGCAGTCCATCGTGTGTAGCGTGCAGTCGATCATCTGCTAACCATTACCGATCAGCAACATCATCATCGTCATCATTATCATCATCGTTCAGCTCAACGTCTAGCCGGCACACGCGGCCACGAATCGTCGTTCGACAGCAGCACATTCGTCGCCCGGCTGCAGCAGATCAGTGATATATATAAGATAAGCTTTTGTTCTCTTTCTTCTGAATATATTGTTTTGTATTGTGTGGAGAGTGAGTGAGAGTGAGTGAGAGTGTGTGAGAGCGTGTGAGAGAGTGTGCTTAGGTTTAGTTTGTTGTGTGCTTAGGTTTAGTTTGTTTATCTGTGATTGATTGTAGATAATTGCGTTAGTGGTTGAGCATCATAAGCTCCCACGGGTGCGACATGGATGCTTTGTCGGAAGATGATTCATCCATGCCGCCAAATGATGGGGTAGCTCTTAAAGTTACCCGATCGCGTGCTTATCCAGATAGTTCAGCTGGTCCTTGGGTTGTCTATTTTCGGCCCAAAACGAAACCTCTCAATATTTACCAGATTTCAAACGATCTGACGAAACGATTCTCGGCCGTGACCGAGATAATTAAGGTGAGACCCAATAAATTAAAAGTTGTTGTGTCCAACCTTAAACAAGCTAACGAAATTGCTGTCTCTCAGTTTTTTACACTGGAGTATTTAGTGTACATCCCAGCTCGAGGTATTGAGATTGAAGGGGTGGTCACCGAAGCGAGCTTGACCCCTGAGATCCTGTTGAAGCAGGGGGTTGGTCGCTTTAAGAACCCTCTGCTTCCTTCAGTCAAGATACTGGATGTGCAAAAACTAGGCACAGTATCGATCAGTGAGGGTAAAAAGAAATTTACCAACTCGGACTCGTTTCGTGTGACCTTCTCTGGTTCAGCCCTCCCTCAATACGTCGAGTTGGGAAAACTTCGACTACCTGTGCGGTTGTTTGTACCTCGGGTCATGATCTGCCAAAAATGCAAGCAGATGGGACATACGACCTCCCATTGCGGCAATAAGGCACGCTGCTCCAACTGCGGGGAGAAACATGAGGATGGCGCCTGTGCAGACAGCACACCAAAATGCGCTTTCTGTAAGGGAACTCCTCCTCATGCTCTCTCTTCGTGCCCGGCGTACAAACAACACGGGGAAAAAATAGAACGCTCGCTAAAACAGCGTTCCAGGCAATCTTTTGCCGAAATGGTGAAAAAGGCCTCCCCATCACCCAATGCCAATACAAATCCCTTTGCTCCTCTGTCAGATGACGAGTCTGACTTTGATTCGGCTGAAGAGGGAACATCGTTCACTTTTCCGGAAGGTGCTTCAAGGAAGCGAAGACGCGTCCGCCCACGGAAAGTTGCTGAAAAGAAGCCCGAGACCAGCATGCCCATTTCAAAAAAAGGTGGGAAAAAGGAAAATCCAATTCCTCCTGGTTTTCGTAGTACTAACTACACCCAGGACTTTCCATCTCTCCCGGGGACATCCAAAACCCCTGATGCCCCAATTTTAAGAACAGAAGCCCCTTCCTCGACTGGGCTGTTCTCATTTGATAACATTGTCGAAGGTATCTTCAAGTACCTCGAAATTTCTGACCCTCTCAAAAGCATTGTTTTGGCAATGCTTCCAACAGTGAAGACTTTTTTGAAGCAATTGACAATTAAGTGGCCCCTCCTTGCAGCTATCATCTCCTTCGATGGATAATTTTCCAAATGAGGTCGGGGATTTGATCACTGTTCTACAGTGGAATTGTCGAAGTTTGATTCCTAAATTGGAATCATTCAAATTTTTAACTCACAATACCGGTTGTGATGCTTTCGCTCTTTGTGAAACATGGCTCTCTTCCGAAATCGATCTTCCGTTTCATGATTTCAATATTATTCGTCTTGATCGTGAGGATTCACGTGGAGGAGGAGTACTTCTGGGGATCAAAAAGTGCTACTCCTTCTATAGAGTGAATTTTCCTCCTATTCCAGGTATTGAAGTTGTCGCATGTCAGGCTGTTATTAAAAATAAAAGCCTTTGCATTGCTTCCGTTTATATTCCTCCTAGAGCCTCAATAAACCGAAAACAACTTTCAGATATTTGTTCGGTTCTTCCTGCTCCACGGTTGATCATGGGAGATTTTAACTCTCACGGTACAGGCTGGGGAGAACTGTACGACGACAACCGGTCTTCCTTGTTATATGACCTCTGTGACAACTTCAATATGACAGTTCTTAACAATGGAGAAGTAACACGTTTGGCTGGAACATCCTCAGTTGGCAGTAGATTAGACCTCACACTTTGTTCGAATTCATTATCGTTGGATTGCACATGGAATGTGATTCAAGATCCCCACGGTAGTGATCACTTGCCCATAAAAATTTCGGTTGCCACCGGGTTCAATCCGTCGAAATCTGTAAACGTCACGTATGATCTTACCCGTCACATCGATTGGACAAAGTTCAGGACAGCAGTAGATGAAGCCGTAACGACGGTAGAAAGGCTTTCACCGCTAGAAGAATATAACTTCCTCTCCAACCTGATCTTAGACAGCGCGCTTCAAGCTCAAACTCGACCAGTTCCAGGGACGTCATTTCGCAGGAAACCTCCTTCTCCATGGTGGGATCAGCAATGCACCGAGGTTTACCGTAAAAAGTCCGACGCGTTTAAAGTTTTCCGTAGACGTGGAACACCTGAGCACTTCGAAGTATACACGGCTCTTGAACGTGAACTTAAGAGCCTCATCAAGGCCAAGAAACGCGGATACTGGCGAAGATTCGTGGACGGGCTATCGCGCGAGACGTCGATGAGTACTCTTTGGAACACGGCGCGAAGATTGCGTAACCGAACTACGAACAACGAGAGCGAAGAGTACTCGGATCAATGGATCCTCAAGTTCGCGCGAAAAGTTTGTCCAGATTCTGTGCCGGCACGGATCATTCCTCGCGAAACCGAGAATCCGATAGATGAGATCAGCCAACCTTTTTCAATGGTAGAACTCTCTCTCGCGCTCCTTTCGTGTGGCAATACGGCTCCAGGAGCTGATAGAATCAAGTTCAACTTGCTTAAGAACCTTCCAGACGTCGCGAAGAGGCGCATGTTGAACTTGTTTAATCAGTTTTTGGAGCTCAACATTGTACCAGAAGATTGGAGGCGGGTGAGAGTTATCGCCATTCAAAAACCTGGCAAACCCGCGTCCGACCACAACTCCTATCGACCCATCGCGATGTTATCTTGTATTCGAAAGTTGTTGGAGAAAATGATCCTCTTCCGTCTGGACAAATGGGTTGAGACGAACAACCTGCTTTCAGATACTCAATATGGTTTCCGTAGGGGTAAGGGAACGAACGACTGTCTCGCGTTACTTTCCACGGATATTCAGTTAGCTTTTGCTAAAAAAGAGCAAATGGCTTCTGTATTCTTGGATATCAAGGGGGCTTTTGATTCAGTATCTGTTGAAGTTCTTTCAGATAAACTCCACGCTTGTGGCTTTTCACCATTAATGAATAATTTTTTGTACAATTTGCTGTCAGAGAAACATATGAGCTTCTCTCATGGAACCTCTACAGCTTCACGATTTAGCTACATGGGTCTCCCCCAGGGATCATGTTTAAGCCCCCTTTTGTATAATTTTTATGTCAAAGACATTGACGGTTGTCTAAGTGACAACTGTACGTTGAGACAACTTGCAGATGACGGCGTAGTGTCTGTCACGGGACCCAATGGGGTCGATCTGCAAGGACCCTTACAGGATACCTTAGACAATTTGTCTACTTGGGCTTTAGAGCTAGGTATCGAATTCTCTACGGAGAAAACTGAGTTGGTAGTTTTTTCTAGGAAGCATAACCCAGCACAACCGAAGCTTCAAATTTGGGGTAAGCCGATAACTCATTCTATGTCATTTAAATATCTTGGGGTCTGGTTCGATTCTAAGTGCACCTGGAGATCCCATATTGAGTATCTGAAGCGAAAGTGCCAGCAGAGGGTCAATTTTCTCTGCACAATTACCGGGACCTGGTGGGGAGCGCATCCGCAAGATCTTCTAACGTTGTACCGGACAACGATTTTGTCGGTTATGGAATACGGTAGTTTTTGTTTTCAGTCAGCGGCTCGGTCGCACTTCATTAAACTGGAACGTATTCAGTATCGGTGTCTTCGTATCGCGTTAGGTTGCATGCACTCGACTCACACCATGAGTCTTGAAGTGCTGGCTGGCATGTTGCCACTCTCGGATCGGTTTTCAGAATTATCTCTCCGGCTCCTCACCAGGTGTGAAGTTATGAACCCCCAGGTGATCGAAAATTTTGAGAAGCTCCTTGAGTTGAATACTCAAACCCGCTTCATGACCTTGTACCATTTGTACATAACACAGGATGTCAGCCCTTCGCCGAACATTTCCAATCGTGTTTGCTTCTCCGATTTCGACAATTCGGTTCATTTTGATTTATCCATGAAGCAAGAGCTTCATGGAATCCCAGAGCATCATCGTCCTATGATTGCTCCGGTAATATTTGCTGCAAAGTTTGGCCAAGTTAATTCCACTAAATCGTTCTTCACTGACGGATCTTTGATAGAGGAGTCAGCAGGCTTTGGTATATTTAATGAAATTTATAGCGCCAATCGTAAACTTCAAGCTCCTTGTTCCGTATATGTCGCCGAATTAGCGGCAATACACTTTACGCTAGAAATCATTGCCTCATTAACACCGGATCAGTACTTCATTTTCACGGATAGTCTCAGTTCTATAGAGGCTATTCGCTCATTGAGGCCGGTAAAGCACTCCTCGTATTTTCTCATGAAAATACAGGAGCTTCTAAGTGCTTTATCTTCGCGTTATTTTATCATCACCTTTGTATGGGTCCCATCTCATTGTTCAATTCCGGGCAATGAGAAAGCGGACTCGCTTGCAAAGGTGGGCGCTATGGAAGGCGATATTTGTGATCGACAAATCGCCTTCAACGAATTTTTTCCTATTTTTCGTCAACAGTCACTTGTCAGCTGGCAGTATAAATGGAGTAAAGGAGATTTGGGGCGATGGCAACATTCTATCATCCCAAAGGTGTCGAAGAAATCCTGGTTTAAGGGGATGGATGTGGGTCGAGACTTCATTCGTGTCATGTCTCGCCTCATGTCCAATCATTATTCTTTGAACGCTCATTTATACCGGGTTGGGCTGAGCGACAGCAATCTCTGCGAGTGTGGACGAGGCTATCAGGACGCAGATCACGTTATTTGGTCTTGTGCTGAACATCGTGGAGTCAGATCGGAGCTTTATGATTCCCTTCGGGCTCGAGGTAGACAACCCAATGTGCCAATTCGAGATATTTTGGCTGTACGTGATTTGGAGTACATGAAACTCATTTATGTGTTTTTGACTAACATTAGCCTTAGATTGTAGTTAGTTTAACCTGTATGTTTACTATAAGTTTTTTTTTATCTGTGTATGTGTGTTTTTTTTTCTTTTTCAAAAAATGTTCAAGTCAAAAGTAAACCATAAATTGTATAGTTATAAGTTTTTAGATAATTTAGAATTTAAATTTAATGTGTTATGTAAACCATACCTTAAATTCCCACCCTCTTTCCCATCCGTAATTTGTAATTCCTATTAACCTCGAGACGGCCGCGAGTAATCGGCTCTATCCTCCTAACTTTAGTTTTAAGATAAATGATGTATATAAATATGAAAATTTGGCTCTGTAAAGTTGATTCGATTGAGCCTGTACAAATAAACGATTATTAAAAAAAAAAAGACAACTCAGAAGTTCGGGATGACACTTCCAACAAATTGAAGGAAAATTTTCCTATAAATTTCGGAAAGGACTTTCCCAAAGTTTCGGTAAAATTTCCCTCGGAGTTCAGGATGGGATTTATTAGAAGTTTAGAAAAAAATAGCTCAGGAAATAACTTCGCTGAATTTAGGGCAGAAACTCACTAGAGAGTGCACTACCTATAATTTCTAGAAGGAATTTCTCAAAAATTTCCAGGAAAAACTTCTCAGAAGTTCAAGTTCCCAGGAAAGGAACTCCCTAAGGAAACTTCCCATATGTTTAGTTGGAACTACATAGAAGTGCTAGAGAGCTTTCTTGAAGCTCAGAATCGAACATTCCAGAATTTCAGAATCAGGCTTTCTCGAAGTTCAGGAATTCCCAGTTCAAGGAGATATTTCTCAGAAGAACAGGAAGAAACTTTCCAGGAGTATAGAGGGACTTCCTAATAGTTCAAGTAGGAATTTCTCTAATGTTCAGGAAAAAACTTCCAATAAATTTAAAAAGAATTTTCAAGAAATCTGGAGAGAACTTTCCCAAAGCTTTGACGAAATGTTCTTCGTTGTGCAGAATGGGACTAATCCAAAGTTGGGAAAATTTTACTATTCTCAAAAAAAAACCCACTTATTTTTGGAGGGTGGAGTCGGGTGGTTCGTTGTGTATCTTTTAAAAAAAACAGGAGCGCCTGGGGGGGGGACTTTTCAAAAGTTTAGCGAAAACCTTTGCGAAGGACGGTTGGGGGGGTGCTAGTTTGAACTTATATAAATCATTAATCAAGACTATAATAATATTATTATTATAATCATATACATATAAATATATTCATTGCTCATGACACCATATTAAAATATGGTAAACACCACCTAACCAACCGTTCGCATCGTACTATGTGCTAAGACACAAACTCATGTTGGAATTACAATTCCTTGAATTCCATCTCATCTCGTTTAAGATATTTTATTAGTAAGAAAACTTCCCTGAAGTTTGACAGAGAAGTATAAAACAAATTTCAAGAAGTTCATCAAAATATCAAAGAAGTTTTCGAGAATTCTTCCAACGTTCAGAAAACCCTCTAATAATTGAAAAAAAACCACCCTCGATTTTGAAAAATTGTTCACTAAGGATACAAGAAACTTAGAAAAAAGTTTGAATGCTTTACCAGAAAGTCAGAGAACTTCGAGATAAAATTGTTGAGGTGAGATCGATTACTGCATATCTTTACAGCAACCTTTGAATGTTAAATGTTTAGTGAAATAATATTGTCAATAGCTTCAGTATCGTCACGGATAAACTAGTTGGTGATAACGAGATAATAGCTCCTCTTCCATGTCAACTTTGAAATAGATCGACACTTGTCCACATAGTAATAATAACTTCCTCGAAAAATATTTCAAACTGCAACTGTGGCACAGTGGCCTAATGAGGTTTTCTGAATAACAAAGACATTAGTGAAATTCACAAAAAAAAGAGTGAAACAGGTAAAAATCTATTCTTCGACTGTCAAAAATGACTGAATTGATGAAAGTCTAGAATTATTGCAAGGTGTAGTTTCTCAATGGCATTTTGAAAAAAATCAAACCAATAAATAACAGTCGAGATTCAGTCGACTTCTGTAATGCGCAAATTCGCTCGACTCGACAGTGACAAGTGTCGAGGCGAGTTGCTCGACTCGATTTCTATAATTGACCCCATAAATGCATGGATAGGGAAATCCCTACGTATAGGGAACTGACCGTATCTGAGACCTCAATATATCCTTGTCAACACAAATAAATCAGGTTTTGAACTTTTCAGTCCAGCAGTTGCATCCATTAACCCCACCCCCGATTCGCCGACTCGTACGAATAATACCATTTTCCCATTCAATTCCCTCAAAGAGAAAACTAATCAAACTTCGCAATAACACAAATGATTGCGAGTTGAGCTCGTTCTCTTTGTATGCATCAGCCCAGTCACTCGAATAAAATTCCATGAACTAATCAAACAGGCCACAGACAATCAAGTTCTCCGTACCACGTGGCACAATAATTCCAACATCGACCACCCTAAATCCATCCCACACTATTGTGCACATGCACTGCTCTTACCGCTGCAGAAAATCCGTAACCGAGTTAATCGCGATACCGTAAACTTCGGCCGCCGTGGGCTTCATGAGAATCTCCGGCACCGCAAGGACGGCGTCCACCTCAAATAGCGGGTGCTCCTGTTGCAGATCAAACATAAACTTCTCCAGATTCCGAGTGGTAAATCTGAAAGAGAGGTGTAACAAAGGTAGCATTATTAGAAGGTAAAACGAAGCCCCGACCGAGGATACTAATAAGAGTATAAATGTTGTACCTAGTGAAACATGCAAAGACCTGCTTCTCCCAGTAATTGTAATAGTACTTCATCTCCGGGCAGTTACCCGTGAATGCACCGAGTACCAAACTTTCTAATTTAATCAGTATGGGTCCTATTGAATCATAAAGTTTCACCAGCTTGGTTGTTTTCGCGTTCCGCTCCAGCTCCAGAGCCCTAAAGTAGTCCCGACACGGTCGTACCCCGTCGTACGGTGGTCCGTCCCGGATAGAGACGCGTTTCGGTTTCTTCGCTGTTGGTTTCTGCTGCTGTTCTTCGGTACTGTTGTCTTCCGCTTGACTACCATTGGCAGATGGTCCTACCGATGTTTGCTGCTGGGAGTGGTGATGATGATGGTGATGGTGATGGTGATGGTGGTGAGGATGCTGACTCGGTGTTTTCAGCACCATTTCTGCCGTGGCAGAGCGCTTCTCTTTGGTCCGACTGGGAATCACCTCAAACTCAAACATGGCAAATGATTCCAGCTTATCGATTCGTGATTTTATATCGCTACTGATGTGGCCAATTTGGGCTACTATCGACGATAAACTTTTCATGAACTTTTTGGTTGGGGAGGAGGGAAAATGGGATTATCTTAGAATCTTATTCGGGGAAATTTTTATTAAGGACCAGCTCACCTGCTGACACCGTTCGCAGTATGCCTGGATGTTGAACGACTGCCACGTGAATCTGCCTAATCCGGCTTGAATAATTGTCTCGACTTCGTACAGGTGACCTCGCAGGAAATGGATCTAGAGCAAGACAAGGAGCATACTCGGTATAATCGTATATGTCGCAGGGAAGTTGAAATATGTAGCATTACATCGGGATGCGATTATGCGGGTAAGAATAGAGAAAATCTCTTTCGCATCTTGCCAGTTTTTTCTTCGTGTAGAGATAAGCCTAAATCACATAATGTTGGGACTTTGTATAAGATGGATATTTATCATCTGGAAGGACGCCATAAGGTGCCAGTTCAATCTCGTCATTAAATTTGCTGTCAGTGTTCGCGGTGGAATGGAAGTTGGAATTATAATTGCATGGAGAAAATAAATGGACGGGCGAAGGAGAATTAATATTTAAATCTAGTGGGAAGTGGAGAAGTGCTTTAACATTGTTGCAATTCCTTGCGGGTTCGGATGATTATTTCAGTCTACTTTTTGAAATGCAGAGACGCACTCCTAGGTGGCCATCATTTCCCAAGGCGGGTGGGCCGTATTGTGCCAGTCCACAGTCATCATTAGCTTCGCTACTTATCATTTTCCATGAATATTTATGACAACGGGGGAAAATTAATACTTGTGCCGTTTCCGATGGATCTAGGAGAATCTTCGGCTGGCGCATTGGTGTCCCATTTTCTGAAACTAAGATAGGCAACTACTTTGGGCATTTTTCTGCAAGGTAGGGCACTGCTCTTGCGAAATAAATATACTTGGAAATGAGTACCGAGGACAATGCCTTTCGGAGGACGGAAAGTGCTACCGAGAGTGGCTTGTGATGTCTTTGAGTTTTGGTTAATTATTTATGAATGGGCGAAAGTTTTCGGTGCGTGTATTTATTATGGAAATGGCACTCTTGAGATGAATTAATGTGGAATTCGACGTCAAGAGATATTGTCTTCTTTATAGTGGCGTGAGATTGGGCGCGATTAAGTCAATGAGGGGTCGCAATGGATGTGTTCGAGTATCTGGAACCATCGAATTGGGTATGCTAAGATTGTCTTACTTCATTGAAGCGAAAAATTGGACTATTCTAATTTCTGCCCAAACTAGCTTTGAATGTTCGGAGAAGCGTTTTACTGGCTGTTTGGTCTAAACCAACTGTCACCCGGTTACGCTATTGGAAGGTTTTCAAAGGGAATTGTAAGGAAAAGCTGGATATTTTGGAATTTCCTTTTTTCGTTCCTTGATTATCGAGATGTTTAGCCCTGGGCTGGTTCATCTCCCGTCATAGTCACTCAAATACCTTTTGAGTATTTTCGTAACTTGTTCGGGGGTGAGATTCGAACTCATGACTTTGGCGTGAGAGGTATGGATGTTATCCTCCACGCCGGGGTCGCCCCCTATCTGGGGATATCTTTCAAAAAGATCGAGAGCAATTCAAGAGACGGAACATGGTTTTTCCAAAGATTGATTTCCAAGAATGAGATTTTCACCCATCTAAGATGTGTCACCCTTTCAGAAAATTTTCAATCTGCTTCAATCGGTTGAATTATTGAACATAAATTAGATGCAGAAACAAGCAAGCGGTTAAAAATCTCGGAGCATTTAATAATTCGAATAATGGTGACTGTGACAGATTGTTGCCAAATTTAAAGTGTTTGAGTAGTTTAATAAACCATTCTAATCTGAAGCTAGAAATAGACCTAGTTTACGAGATGACACGAGACCGACGTCTTTGGTTGTTGTTTTGATGACGTTGATGTTGCTTTTCAGAGCAGCTAATCCGCTGCTTCCTATAAAAATTAATTTTTGAATGTAAAAATTATCTCATCCGATGGGCTTCAAATGGTGAGTTGACAACTTCGAAGTAGGGTGCACCCGACGCGGGCTCACAAGCCCACCCGCGGGGAAAGAGGAGAAAAACCGCGAAAGAAAAAGGGGAGGGGGGGCGGGAGGGGGTCTGACAATAGCGAAGTGAGGGGGTGCGACTGAATATCATGTACCTTAAGTCATATTGCATATTTTCCATTTTTAATTTATTATTAATTTCAGCACGCATTAGAGTCATCGGCATCTCAATTAATAACTGTGGAAGTGCATTTGGAACTCTGAGTTGAAGGCAGGCAATAAGCAGTTTGTGAAAGCAATAAGCTTGAAATGCTATGTATAATAACACTTTAGAATCATCTTTGCATTCCAAAACCATGTTAGAGCCTGGAGCATCATGACAGGCATCAAATGCTCAATTTGTTTTTCAGCATTTCAGCATAACATTTAATTTAAAATTGCGCTTCTAAACTTCAACTACTATATTCATAAAGACTGGCATGTGCTTATAAGCAATGTACGATTATATTTTAATATTGATTTTAGTGGTATTATGGTAAGATGGGCCATTGTTTCAGAGGTCATCAAACCGGACTCTTCGATCTCTCATTGCTATCTTTGAAATGTTACTAGAACAGTATAAAGAAAAATATTGCAACATGTCTTATAAAATAATATCTTTTATTGAAGTTCTATCTCAGATATTTGGAATGATCTATTCTGTTTTCAGCTTTTCCAGGACTAGAAGGATATTGATACATATCTAATTTTTATTTATTTTTCAGTAACAATATGTTGGATGTATCATTTAAGTTTAAAATTTGAATAAATTAGCCATCTTGACTATAATGATATCCTAATTTTTCGTGTACAAAATATACTAAATATTAAATAACACATAACGGGGGAAAGGGAGGGACCATCAGGGCACCCAAGTTAAATGATTTGGATAGGGAGCATGGGACTGCCTCCTCCCTATTGTTAACATTTCGCGGAACGAGGGCGGGCTCTTCGACCCCATCTATTGGGTTTATTCTGTCAAACGAGGGCTCGATTCTAGTGCTGTCTGTGTGACCTTGCTTTTGGAAGGAGATTCTTTTCCCTATATTCGCGGGTTTCGCGTAATTGTCGAGGGGAAAAGTGGAAAGGAGGGAGGGAAAAAAAAAAAAAAATTTAATCGGGGGGATAAAAAGGGGAAATATATCATCATCAAAAAAAAAAGCGTAAAAGATAAAGACACAGCAAATAGAAAAGAAAAGAGGAGGATAAAAAAAGTGGGAGGGAAGAATGAAAGGCTAACCTCACAGTCTATAAATAATCCGCAGATCGCATTTGATGATCATCTATCATCTGTCATGCTGGCGCCGGTGGTGTTGTGGTAACCGTGACTGCTGATTGGCACCCCAGTAGGTCTGGGCTCAATCCCAGTGGAGGTCGGTGGTTTCTCTGAGGCGAAAAAATGTTGGTCACGTCTTCCTTCGGAAAGGAAGTTATATTGGTCAGTTGGTCCTGGCTCATGGGTTGATGAGTGCGATATGTAGAGTTCCAGGTGGTGGAGTCGTCTTCTTGGCTTAATATTTTAAGCAAGAATATCTCAGAAATTCAAGAACAAACATCCGTGAAGTTCAATAAGGCAGGATCAAACTCTCGAAGGTTTAGGATGAAACTTCCCTAGTTAATTTAGTTCAGAAGAGAACTTTGTTTTGAAAAGTTTTGAAAAGATTTTCCTCGATGTTCAGGATAGGACTTAAAAAAGTTCCGAAAGAAATTTCCCTTCTCAGACTTCTCAGAAAGTCTGGAAGAAACTATTACTGAACCTTAGTAGTGAATTTCCTTAGAAATTCAGGAGCTACTACACAGAAGTTTATGATGAAACTTGCCAAAAGTTCAGGAGGCAACTTTTCAGAAGTTCATCTGGGAGTTTCGCAGAAGCTCAGGAGAAAACTTCCCTGAAATTCAAGAGATAATCATTGAAGAGCTGTAAGAGCAGCCTACACAAACTTCATTCATATGACCGTAATAATATTCATTACCCACGGCGCCATAATAAAATATAGTGAACACCTCAACCATCCTCTCAACCGTTTGCATCGTACTATGACACAAACTCATATAAAAGTTACAATTCGTCGGTTTCCATCTCACCTCGATTGACATTGAGTTTAATGCTCATCGAATTGATCGGTTCAATGACCTTCTACGACATGCCGGTTCGTCGGTAAGAAAAACTTCCTGAAGTTTAGCATAGAAGTTAGAGAAACATTTTTTCAGAAGTTCAGAGAAGTGAAGGAAAGAAGTTTTTAGAAGTTCAGGAAAATATCAAAGAAGTTTTCGAGAATTCTTCCAAAGTTCAGGAAATGCTCCAGAAATTCAGAACAATAATCCTCAATTAAGAAAAACTTCCCACTTAGGGTATCAGAAGCTCAGGAAAAAGTTCAGAGATTTTTCCAGAAGTTCAGAAAACTTCGAGATAAACTCAATGAAAAGAGATCGATTACTATCCAGATTTTAATAAATAACATTCTCCGAAAAATTTTCAACTCGCATCTTTTAAACAGATTTTCAATAAGGTCTTCAGAATAACAAAAGCATTAATGTAATTGACTAAACAAGAGTGAAAATTGTGAACATGTATCCTTAGAATGTCAAAAATAAGAACTACTTAAGGTGATAGAAGTCCTGAATTATTGCATGGTGCAATTTGGTTAACCTAGAAACCAAACAAACAAACATGGAGAGATGGTCTATTTTGGTCGATTGTAATACCTTTCATGCAACATTTGAAACTGTATGTGCAAATTGAAGAGCTAATATTTCGGTGTACAATGAATAGTTCCCAGTAGGTAGGCCCCTTTTGATTAGTTATGGAAAATTATATTAGGAGTTCCCTAGTAGAACCAAGTGAACCGCTTTCAAGTTAACCATTTCAACTCACTTCCAAACCAAATCTCAGACAGGAAATAACAGGTTGATTTCCGCTGTACCTGAGTTCCAAAGCGTTAAATGGTAAGCTCTAATTCTATTACACTGTTTTAATGACAAACAAATCAAATAAAGTATTTTAATTTATTTTTTATTCATTCTTTTGCTTGTGGTTTTTCTTGATTCTGGCAACATACATAGTTACACAAAGATAATCTGGAAATACTTGTTCTTCACGAAAATTGAATAAAAATTAAACTTAAATTAATTTAAAATTAAATGTGAATTCGATGAATATTATTATTATTGTTATTGTTAGGTATAAACCGTGCCTTCAACAAAGGCGTATCCTTGGACTGCTCCCGGCCGGGTCTAGGAACCCTTTTAATCCTTCCGGTGGGGGGGGGGGGTTGGGGGGCTTGGAAAACAAGGGGGGGGGGGGCCGGGGCCCCCCCGGGGGGGGGGGAGAGTTTCCGTCGGTTTTTGGGTGGTTTATTTTTTTTTTTGTGTATATGTGATTTTTTTTTTTTAAAAATTTTGGGAAAAACCCGGGTGGAAAACGGGTTGGTGGGTAGTATTTTTTTTTCTATTAATTGGTCCTAATAATAAAAAAACTTCATACCATATTGTTTAATATGAAAATTTGACCGTTCAATATGTCCTCTTTTATACTGTTTTGGTTTTGAGTTTAAATTAAATTTTATAAACTTATTTTATTTAATATCAAGCTGAGCAATGCATAAGGTCCTAAGTAACATTGAGAGACTCTCTACGTCGACTTTCTCTTTGCGTCCCTACGGCTATGTTAAAACATGTTTAAGTATTTTCAACACACAGTATGGTAATATAGAGTGTGATTAAGCATCCAATACGTCAAAAACATCAGCAAATCGTTTAATAGGCATACTATTAACGATAGAGAAAGTCAACGAAGAGAATCTCTCAATGTTTCTTAAAACCTAATCCATAGTTCAGCTTGATATATTTCAACAACCAAATGAAAACATAGAAGGTGTCCTGCATTGACCAACAATATATTCTCTCTCAAGCACTCCCCTTAACCATCCAAACCCAACACTTGATCATACCCAAACTTTTTTGCTGAAAAGAAATCTAGAGTTTTCCCCTCATTAGGGCGAATCCATGGCGCTGTGACAAATAAAAGAGAGCGAAACCGGAGAGAATCTCTCAATGTTAGATTCGCCCTTATGAAAAAAAAAACCCTAGATTTCATTGAATAAATTACTATAATAACTACAGGCCGATCTATCTTAACAGTTGCCTTGGAAAGACTCTGGAGCGAATGATCAACAACCGACTTATGTATATCATCGAAGAACGAAAACTAATCAACGAACATCAATAATCCTTCCGAAAAGGCAAATCTACCACTGATTACTTGGGACACTTTGATAACATAGTGAAAGAGGCAATGCATAAAAAACGGCTAACCCAAGCTGTCTTCCTAGACATTAAAAAGGCCTACGACACCACCTGGCGTAGACTGAAACTAAATAAAATCAGTGAGTGGAAAATCTGAGGCATTCTTATCAAACACATACAACAGATGTTGGAAAGAAGAACGTTCAGAGTGAAAGCAAACGGCACACTCTCCCGAGAAGTGATAATGGACTGGACTGTGTCAAGGTTCAGTAATAAGTGTTACGCTCTTTCTGATAGCAATTGACACTATATCCTCACAGCTTTCACCCAATACTCAGATCTTACTGTTTGCCGATGACGTAGTACTAATCTCCAGTGATAGCAATCGAAAAAAAACTAGCTGAAAAACTTCAAACAGCATTAAAAATCATAGAAGTATGGGAGAACCGCACTGGGTTCAAAATTTCAACTGAAAAGTGTGCAACTGTAATCTTCAAGAACCCTAGATCCGGGAAGCAAGCCAAAGTAAAACTCAAACTCAATAACAAAATTATACCGGAGATATCTAGTCACAAATGCCTTGCCTTGATCAACATGCTACCTTCTAAACTCATATTGAGGAAGTCAAAACAGCATGCAACCAAATACTCCAGTTCCGTGGTGGATAGGCACCGGGACGGGAGGGGGGGGGGGGGGGGGAGAAGGAAAACAATAACAAAAAAAAATAAACTTACTATAGGGAGAAAATACTAAATGCTGCACCAATAATCTCTTCAACCACTGAATCAACAATAAAACAGCTAGAAAGCATACACAACAAAGGACTTTGAATAATAACGGGCGCATTCCGGACCAGCTTAATATAAAGTTTTCAAGTAGAATCAGGCATACCTAGCCTTAGGAATCTGTTAGATCAAAGATTGGCCATTTTTGCAACTAAATTCTCAAACAACAATCAAAATCAACCAAATAGGCAGCGAAACAGAAGAAGAGCAATAGCTCAGGTGAATTGTGGAACCAAGGACCACCCACAGAACCAAACAACATTTAAGCCAGGGGTAAGAACATTTTCGAAAACCTTGAAATCAGCCTTCCACCCAGTAAAATACTCTACATACCAAGAACTCCGCCATGGATGAGAAAAAACATACCAGTGCACAAACCCTTCTGTTCGCTAGTAGAAACGGAAGGGCCAGCCCGAAATAAGGAAACAGTTCGCACAGATGATTAACACCAAATATAGGGTGTACACCACAATCTACACGGACGGATAAAAAAATGAATCCAAAGATGGGTTCAGCGTCATCACAGAAGAGGAGATCGTACGCAATCGTACCCACAGTCAGCTTAGTATCTACTGCGTTGAAAGTCTTGCGATAATTGAAGCACTTAGATGGGTCATCATTCAAGAAAGAACAGGTGCTTACGCAATATGCGCTGACTCTCTCAGTGTCCTGACGTCCTTAGAAAAAAAAGAAAATCAAAACCACCTTGAAGGATGAGATAGCACATTTATACAACGAAATAATCAAAAATGGAACATCAGTGATATTCTTATGGGTTCCTAGCCACATAGGCATCCCAGGAAACGAAAAAGCTGATAAAGAAGCAAAACGCGCCCTCGATATGAACACAACAGTGCCGAAAATATTAGACCACAATGAAATGAAAACCATAATTAAAACCAGCATGATCAATAAATGGAACTCTGAATGGAATGCTACTAACAACAATAAAATAAGAGAAGTGAAAACCACAGTCTTGCCCTTCAGAGAAGGCCTCATTGGAAATCGCAGTGAGGATGTTATACTCACCAGACTCCGAATTGGACATACCCAGCTGACACATGCATACCTACTTGATAAAACTGAGCCACTCAAATGCAGAAAATGTAACCAAACTCTCACAGTCAAACACATCATCGCAAACTGTGCCGGGTACAACGACGTAAGGGAAAAAATTGGACTCCGGCCCAACATGAGGGAAGCTTTAGCTGACGACAACTCTCGAGCAAAAAAGTGCTGGAGTTCTTAAAAGAAATTGCGCTGATCGATACAATATGGTGAAACAAGCCAACTGGCATCAGGCTATATAACAACGCGTGCATTACTTGATTTCACAGTCACTCAAGTCTTACAAGTGGAAGAATTAATCCGACAATGGGAACCACCGACTCTAAAGGAAAAGACCAGGACGTGAAGCAGATCGTCGGTCACTGTAATAGAGAACCAAGAAGTCCATACGTGGCTACCACGAGCAGCACGAATGGAAGCTGCTCTTCATCATGATTGCTGTATCCATCCTACTGATGTTGAAGATCCTGAAACTGATGTGGAAATTCTGTAAAAAAAAAACAAGCGTTTGAAACAGCCCGGTCCGTCGCTACACTGCAACAGGTTTAACCAACAAAAAATGGAATATCACGACGACGAGAAGATGATGTCCAGCAGCACAGATACAAACTACGAGAGATGAAATAACCCTATACAAGTGTGAATTCAAAGTGATAACACATAAGTAACGTGAATTTCAAAGCTCTGTAATTAGAATAAGTCAAGACCCGAATAAAAACTTTAAAGGGTCTATAATAAAGAAAAAAAATATGTTGGGGCAAGTAAAAAATCCTTCAGCAGCGTTCGTGATAGCAGCTCAAAGCTAAAAAGTTCAGTAATTTTATTATTAATTTCAGGAAAAAAGTGTTAATGCGTATACATACATTTGGTTTTACCTAACCCGTGAAAAGGCCTACCGAACACGCACTACGGGGTTACCGTCGTTGCCACCTGGGGCGAAAATAATTATTATAATTCATTATAACCAATCAAGTATACCTGGCTATACCTAACCACACTTCGCTATACAATTAAATTCACGAATGAGCGCACGTTGTAGTCCGACACTAGCAACAAATTCTATTGTGTGAAAATATGATAATGAACCTATAAATTAAACTAAATACTACGAACTCTGAGGTATATTTACCTAACCGAACCAACCGAAGATTTCAATATTTTATAATATATATATATATATATTCCATAAACTAGTGGAAATAATAGTAAAACTATCGCTAATTTGCGTGTCATACACGCACTTTATCCGTCTGCACTACACAATGGTTATTGTACCGATGGCTGTCAACGTATCGCCTAGCTGGATTCTGCATTGCGCACAGTTGGCTGTCATCGTCCGTGCTGCCAGAACATCCCCCACCCCGTGGATCTAGGGGAGGGTTCGCCGACGATCCACCAAGTTCCATCACCGCCAGTTTTACGACCGGACGTTTGAACTTACCAGTTGCAGTCCGCACGATCGCTTGTCGTATTCTTCCGTCCTTACCAGAAATAACTTCGTCTACGATGCCTCTTATCCACGACCTCCGTTTACCTTCCGTTAAGTATACGAGGTCTCCGACCTTCAGAGATGTTACATCGTTCAACCACTTCGTCCTTCTGTTGATTGTAGGGAAGTACTCCTTCGACCAACGTTCCCAGGCAGCATTCGCGAGGTATTGAGAGTGTTGGAAGCTACTTCGAAGGATCTGTCCCAAATCCGTTGGCGGCTCCAGTGGTTCATGAGCACCGGAAGAGCCACTAAGAATAAAATGGTTAGGCGTTAAAGCTTCGGGGTTGGTTGATTCTTGAGGCATGTAAGTGAGCGGACGTGAATTGATCAACCCTTCCGTTTCGATGAGTGTAGTCCATAAGATCTCGTCGGTCAGTTTCCGTCCATCATCCAACGACACCATAGCCTCCTTTACACTGCGCACCATTCTCTCCCACACTCCGCCCATATGGGGTGCAGATGGGGGATTAAAGGACCACTTCGTCCGAGCGTCGGTAAAAGTTCCGGCGCAGTCTAAATCTATTTTCTCTATTTGCTTTAACAATTCACGACTGGCACCAACAAAATTTGTGCCATTATCCGAGAAAATATTTACAGGTGAACCGCGCCTTCGCATGAACCTTCGGATTGCCATGATACACGACTCACTGGATAAATCGTATGCTACCTCCAAATGAACGGCTCGTACAACAAGGCATGTGAAGACGACTACGTACCTTTCTCTCTGCGTCGGCCGACAGTTACCTCCAGCGGACCCATGTAGTCGATACCGACGTAGCTGAAAGGTCTGACGTGCGGCGTCAAACGTTGCTCAGGCAGGGGTGCCATTCGGGGAGGAAGAGGCTTACACTTCTTAACCTTGCAAGTCTGGCAGTTCTTGGCGACTCTGTCTATAGCCGAGCGTAAATGCGGGATTTCGAATCGTTGTCGGACCTCGTTAACGATCGTTTCTTTATTTGCATGGCCATAACGACGATGATAGTGATCCAGTAGTCGATGGGTTATATGACCGTCTTTAGGAAGTAGTATTGGGAATCTTGCGTCGAAATTAGCGTAGACAGCGTCAGCAGTTCTTCCTTCCATCCTGATGATTCCCCACTCGTCGGCAAAGGGAGACAATCTGTATAATGGACTTGACTTCTCAATTGGCGTCCACTCCTCAATCGGCTGCTCACGGTTCTTTAACAGAGTACGTACTTCATCTGGATAGTATTCACTCTGTACCACTCGCCACAAATATCGTTCCGCTCGTTGAAATTCCTCCTGCTTCAATGGCACTTTTCGAGCTGCGACCATCTGTTTCGATGCTTTCTCCTGGTTCTTTGCTGCTTGGAGAGTTTCCAGGGGTAGACCTGCGACTCGCAAACGGCAGTTGCTGATAAACCGGTAAACGCAGGCCACCGTCCGCAAAAGTACAGCCCACTTAGAAAATCTCGATACGTCGACAATAGAAGTGGGCAAGGAGATATGGGCCAGCAAATAGTTCAGACGAAGCTCTTCAATTGTATTCATGTTCACCTTTTGTTGCGGCCAGTCTTCTTCGGAGAGGTACAAAAACGCGGGACCTTTAAACCATCTGCCGTTCGAATCGGGTTCCGTATCTCGCACCCATTTCGTCAAACAATCCGCTACGTTGTCCTTGGACGGTACCCAACGCCAGGATTCAGCCATGGATAACGTCAGAATTTCGCCGATGCGATGGGCGACAAACTGCTTGTACCTCCTGTGGTCCGAACGTATCCACGAGAGCACCGTGGAAGAATCCGTCCATAAATAAACATCTACCGGTTTCAGAGAGTGACTTGATAGAACAGTTTTCAGCATTCTTGCTCCCAACACGGCCGCCTCCAATTCTAATCGGGGAATCGACATATGTTTTAGGGGAGCTACCTTGCTTTTCGCCATGATCAAAGAACATTGTACGCCGGAGTAGTCTGTAATGCGGAAATATACCGCGCAGCCGTACCCGTTCTCACTGGCATCGGTAAAAACGTGGCACTGCAGCGTTTGATACGGAGGCGTTTTCGCCTGTTCAAAGTAGCAACGTTGGATGTGCAGTTCGGCTATACCGGGCAGTAGCCTCGTCCAGCGGTTCCACTTTTCGTACTCCTCGTCTCTCATCTCTTCGTCCCACTGCACCCCACTTCGCCAAAGGTCCTGAATCAACGTTCTACCGTGAATAAGGTACGGTGCTAACAACCCAAGGGGGTCGAAAAGGCTCATAATGATCCTTAGAGCAATGCGCTTCGTCGGTCGTTGTCCTCCATCCAAGTAGGCTTGTAGATGGCTTCCTAGCTCCATAGAAAACATCAGAGTGTCCGATTCTGGGTGCCATAGCATGCCTAGGACTCGTTCCCATCTGTCCTCCGAGGATGATTGTAGAAGACGTGGTTCTTTAGCAGATCTTTCACCGAGTGCTTCCAATACTTCGACGCTGTTGCTAACCCAGTTCCTCATTTCAAACCCTCCGCGAGCATGGATAGTCCTCACTTGCACAGCCAGCTCTGCTGCGGCTGTAGGGGTATCGGCACTGTCATAATAGTCATCCATGTATGTTTTGTCGATAATCGCTGCAGCAGCCAAAGGGAATTCGTGTGCCCACTTTTCGGCATTGACTCTCACTACGTGCTGGGCGACGCATGGCGAGCATGTAGCGCCAAACATTACGACATCTGCGATGTAGACTTCAGGAGGGTGTCGGGGATCGAAGCGGAATAAGAAACATTGAAAATATTTGTCCGAGGTTCTCATCTGCAACTGTAAAAACATTTCTTTTATGTCGCCTCCGAATCCCACGGGCTTTTCTCGAAACTTGCAAATGACCGATGGGAGTGCTACCAGCAAGTCGGGGCCCTTTAAAAGCTGCGAGTTGAGTGAGACTCCGTTCACTTGTGCTTTGCCATCCCAAACCAATCGCTTCTTCTGCTTTTTCGGGTGCGTCACTAAACCCAGCGGTAAATACCAAACTGGCCTTCGACTGATTTCAATCAGCTCTTCTTCGGTCGCTTTATGGATGTAGCCTTTCTTCGTATAATCGAGAATCTGTTGGTTAACGTTGTTGCGCAGGTTGATGTCTTTCGCCAGTTGAGCTTCGAAGCTTCTCAACCGTTTCATCGCCATAGGAAGACTATCTGGCAGTTCGATGTCGTCAGATTTCCAAAGAAGTGCAGTTTCATACTTTCCATCCACGATCTTCGTAGTGCTTTCCAAAATTTCGCGGGCACGTTTCTCCTCGGTGGACTCGAGCTGCGGAATCATCCCGGTTGTCACTTCTTCTAGGATGAACTGTTGCCGAACTAAATCGTTCAATTCACGATCAGCGTCGCAGGTGCATTCGTGGACATTCACAAATCCTTTTTTCAATCGCTCATTTTCTTCTGGCCCGTACACGGACCATCCTAACAACGATTTCACAGCGATGGGTTCTCCTGGTCGACCAACGCAGCTGTCCAGAGGAGCGAAAAGACTAAGATTTTCTAGTCCTAGCAGAATTCTGGGAACAGCCTCCGAATAGGATGGAATAGGAAGATTTCGAAGGTGTGCAAATCGCTCGGATAGTTCCTCGATTGTCAAACTCTGCTTTGGCAAGTTGAGTTCCTTAACGGTATGGGCATTTTTCAACTCATGACGTTGTGGCAGTCCTCGACCGGCTATCTCCAAGCTCACTCGCTTCGAAGTGCTCTCTGTCCTCATTACACTCGATGTCCATCTCAGTTCTAATGGTTCTGAAACTCCTTCTGCTCCTATTTGTCGTGCCAGGCTAGCCTCGATGAGTGTCAAGGAGGAACCTTCGTCCAAAAAGGCGAATGTTTCACATTTCCGGTTTCCATTGAACAACGTTACAGGGATTATTCTAAAAAGGACCGATCTCTGCGTCTGCTCGTGAGCGTTGCACTCTGAGGCCCGTCCGTGTTGCTGACGTTGCTGTTGCTGATGATGTTGCTGTTCCGGGCGATGGAGTAACGGGTGGTGACGAACTCGACAATTAGGAACATTACATCGAATTCTCGATCGGCATCTCCATTGACCATGATCGTACAAACAGACCTCGCACAATTTCCAACGTTCGACGGCTTTCAAACGGGCTTCCAATCCCATCTGCTGGAAACGCTCGCAGTTTCGTACGCGATGATCCGTTTTTCCACATATAGGGCAAGGCTGTCGTTCTTGACTATGATTCTGTACCTCTTCTACTTCTTCGTGAGTATAAAGATGTCCTTTCTCTCGAGCCCTGTCCTTGTCTCCCTTCACGAGCGTTGACTTCAACTGAATCGCAGACGTAACCTCACTAGCATCATTCACCAATTCTTCCATGAACATGCCAAAATGTTTCAGCGTCGGTTCGGCGTGCCCTCGTTTAAACCTCGCCCACTCGAGTTTAATAGTCGCAGGTAGTTTTTCCACCAGCTCACCAAGCAGTGTGGGGTTGGACAGATGACCTTGAAGATTCGCTGCCTCCAAGTGGTCGCACAGCTGTTCAACCATCAAGCCGAAGTTGATTAACGTTTCTAGTCGTTCCGGTTTTGGTGCTTCTACCCGACGAACCTTATTAAGCAGATTTTTGACCAGTAGCTCCGGTCTGCCGTATAATCGTCGTAGCGTTTCCATAATCGCCTTTACACTCTGCGGAAACATCAGTTTCGTGACAACGGCTTCCCTCGCCGAGCCTCGCAGGCACTCCCGAAGTCGAATAATATTCTCCACGTCGGTGAAACCACAAGCGACGTTGCCTGTCTCGTAGCTGTGGACGAAGATAGGCCATTCTTCTGGGTCCCCAGAGAAAAAGGGTAGTTTCTTTGGCCAAACGTGCCTCGCTGCTAATTGATCGGCGCTGGGCCCCACCCCGTGCGAACCAGTGGGCACATTTTGATCGGGTACGCCACGCCTTTCTTCCAGATCGTCGCTCTGCTTCTGGAGACTTTCCGCATCTACATCTCGCTTGCTCTGGTCCTGCTGGCTTTCTATCCACGCCTTGGTTCTTTGTAAGATGTCAGGTGCACTGGATTTGCTGTGGTTGTCGTCATCGGCTATCTGCTCTTCCAAAAGGAACTTTTCTCGAAGGTACTTCTCTTGCATCGCGAACTCCTTGGTTTTGATCGCGTGTTCCTGCTCCTTAAGCTGCTTCTCTTTTTCCAGTCGGATCCGTTCCTCCTTTAACCGTTCTCGTTCTTCCAACAACTTCTGTTCTTCCAGCCGCCGCTCACCTTCCAAAAGCTGCAATGCTAGTAGCGCTCGAGCTCTTGCCGAGGATGTGCAGGATTTAGCGGAACCTTTCTCCTCACGGCTTGGTTTTGCTGGCAATGTAGCCTCCGGATTCCTTTTCGGGGTAGTATTGCTTCTCTTCGATTTCTCACTTGGTGCCACTTTGGGGACACTCAAGTTCTTCTCCGTAATCTTCTTGTGAATAGCGTTGCTCGACTTCATCTCACTCGGAACCGCGTCGAGGACAGTCGATGTCGCCGCTGAATTATTACCACCTTTCTTTGTAGCACCAGTCGCTACCTTTGGGAGGTCAAGGCACGTAATGCATTTCCATGCACGCTTCTCGACTCCTGGCGATACTTTCGCACACGAGTAGTGGTACCATACACTACACCCGTCACACGCTACCATTCCAATATCAGCGGAATTCGGTCGATCACATTTTCCGCAGTCGTGGGCGTTGCTCGATTGCATCCTGGTGCCAAATCTTTGAGGATGTTGGGGCAAGTAAAAAATCCTTCAGCAGCGTTCGTGATAGCAGCTCAAAGCTAAAAAGTTCAGTAATTTTATTATTAATTTCAGGAAAAAAAAAGTGTTAATGCGTATACATACATTTGGTTTTACCTAACCCGTGAAAAGGCCTACCGAACACGCACTACGGGGTTACCGTCGTTGCCACCTGGGGCGAAAATAATTATTATAATTCATTATAACCAATCAAGTATACCTGGCTATACCTAACCACACTTCGCTATACAATTAAATTCACGAATGAGCGCACGTTGTAGTCCGACACTAGCAACAAATTCTATTGTGTGAAAATATGATAATGAACCTATAAATTAAACTAAATACTACGAACTCTGAGGTATATTTACCTAACCGAACCAACCGAAGATTTCAATATATATATATATATATATATATATATATATATATATATATATATATATATATATATATATATATATATATATATATATATATATATATATATATATATATATATATATATATATATATATATATATATTATATATATATATATATATATATATATTCCATAAACTAGTGGAAATAATAGTAAAACTATCGCTAATTTGCGTGTCATACACGCACTTTATCCGTCTGCACTACACAATGGTTATTGTACCGATGGCTGTCAACGTATCGCCTAGCTGGATTCTGCATTGCGCACAGTTGGCTGTCATCGTCCGTGCTGCCAGAACATTTTTTCTCATGGCTGACGTAAATTGTCTAAGTTTTCTGGTTCATAATGAGTGCGCGGGTTTGTCTAAGATTGCAGCAGGGTAGCAGTCGGCACACATGTGGTTTTCAGCTCAAATTGTGGTATCCCTTCGCTATATATATTGTCTTATATGACATTGTTTTTTCATTACCATTACCATTCATCTTTACCATCATCGTTACCATTTTTATCATTACTTGTGTTTTTATGATTTGTATATTAACATGAAAGTGATTTTGTAGTATTTGCCTAATAGGTTTTATATACTTTTGATTATTACGTTTTATAAGTCCAATGACCATTTTGATCATTTCTTGTCCTTTTATGATTTGGAAGTATCTAGTGCCTTGAATGCAGCAACCTGCAGTGGAGTCTTCGGTAGGCTATTGCACTGAATGTAAATAAGTCAGTGACAGTAAGTGAGCGAGATAAGGTGCTATAACATTGGCAAATTATTGCCAGACTTTTGGTTCAAATCTGCAAGAGTCCACCGGAATTTCTCTTGGGGTTGTTTTGGGGTTTTGCTGGGGGGGGAAGTATCTCACTTCGTTCAGCGAAAGAAGAAAGTTCGTTCGATCCAGCGCTCCGTTATTTTGGAAGATTTATTAGAGTGCGATCCTTGGAAATAATTAGTTTTTTTTCTCAAAATCTATTCACTTCAGTGAAAGGAGTGAATGTGAGTTTTTTTTTCTAAGAAGGCAGTGTGGTTTTCCAGTGAAATAAGAAAATCAAGCAGTGCTTGCTGGCGAATTATCATCCCGCTCATTTTCGCTTCATCTCCGCGTGGTGACGCTAACCAGCGATACACTACTACATCGCCAACGGTCATCCGACATCGTCGAGCGAGTGCACCCGAAGGCGATCGGATACACCCGTGCACCCACGCAGCGCACCGCTCCCCGCTGCCCGCATAGAAGTGCGACGTTCAGGCATACGGTGCGTACAGCAGCAGCAGCAGCAGCAGCAACAGATCAGTAATATTAGTTAAGTTTTTTTTTTTTCCTCTGTCTCTCATCCCACTAGAGTTTAGCGTTAATTTGTGTGTGTTCCTGTTTTGTGTTTGTGTGTGATTTAAATTTTTGGGGGAGTCCAACGCTCCCACGAGTAAGGCAAATCGTGCATGTTGAAGAGGTTTCTTCGACATGGACGGTTTGGCTGAAAAAGTGCCTTTGCCACCTGATGATGGGGAGGCACAAACAAAATTCCGATCGCGATCGTATCCAGTTGACTCGGTCGGTCCATGGGTTGTCTACTTTCAGCCCAAAAAGAAACCTTTGAATGTGTACCAAATTACAACTGATCTGACGAAACGATTCTCAGCCGTGACAGAGATCACGAAAGTAAAATTTAATAAACTCCGTGTTGTCGTCTCTAACCTGAAGCAGGCTAATGAGATTGCTTCCTCCCAGCATTTTACACTGGAATATAGAGTTTATATTCCAGCTCGTGATGTGGAGATTGTAGGAGTGGTCACAGAGGCGAGTCTGTGCACTGAAATTTTGGAGAAGCGGGCGGTTGGCCGATTCAATAACCCTCTGCTCCCCCCAGTTCAGATACTGGAAGTAAGAAAATTAGTTAAAATGTCGCACAGCGAGGGTAAGAAAAAAGTTACCCCCACAGACTCGTTTCGGGTGACCTTTTCTGGCTCTGCCCTTCCTCACTACTTAGAACTGGACAAACTTCGGCTACCTGTGCGGTTATTTGTACCCCGGGTAATGATCTGCCAAAACTGCCAGCAGATGGGGCATACGGCCTCCCATTGCGGCAATAAAGCACGCTGCTCAACTTGCGGGGAGAAACATGAGGCTGGTCCCTGTGCAGATAACACACTAAAATGCGTTTTCTGCAAGGGAACTCCTCCCCATGCTCTCTCGTCATGCCCGGCGTACAAACAACGCGGGGAAAAATTGGAACGTTCTCTGAAACAACGTTCAAGGCAATCTTTTGCAGAAATGCTTAAGAAAGCCTCGCCACCCGATGTCAATACAAATCCTTTTGCTCCTCTGTCAGATGACGAGTCTGATTCGGACTTGCTTGAGGAGGGGACATCTTTCAGTTTTCCGGAAGGTGCTTCGCGGAAGCGAAGACGCATCCGAGCAGGGAAAGTAGCTGAACAGAAGCCCCAAATCCACATGCCCAATTCAAAGAGCAGTGTAAAGAAGGATAATCCGAATCCTCCTGGTTTTCGAAGTGCCAACTACACACAGGATTTCCCATCTCTCCCGGGGACATCCAAAACCCCTGATGCCCCGATTTTAAGAACAGAAGCCCCCTCTTCATCTGGGCTGTTCTCATTTGATGATATTGTGGAAGGTATTTTCAAGTACCTCGAAATGTCTGACCCTCTTAAAAGCATTGTTATGGCAATGCTTCCCACTGTGAAAACTTTTTTGAAGAAATTAACATTAAAGTGGCCCCTCCTTGCAGCTATCATTTCCTTCGATGGATAATTTTCCAAATGAGGTCGGGGATTTGATCACTGTTCTGCAGTGGAATTGTCGAAGTCTTATTCCTAAATTGGAATCATTTAAATTTTTAGCTCACAATATCGGTTGTGATGCATTTGCTCTTTGTGAAACATGGCTTTCACCCGAAATCGATCTTCCGATTCACGACTTCAACATTATTCGGCTTGATCGTGAGGATTCACGTGGAGGAGGAGTACTTTTGGGGATCAAAAAGTGCTACTCCTTCTATAGAGTGAATTTTCCTCCAATTCCAGGTATTGAAGTTGTCGCATGTCAGGCTGTTATTAAAAATAAAAGCCTTTGCATTGCTTCCGTTTATATTCCTCCTAGAGCCTCAATAAACCAAAAACAACTTTCAGATATTTGTTCGGTTCTTCCTGCTCCGCGGTTGATCATGGGAGATTTTAACTCTCACGGTACAGGCTGGGGAGAACTGTACGATGACAACCGGTCTTCTTTGATATATGACCTCTGTGACAACTTCAATATGACCGTTCTCAACAATGGAGAAATTACACGCTTGGCTGGTCCATCCTCACTTGGCAGTAGGTTAGACCTTACACTTTGCTCGAATTCATTATCGTTGGACTGCACGTGGAATGTGATCCAGGATCCCCACGGTAGTGATCATTTGCCTATTAAAATTTCGGTTGCCACCGGGCTCACTCCGGCGGAATCCATCAACGTCACGTATGATCTAACTCGTAATATCGATTGGACAAGGTTCAAGACAGCAATAGATGAAGCCGTAACAACGGTAGAAGGGCTTCCACCGCTGGAGGAATATAACTTCCTCTCCAACCTGATTTTGGAAAGCGCGCTACAAGCTCAAACTCGACCAGTTCCAGGAACGTCATTTCGCAGGAAACCTCCTTCCCCATGGTGGGATCCGCAATGCACCGAGGTTTACCGCAAAAAGTCCGACGCGTTCAAAGTTTTTCGTAGACGTGGAACACCTGAGCACTTCGAAAGGTACACGGCTCTCGAACGAGAATTTAAGAGCCTCATCAAGGCCAAGAAACGCGGTTACTGGCGACAATTCGTGGACGGACTATCGCGTGAAACGTCGATGAATACCCTTTGGAATACGGCGCGAAGATTGCGTAACAGAATTACGAACAACGAGAACGAGGAGTATTCGGACCAATGGATCCTCAAGTTCGCGCGAAAAGTTTGTCCAGATTCTGTGCCTGCACAAATGTTTCCTCGCGAAACCACGAATTCGATAGATGAGATCAGCCAACCTTTTTCAATGGTAGAACTCTCTCTCGCACTCCTTTCGTGTGGCAATACGGCTCCAGGGGCTGATAGAATCAAGTTCAACTTGCTTAAGAACCTTCCAGACGTCGCTAAGAGGCGCATGTTGCACTTGTTTAATCAGTTTCTGGCTCTCAACATTGTACCGGATGACTGGAGACGGGTGAGAGTTATTGCCATTCAAAAACCTGGTAAACCCGCGTCAGACCACAACTCCTATCGACCCATCGCGATGTTATCTTGTATTCGAAAGTTGTTGGAGAAAATGATCCTTTTCCGTCTGGACAAATGGGTTGAGACGAACAACCTGCTTTCAGATACTCAATATGGTTTCCGTAGGGGTAAGGGAACGAACGACTGCCTCGCGTTGCTTTCCACAGAGATTCAGTTAGCTTTTGCTAAAAAAGAGCAAATGGCTTCTGTATTCTTGGATATCAAGGGGGCTTTTGATTCAGTATCTGTTGAAGTTCTCTCAGATAAACTCCACGCTTGTGGTTTTTCACCATTAATGAACAATTTTTTATACAATTTGCTGTCAGAGAAACATATGAGCTTTTCTCATGGAAACTCTACAGCTTCTCGATTTAGCTACATGGGTCTCCCCCAGGGATCATGTTTAAGCCCCCTTTTGTATAATTTTTATGTCAAAGACATTGACGGTTGTCTGAGTGAGAATTGTACGTTGAGACAACTTGCAGATGACGGCGTAGTGTCTGTCACTGGACCCAATGGGGTCGATCTGCAAGGACCCTTACAGGATACCTTAGACAATTTGTCTACTTGGGCTCTAGAGCTAGGTATCGAATTCTCTACGGAGAAAACTGAGTTGGTTGTTTTTTCTAAGAAGCATAACCCTGCACAACCGAAGCTTCAAATTTTGGGTACACCGATAACTCATTCTATGTCATTTAAATATCTTGGGGTCTGGTTCGATTCAAAGTGCACCTGGAGATCCCACATTGAGTATCTGAAGCGAAAATGCCAGCAAAGGGTCAACTTTCTCTGCACAATTACCGGGACCTGGTGGGGAGCTCATCCACAAGATCTTCTAACGTTGTACCGGACAACGATTTTGTCGGTTATGGAATACGGTAGTTTTTGTTTTCAGTCAGCGGCTCGGTCGCACTTCATTAAACTGGAACGTATTCAGTATCGGTGTCTTCGTATCGCGTTAGGTTGCATGCACTCGACTCACACCATGAGTCTTGAAGTGCTGGCTGGCATGTTGCCACTCTCGGATCGGTTTTCAGAATTATCTCTCCGGCTCCTCACCAGGTGTGAAGTTATGAACCCCCAGGTGATCGAAAATTTTGAGAAGCTCCTTGAGTTGAATCCTCAAACCCGCTTCATGACTTTGTACCATTTGTACATAACACAGGATGTCAGCCCTTCGCTGAATATTCCCAATCGTGTTTGCTTCTCCGACTTCGGAAATTCGGTTCATTTTGATTTATCCATGAAGCAGGAGCTTCGTGGAATCCCAGAGCATCATCGTCCTATGATTGCTCCGGTGATATTTGCTGCAAAGTTTGGCCTAGTTGATTCCGCCAAAACGTTTTTCACTGACGGGTCTTTGATAAAGGACTCCGCTGGCTTTGGTGTATACAATGAAAATTATAGCGTCGCTCGTAAACTTCAAGCACCTTGTTCTGTTTTTGTCGCGGAATTGGCAGCAATTCATTTTTCTTTAGAGACTGTTGCCTCTTTTACACCGGATCAATACTTCATTATCACGGATAGTCTTAGTTCTATAGAGGCTATTCGCTCCTTGAGGCCGGTAAAGCACACCTCTTATTTTCTTATGAAAATACGAGGTCTTCTAAGTGCTTTATCTTCACGTTCTTTTATTATCACCTTTGTGTGGGTCCCTTCTCATTGTTCGATTACTGACAATGAGAAAGCGGACTCGCTTGCAAGGGTGGGCGCTATGGAAGGCGATATTTATGACCGACAAATCGCCTTCAACGAATTTTTCTATATTTTTCGTCAGATATCACTCGATAGCTGGCAGTATAAATGGAGTAAAGGAGATTTGGGGCGATGGCTACATTCTATCACTCCTAAGGTGTCTAAAAAATGTTGGTTCAGGGGATTGGATGTGGGTCGAGACTTCATTCGTGTCATGTCTCGCCTCATGTCCAATCATTATTCTTTAAACGCTCATTTGTTCCGTGTTGGGCTGGGAGATAGCAATCTCTGTGAATGTGGACAAGGTTACCAGGACGCAGATCACGTAATTTGGTATTGTGCTGAGCATCGTGGAGTCAGATCTGAGCTTTATGATTCCCTTCGGGCTCGAGGTAGACAACCCAATGTACCGATTCGAGACATTTTGGCTGCACGCGATCTGGAATTTATGAAACTCATTTATGTGTTTTTGACTAACATTAGCCTTAGATTGTAGTTTGATTAACTTACTTGTTTAGGTTAAATTTGTGAGGATTGTGTGCATCGGTGTGTGATTGTGGTTGTGTGTTTGAGTGTGTGTGTGTGTGTGTGTGAGTGAGTGATTTTTTTTTTTAAATTGAAAACGTTCAATAAAAAAATTGTAATTTGAAATTCTAGATTTAAGAAAACCATTGTTCCTTTTGCTTTGTTTAAAATTTCCACCGCAATTTTCCCATCCATAAAATTGTAATTCCTATTAACCTCGAGACGGCCGCGAGTAATCGGTTCCACCCCTTAACCTTAGTTCTAAGATAACTGATGTATATAAACATGAAAACTTGGCTCTGTAAAGTTGATTCGATTGAGCCTGTACAAATAAATGAATTCATAAAAAAAAAATCGGAATAAAACGAATAATCGCTATCGAATACAGTAAACCACATTTATGCTTCATAGCGAGCAAAGGCCGTGAACAAACATCGTGATCAAACCGCATTCTGTTGCAAACGTGGCGTATGCTGACGTTTGTATTGCTTCTGGGCGCTGTACCCACACCATTCAACCAGATTTGAAGCCAAACTAACTGCGACGACGGAATTCCACCTGTGGAGGTTCAATAGAATGATGATATTGTCATCGAGCTGATCACTGAAGCTGTTTTTCAGGTACATTCCGCTTTTAAACATCTATGATCAATCAAGCATTGCACATACGCTTGATTGAAAGTTTCAGTATGTCACTACTGGAGCGGGGCTGATTGCGTACGAAGATAGCTTCGGAATGCTTGCGTTCTTGAAATGGGCTATTGGAGTCGCGGTAGAGCTGTCACCTTCTAATCCCCGGATTTAAGCTTTTTGTAACTGTAAACAGCAAATATGAAACAGTGGCAGGAAGATTCTATCCATAATACCGCTGCCAGACAGTGGGAATTAGATTGTAAACACACACACATACACATACATATACGCTGACGTTTCCGATAGATTACGATGTTTTCTCAAAATCCGATGGACTGTCATGTTTGAAACCTGAACTTTTCATGCTAATTTGCGTGTTGATTGGCCAACCTTGTTTTCAGCGCTTGACAGCAGTTTTTTCGTTGTTCTGGCACTCAATTTTGTTGGGCGACCACTTTTTTTTAATTTTCCGGTTCTTTACCGTCACGACAATCTTTCAAAACACGGTATATTGTTAATTTTGATATTGGCTCGTCTTTGAACACGCTCAAAATTTCACTTGTACTAAGCCGTCCAAAAAGGTTGGCGACTTGTGCTCGTAAATCCAGCTTGTACGACATTTTTAATGGAAACTACTGCGCAATTTGAGCTTGACAGTTCAGTAGGAACACAGATGAACGTGACAAGTACATTGGTTGACATCTGTGTGTTTGTTAATGCTGTCAAATAAACGCCTGAAAGTATTCCCAGGACTTACATGTTACACATGTTAAGTGGACGGAATGTTACCACTTGGAAAACTTGTAAAAGAGATTGATGAATCAACCCTATCAGATTTAACGCTAATATGCTATTATAATAAATTTTCAAGCTCATAACTATATGCTAGTTTGTGATTTGGATTTGGATTTGGAAATTTGTGTCGCTTAACAAATCCTCAAACAAAAGTGCAAAAGAACGTTGGCCAATATTTAGTGACAACCAGTGGGTACGTGTGCTCTACTCCAAGTTCCTCTTCTTTCAAACTCACCTTCAGTTCAATTTATTCATTGAGTTGGACGCATCACAATAGAAAATATTGTGATGGAGCACGGACGTTAGGTTACTAGATGCATGAAAAATACTTTATAACCGATATAGGATTATATCTGAAAAATCCAAATTTGGCCAACATCCACCTAAATGTAAATTAGATGAATATTCCAATAAAACTAAATTAAAATAAAATTAACGTGAATTTAAAGTAAAATTAAATTTAACTTACATTGAAATTGAATTAATAAATAATTTAATTAAATTCAATTAAATCACCCTTTCTGGTTTCGTTTAGCCAGGTGGCATGTCGGTTTCTTCTGGTAACGGACTTTGTTCTTTTGCTCCACTAATATCACACTAGTTGCAGCAATCACGACAGTGTTCAATATGCTGGTATAAATTTGTAATCAGTTAATAAATTTGTTATAAGTTAACAATTATTAAATTAAATAGCTGAAAATTTGTGAAAAGGGATTCATATTTTCTTCAGCCTTTGCAGCGAAGAGGAAAAAAAAACATTTGGGTTGAAATTTACGTTTTGTTTCGATTATGCGTTACTGTGAAGCTGTCAAAATTCTTTTGGTAAAAATGAACAAAATTTCCTAAATTTTGCACATGTAAACATTACACTCTAAACTATTTTTACCCAAAATTTCATCAACTTTTATGCAATGAAAGGTTTTACATAAAAGAAATTGTTGCATTTTTTTAAAGTACAATCCGGACCTTTTACCTTTTCAGCAGTTAAATAGTGCTTCTACATTTCATTTTGAAAAGAATGTATAGAACGTGGAATATATATGTATTGATAATTATCACATATATAAAGGATATATGTAAAGGCGAAATAAATAAATGAATGATGCCTAAACTAACTTTAATTGTTTCTTTTTACTCCCTGAACATTTAGTAATAATCGAATAAAAACTCGAATTTTGAGTATGAATTTTGTGTGTGCGGATTTTAAACGGTACACCCTTTAATTCACAGTTTGAAGCCAATCAAGAGCAAAATTATGATCCCAAAAACGAGGTCCCTTTTCTGACGTGCCACAATTATGTTGCTCAAATCTACATTATTTATTATTTATTTCTAACCGCCCCTTGACCTCAACCAGATGTAAGTGTTTTGTCTTTAGTTGAGAAAAGGTTCAAAGGACAGATATATTCCAATTGATTACTTATTTCTCCAAGCAACTGTGTAAGGCCTTCAATCCCACACTCTCCATTCCACCTGAACCTCACTTTTTCCGGTAAAAATGTGACGAAGACAACTTCAAGATATCATTCCAAATGAGGAAATACCTGATGCACCTGCGATGATTTATTCATCGGAAACGACAGAAAACGTCAGTCTTTCTCTTGTCCCTTACTCTACTCAGTTTAGTTGGGAGCCAGTAGAAAAACCTCATCCGATTCAACATCATGGCGTTTAAGTTGGGACTTTGAGACTGTGGTCGAGATAGTTCAAACATGGAATGAGACACAGAAAAATCAGAAAGGGAAAGGCAAAAAAAAATGAATCCAACTATTCCGAGCTTGACCACTAACAGTACTAACTCCAGCTCTAACCCGAACTAGGCGAGCAAGCAAGGTTCGTCGAAAGAGCGACGAAGAAATGCAAGCAAACATGTGCAAATGTTAGGAAAACGGAAAGTTTAATTAAATTCTTGGCCATGGCCAGGGACTTACCTCCGGAGCTGCCAGTCCGAGTACCATATCGTTATAATCGTTCACCATTTTGGTAACGTGCTCCACATCGGTAAATAGTTGCTCCTGCAAGTGTGGAGAGATAGAGAGAGGGATCGACTGTTAGTGCTAGTCTTTTTTCTTTTTTTTTTGTTCCGCCCGGCTGATGGATGAGTTCTGGCTAGGCTAAGGGTAGAAGAAAAAGATGAACATGTCAAAAAAAGGAGAAAGAATCAATTGCATGTGGTTTTTCCGGTTTTTACTGGCTGGGCCTTTGATATTTGGTTAGCCTGGATAGCTGTAGCAAGGTGCGATTGTTGGAAGTGCCAGAGTGCTGTCCTGGGAAGCAATTGCTGTGAAGAGTCAAAAGATTCTAACATGTCAAAAGAGTGTAGGACCAGGGAGTTTGTCCTGGTTTTCTCTTCCGAGAGATGCTTTTTTCGGATATTTTTGCGAGGAACGTGATTCCGACTGAATTGAGTACAGGCAGTCATGTCCCCCGAAATATCGCACCTGGGGCCTTCAGTGTGAATGTTATGGCTATGAAGAACCAACTGTCGCTCGGAGAGATGTCTTCCACAGATTGCCCTTACGAGTGGATAATAAAACAATAAAAAATGAAGATGATGTCCCCTTTCCGATAGTTATGTCATTCCAATTCAAATCGGGGAAAACGAAAGGATTCCGACCCGAGGTGGGTGGTCTTCTGGAAGAGATCAGTGTGTGTATAGATGGCAATCTTCACACGAAACTGCCATTCTTCATTCGAATGAGCGAACGGTTTCGATTGGAAATGGGATCTTATCTGGAGTTTCGAGTAATGGACGATATTAGTTTGGAATGAGGGAGCAATATTAAAGCTGACTTAAGTTTTCAATCCAGTTGAAGACGTACGGTTTCCACTCTCAGGGAATATGATATTGGTGCTGAGAAGTTAGTGATACCAAACCAGCCATGTGGTGCTCTTACCTTTCTCATAATGGCCGTCCTAACGGTTGGGCTGAGCGTGAATCCTAAATACTCGAACTGCTGACCTTCACTGATGACATCGAATATGTCTGAAAAAGCAAAAAAAGAAAAACACAGTTCTCAGCGGAATGGCTTACTCCCCCATCAAGTCGAGTGGGTTATTGGAAATGATAATCAGTCTCCGAAGAGCGAACGGTGTACCGTTTGAAAGTGTCAAGTCAGTGTTTTTCAAACAGCCCCCGGAAAGGTTGCTGCCCTGGTGCCCATTTTTCTCTCCCCGCTAGACTGACTATAAAAGAAGGTAGCATTTGCTCCGAGAGAGACTTACCGTAGGAGAAATTTACGGCGAACTTTAGCTTGTATTCAATGAGCACCGAATCCCCAATCACCTCACGCCAAGTTGGCAGCTTCTTCTGGTTAACTGCTGACACCATCACTGCGAACAAAGGAGAACAGAAACGGAGATGATAAAAAATATATATCGTTCAAAGGGTTGAGTTGAAGTGAACCTTAATGTTCATTGTGCAATGACTCAGCAACAGAAACCAGCTACGAGTAGTCCTGATGGAGTGGAATCAATAGTGGATCATACTTACACTGTGCTTGTTTGATCTTGAACTCTCCCGCTGGGGTGTGTGTGCCAGTTCCGGATGCAGATGAAGCTCCCCTAGATGGGGTGTTCCGCGAGGCTCGTACCAATTTTTGTGCTAGCGTCAGCTCGGGATTCAGCGATTCCGGTCGATTGACGATCCAACGTACCGCGGTGGCAATATTGGAGTACTTCCCTCTCTCACCTCCTCCACCCATCAATGCCGATGGCCGTCGGGAGCTCTTTTGAGTTTCCTTCCTCACTCTGGCCGTTCGCCTTTGCTGCTCCAATTCTACAACGAAATTAATTATTCACCAAACTTCCATCCCTGGGAAATCTTTTCCCACTTACCGTAGATCGGTTCGCAAAATTCCAACTTGAGAATATTTCGCTTTAGCACCGAGTTCACGGTCCGTGTTCCTACAGCCGTAAATTCCTGAAAGTTTTCTTTCTCGTAATCCCGGATGGCCTCCACCAGCTTCAGGTAGTTGGCATAGGTGGTGCTCTTCTGCCGGTACTGGATTCTTTCCCATTCATCCGACGGCACATCGACGTCCGTCGTACTTCGGGGAGAACATTCAAACTGCACAAACAGAAACAGGTTCAATATCCACCCTTCGTCAGAGCTCGCGGTAATAAATTGTCAACAAACCTCTCTGAAAGCTGTCATGGATTTCCGGATGAAGGAAAGCAGCGACCGGCTCCAGAACACCGCACCGACGTGCCGGGGCTGGTTCCGCTGCAGGGGTGGATGGGTTTTGTTTTTCTGTGTTTTGGAGGCAGAATGGATGAGAGGAAGAAATAACAACATCAAGCGAAACAGCACACGGTAAGCAGATTATGAAAATTGCCCGGTAAAAATTTGAAAAAGCCCGGAAAAATAATACCGCTAAAATAGTACCGCGGCACCGGCAAACTTTGGCAACTTGGGTGCCTTGTATTGTGTTGTGCGGAAGTGCAAATCGGTGAGCTGGAATGTGCAGGTTGGATGCAGGTATTTATTGGACGGGAAAGTGCTTTTACTGGGAATGAACGCTTATGTAGGTTGCTGTTGATGTAAAGTGAGATTATGTCTCGTGGAGTTATGATTGTAAATGGAGTTTTTTTTTCGGTGTTTTTGGGAGGTCGGGACTGAGTTCAGCATAGTTTAGCTGCTTTGATATCCGGACCTGGTGGAAAACTTTCGGAGTAAATATCAGGCAGAATAATTGCAGAAGCATTTGAGTCGGAAATTTAGATCATAAGGTCGAAAATGGAACAAAATTATGAGTTTAGCTGTGATACATTACACACTTAGAAATTATGAATTTTACACGAGATGTATTTATGTTTGTAAAAGGCGGGGGAATAAAAAAAAATTTACGTGTAAATTTTTGCCCCTGAAACTGACACATACGCAATGAGGGGAATGGTGTATTTTGTTTTTTTTTTTTTTTTCTCTTTGCTCTTCTTATGTGCGAAGGGCTAGCGTGTGTCGGGCAGAGAAAACATACATGGTAGTGTGTAGGTTATGTATAGAAATTAAAATTCATGCTAGTTGATTGACCTAATAACCAGTCTTAACCAGCATTAATGTAATGGCATATTAGATAGCGAAGTCTGTCGATCATCATAATAGGGGAATTTCTGGACTTAAAGCTAGATTCAAAGGAAATCTGGACGCACGGTTTAATACACCACCGCGTCCTTGGTGGTCGGAACAAACATGTTTTTGTTGTGTTGATGGATGTTTTATTGAAAGAAGAAATTGGTGAAAAGTTTTTCTCGATTGATTCACGCATCTCGAAATTACGGATCATGGAACTCGAGAAAAGAAAATTAATTGTGCACAAACATCTAGAGAATCCTTCGTGGTCTGCCTCAAAAATAGCAAAAGTGTTGAAATTCCCAAACTCAACGGTGTGTCTTGTAATCAAACGTTACAAGGAAACTCTGAGTGTGGATAGAGCACAGCGCATCTATCATAAAAGTGGCACTAAGGACAAAGAGCTGAGGAGAAAGGTGTTGAGGTACATGATTTGGCAAAGAAATACGATTCCAACTTTTCCACCGTGCGTAACATCCTTTCAAGAGAAGGATATAAGTCTTTTTGTGCCAGTAAACATCCGAATCGCTCCCTGAAACAAAATTTAGTGGCCAAAAAGCGAGCACGATTACTATACGAACGAGTTTTGACGAAATTTGATGGCTGTATTTTAATGGATGACGAAACATATGTAAAACTGGATTATAAACAAATCCCTGGACAAAAAATTTAACTTGGAAACTGGTCGTGGGGATGTGCCTTCTAGGTATAAATTTGTTTTTGCTGATAGGTTTGCTCTGAAACTAATGATTTGGCAAGAAATCTGCAGTTGTGGCCTTAAAACCAAGGTTTTCATCACATCCCACACAATGACGTCGAAGGTTTACATTAAAGAGTGTCTGAAAAAGCGGATTTTCCCTTCATTCGGCAACACAAGACCAACGTTATGTTTTGGCCGGATCTAGCCAGCTGCCACTACTCTAATGAGGTACTAGAATGGTATGCTGCAAACAATGTTAATTTCGTCGCCAAAGAGATTAATCCTCCGAATTGCCCCAAATGCACAACAAATGCGTTTAAAGTGGAATAAGTTCGCCGGTACAGTGTCACCAGCGACTGTGCAGATCATGATGGCATCGATCACAAGTAAAGTGCGACAGTTCGTTTGAAACGGTAAAATGTAATAACTTGACATATATCGTTTGATAGCTGAAGAAATACACTTTTTTTTGACGTTTTGATCAACCACGTATGTTGTTTAATTCTTGAGTTATGATCAGTTAAATGCGTGCAAATTTACTTTGAATCGGGTTTTAGTATGTCGGATCAGTAGACATAATACGGAAAAATTAACCGCAATAATATTGTCATTTTCATTAAAAATTGTGGAAATACCATCATCAACTATTACTTTATCGTATTATGCTATCATCATTTGTTGCGTCAATTACAATTCAAAAGCAAGGTTAGAACACGTTTTTCAACAACAGCTTAAAAGCTGTATCATCAACAGAGCGGGGCAAAACGCCTAAACTACAGAATAGTTTGCCTTCATAGGCATAACTCGCAACCGCACCGATGAGCTCTAAAGACTGCCCCAGAAAGTACGGACGCAGTTAGAAACCGCTGTCATTCAACAATAATTGATGACTAAAGGTTGTACGGAATCAAATTGCACCACTTTTAAATGGCTGTAACTTTTTACCCGTCGGGTATTTTTTATTGAAATTTTGGGTGAAATTAGTTAAATGTGTATTTGTTTACGCTGTATAAGTTTCACTAGCAGATGTGCAATCGTTGCAAAGATGGAGTCGGAAGAACAGCAGCGGCGCAAAGAAATTTTGCGCAAGTACCTCGAAAATCCGGATCTTGCTCATCGTCATATCATCCCGCATAACGAAAAACAATTCGCTATATAGTCAAAACTATGTTTCAAATGTAAGATATATTATCACATTTTATGTTATTGTTATTCAATAGTTTAATCTCGCTTTCACCATACAACCTCTACATTAACACATATTGTTAATGTTTGCCATATTGTCATTGAAAGGTTTCTTATTGTTTGCACGTGGTCTGGATTATATACCAACTTTTTGGCTTAGAGTACAGCAAAAATTTTGTTCGTGAAAATAGCCAATTTTATATGGTAACCTAACTTAACCGCCTATTCAGCATAAAGTTATTTGGCCTTTTACCATCTAACATATTGTTAAAACTATATAGGTAGGTTTTTGTTAGTTTATAGTTGTCAACTATAAGGGTAAATGTCGTAACAATAACGGAAACGGTCGTCAACAATAATAAATATGGTCCAGGAATGGTTTGTGATTATGCGTGATATTCATGAAAACTTACTCATCATGATTTCACGTGTACTCTAGGAAATCACTTAATTGAAAGATGCAACAAAATGAGAGACTTAGCAGTGATTCTTGATTCTAAATTGACCTTTGTAGATCATTTTAATGCAACAATTCTCAAAGCAAATAATATGTTAGGATTCATCAAAAGGTTCAGTTATCATTTTAAGGATCTATATACTATCAAAACACTATATGTAACGTACGTTAGACCCATTCTCTAATATTGCTCTGTTGTTTGGGCTCCATACGAAGAAACATACATTAGTCGTATAGAATCTGTACAAAAACAATTTTTGTTATTAGCTCTTAGAAAACTAGGCTGGAATTCATTTCCTATTCCTTCGTATGAGTCTCGTTGCATGTTAATTGATATTGCATCACTGAAGAAAAGACGAGAAATTGCTATGATATCTCTTTAGTTAATAATGTTATCTCGTAGCATATAAATTCGGCAAACCTTTTAGAAAGTTTGAACTTCCATGCACCATCACGCATTTTAAGAATTAGAAATTTATTTCATGTAAGGCCTCAGAGAACAATTTATGCTAAGAATAGACCAATGAACAGAATGATGAACATCTATAATGAATATTGTGAAATAATTGATTGTAGTATACCTAAAGCGGCAATAAGAAAAATTTTGACTGCACGAGTTGTGCCCCGTAGAAACTAACTTTAAATCAATGTAAATGTAAATGTATATGTAGTCTAGAATGATGATTCACGAAAATAATAAAATTATTTTTGTTTTAATTTTTTTTTTTTTTTTCAATCAGACCAAGGCCAGTGTGGCCTGTGCTGTACACAGAAGTTGTCTCCATTGTAATCGGTCCATGGCTGTACTTCGCCAGCCTCGCTGTCTGCGGAGGGTCCGCAGGTCGCCTTCTACTTGATCGATTCACCTTGCTCGTTACGCGCCTCTTCTTCTTAAACCCGTCGGTTCGTTTTCGAGAACCATTTTCACAAGGCTGTCGTCCGACATTCTTACGACATCCCCAGCCCATCGTAGTCGACCGATTTTAGCGATGTGTACGATGGGAGGTTCTCCCAGTAACTGATGCAATTCTTGGTACATTCGCCTCCTCCTCGTTACGTCTTCCATCTGCATTCCACCGTAGATCGTACGCAGCACGTTCCGTTCAAAACTTCTGTATTAGTTGTAACATTGATTTTGTTTTAAGGGCGGCTTGTTGGGTCTTACCCAGTCCCTTGTCTCGGGGGGGGGACAATCGTGCAGCACTGTTTGTAGGACTACCCGGGGGGGGGGGGGAGGGCCCCTCTTAAAGCGGGGGGAAAAACACGTAGAGTTCCCTGTAAAGGGGGGGCCCCCTCCCCTTTGTGTCAAAAGTACGCCGGGGCCGGGGGGGGTTGGCTTATCTTTTCTTTGTTATTGTTACTCCGCCGGGGGCGGGGGGGGGGGGGGGGGAGGGGCTAGAGGAGAGGAGACAATGATATCTTATATTAGTTTCTAGTATTGTATAAATTGAAAAAAATAAAAAATTTTATATTTTTTTTTTTTATTTTTTAAAAATTATAATTTATTTTCTTTCCTTTTCAATTTAACTTTTTAATATTTTTTTTTTTTTTTGTTGTTTTTTTATAGTAAAAAAAATCTTTTTTATCGTTTTTTTATGTTTTTTGCTTAGAAAACGTAATAAACAGCAGTAATTGATTTAACAAAAACATGGCTTTAAAAGTGCTTTACAACTCTTTCGTTGGCACAAACTTTCTATCTCGCTTAGTTTTTTTTTGCAATTTTGTTTTGAATGCAACATGTTGTGCCTCCAATTAGCAGATAATAAAATCACGAATTCAACCCCACCGTGGTAATGTCTGTGCGCAGGACGCACAGCAAACTTGATCAAGGCGCTGAATGACTGCCCGGCAAGAAACAAGGATTGACAGTTCAATTCAGTGCATGCGAATTTACATTTTTTTTCGGGATATTTCAGTTTTTTTGGGGTCCAGGGACCCCTTGGGGGCCCCGTTTTTTTGGATGGTTTGATAAATTTTAAAATAATTTTTTTTTTTTTTTTTTTTTTTTTTTTTTTTCGGTTTTTCTTTCCTTCTTCCTTCTTTTTACTGGAAATTAAATTCCCTTTCCCTGTGGGTTAGTTATTTTTTTTTTTTTTTAGTTAAAATTAAATTTTCACTAAAATATACAAAAAAAGTTCAATAACTCCGTAAACTTTGAGATTTGACCATATTGCCATTTTTTTCAATCATACAACATTTTTTTCATCAAATATCCTATCGCCCCTGAAAATATCTTCACTTAGGAACCAAACACCCTGTATTAAAATTCCATAAATAAAATTTTGAAACTCGTCAATTTTTTATCTCTTTAACGTCTATGAATGATGTTTGGGTTCCCAGTACGTTCGGCAATAGATGTCAAGACAATTATCAAATTTTCAAACAGTTGTAATGACGTTGCGAGGTGCGCAGAGAGAAGTGGGTCTACGACACTCTATACTTCTGACGAAATGTTGAGTTTATGTGGATAGGCTTATCTCGAAGACTCCCCCACGCTTTGTGCAAATGTCCTATGATATGCTATGTATGCATTTCGTAGTATATGCATGAACCAAAGGGCAGTTCAGTGTGTCGTCAGCCTCCAAGCAAAGCAGTTCCCCTACGTGAGTTGCTCAAGCTTTAAGCTTCAGCTTCATGACGAAGTGAGGTGGCTGCACTAGCTGTTCCCTTAACCCCAAAACGGCCCCTTTCAAGGCCATCGAAAATAACTGGAAAAGAGAGTTGTTCAAATGGGCGGTTGCGAAAAATATCGTATGTCGAAGCCATAGTGTTTTCGACATTTGCACATTTTGCAGTGTTGTACACACATAGGCCTAGAAGAAATCGTATGCAATTGGTGGTGGACGAAACCAGTCTCTTGGGTGAAAATGTCCTAAATGTCTACCCGCATAAACAATTACCATAAGAAGCACCTAACCACCAATTCGGGTTATCATTTCAACTGTAACCGGTACGGTTAAACCATAGACTAACTCTAAGACCAGTAGGTCTCGAACAAATACGATTTTTTTCTTGGCTCAGTCAGTACTAGCACATCGGTCCCAAGTTTAATAATACGCCCCTAATAATGAACTCACACGAACACACGCTAAAATATTCTGTCAAAATAACACAGCAAATCGAAACAAAGGCGCAATTATGTAAAGCAAGGTGCTGGCTACAAGGTGTACTTCGAACCAAGGGGTTTTACAAAAGTGAATAAATTTTAAAAGGGGTTTGTGTATTTTTTGTTGTTTTTAAACATTCTTTATTTTGTTCTTTTTTTTTTCATGTTTGTTTGTGTTTTGTTGTTTTTTTTTTATTGAAACGAATTTCATTTCACTTTTTAATTATACGGGTGGGGGCGGGGTCGCGTGTTCAATGGTGCATAGTACTATATTTCCTCTTTGCGTACACCCCCATTGGGGTAAACCTGGTAGTTTTTTGTAATTTGATTTCGTAAAATCTTTAAAGCATAAATTTATATTTCAATAATTCGTGCAGTTTGAAAATATAAAATATTATCCAGCTTGGCTATTTTATGCAACGTTACATCAAGTTCTTCCATGATGTGATCTGATGATTTCCGAACCATCAAAACAGGAAATACATTTCAACACTCCAGATTACCCGGCTCCGGAAATATATGAATTCCACACCTGAACGAGTATCTCTCCCATCTTTCGACCATCACCTGCGGTCACATAGTTAAAAAATAAAAACAAAACAAAACCGAAACCGGAGCCAAGTGACTTTTAAGGCTGGCATCGTTGCTATAAAGACGACAATAAATTCACCAAATTCACCTTCATTCCCCATTTCGCCCACATTCGGGAAATTTACGTACCAAAAACTCGTGCTCAACGTTGCCGACTTCCGCGAGGAATTGTTTCATAATGTTTTCGTACTTGGATGACAAATGGTTCGCCAGTGACGGCCGGGTCTGCTTCTGGGACAGGTTCTTGATCAACTCGATGCCCAAGTTGGCCGACCTGTTGCCGGCGTATTGGTGAACGGAAAAGAAGGAGAAAAAAATGAAGAAAATAAGAAAACCGCTCCCGCAAGACTAAATATAATCTCGCGTCCGAGGGTGGCTCTGGCCTCCACCTCATTCCTACGTTTGTCGGGAAGATTTATGTTTTCATTTCATCCGGCGCGTTGGCGACACCGGAACAGAATTCTGTCACTTTACCTGAGAGACCCGATGCAGTGGTCCAGAGCGATCCGGGCGTCATGCTCCACCTGCTCCACGCCCTTGTAGAAGTATTCGAGGGTTGCTTCCCAATTGGCCAGGTTGCTCGGCGCGAAGATGTCGTAGTCCACCGAAATGATGTGATTGATGAGACGATAAACCTATAGATCCCGTTATCCCCGCGTAGGGGAGGAAAAAAAATGACATCCATCAGTGCTGATTGATTATGCATTAGATGTTTCGTGTCGCTGCTGATGGGGACAGACAGGTGATTATGCGGAGTATTGCGCTTTCTTAGGCTGTTTTACTAAATGGGACCATTATTGAATGTGGTAAACATGGAAGAGAGACGTTGATTGAAATGGGCTTTAAAAACTGAACGCAAGGGGGAGTTTTTCATTAGAACGTTCAACCACACCTTGGAGTGCTCCTGCCTGTTGAATAAGCAATGATCAAAACAATTTGGATTCATTTTCCACCCGATTGTCGGAAACCGGAATCGAACAGCAGTAGCTACTTCGAAATTGATACCCTTCTCGCCCTCTGCCGAAACAAAAGAGTGAAACTTTGACTCGTCATGGAGCAAAATTGAAATGATATGGTAATTTTCCTGCAAACTAAACTACCTGCCTGCTCGGTAGGAAGAACCGAGCCATCGCAATCAATTTCCCGGCCAATGGAAGTCGAAACCAAAAGCAGAAAAAGTTGCTCCTTCTGAATTTTGTTTGTTGGAAAAGCAGTCGGTCCGACGATTCATCGGTTTAAAAAAAAACGCCGAACGTTGCGCTCTATCTGTAGATTCAAATTAACATTATATTTCGAACCGCGTGGAGAGTATTCCAGAGCGGGAAAATTGAACAAGCCCTTTTTTAAAATAAACAACAACGAGTAGTTTTTTTTCAATCAACATTTCTCTTCGGAGCAGAACGAAAGGACCTTCTGTCTACTGTACTACATAAAAACGGAAAACAACGGTGGGGTATACCTTTTTCAAAGTGTTATCCACCTCTTCCGGATCGCTGATCACCGTCTTTAAATTGTGGTCGAACATGTTTTCAAACTCGATGAAGACCTGAAAATGAATAAAATGAAAATAGAAAGACCGGGAGAGTTTTCGATTTCAATTCACAAACCAATCCGACCAATCGCTTACCTGGGCAATGTTGGCCGTGTCCTGACTGACGCGTGTCATGTGATCAACGTCCCGGAACAGCACGTTTCGATCGAACTCCCAGCGGGAACCGATGTTGGATTTTTCGATTTGAGCCCGCGTCTCCATGTAGCACCGCTTCCAGGCCCGAAGCATCTCCGCGCAGTTCGTCGCGGTGCGGTGGATGTAGCTGGCCGAATGTCTGCAATTGACAGGGTTGGGATGATATTTGTGTATTTGGCTCATACATGCAAACTACTGCTAACGGTGGCAACTTGTTGAATGGATTCATTTTTTACAATTTAAAAAATGTGTGTGGTCGGAACTGGTAACCATGTGGACGTGTAGAAAGCTGTGATGACCAGTTGAAGCCATCCAGCACTGGAATTTTGTATATCGGTCCAACGTTTGATTGGTTTAGGCTTACGGTTTCGGAGCTGGCTCATCGCCTTGTAAGCACAACTAACACTTTGCCAGTTTTCTTTTTTTTTTCTATGCAGTTAGGTTTCAAAGTTATTCATTTCCTTTGGATGCAGATAAATTGTAGAGACACAAAATGTTGAGGTTTTTTGTGTGTGTTAAACGCTGCACACTGAATATCGAAACCTCTCTGCTAGGCCTTGGATATATTGAAATTTGTATTGTTATACAAACATATACAGTATGTGAACAAAATTAAAGACACCACCTTGCAGTCTCAGTTTTGTTTGTCAAAAAGTGGTTAGCTCTAAATACAAGATATCATTTTCACTGCGTCTGTTATCCTATTAGAGTAAACAAATAAAATAGCAATAGTAAAGACTGTACTCGAAAAAAATTAGACACACAAAAATGGTCGCCAAAAATTGATTTTTAGTCAGATTTTCAGCAAACTTCAAGGGAATAAACTACAACATTATGGTTAGGTTTTATTTCAAGTAAGTAGTTTCTTCAATAGTGGGAATGATTGCAAAAACCTAAAAAAAAGGTTAACGAGAAAAAAAAAAAAAAACAGGGAAACCGGGGGGGGAAAAAAAAATTTAAAAAAAACGCGGGGTGGGGAAAAGGGGGGGCAACTGGGGGGGAAAAGGCGGGGGGGAAAAACCAAACACGAGTTGTAAAAGGGGGGGGGGGGGGGAAAGAGAGAAAGCAGACGGAGGCAGAAGGGGGGGAGGGTTAGGGACGACGGGAGGGAGGAGGGGGAAGAGGAAGGAGGTGGGAAAGGGAAAAGAAAAAGATGGGAGTAGAAAGCAAGGCAGCGTACATATGAAAAGGGGAGGGGGGTGTGTGAAAGAGACAGTTGGAGTGTAGTAGAGTGGGAGGAAATAAAAATAATTGGGGGGGGGGGGGGGGAGAGGTGAGAAAAAGGAAGAAAGAAAGGGAGAAAAATAGAAAAAACAAACTAACCCTTTCAATACTAAAAGAAAACATCCACCTTCACGTATCTTTAATGTCGACAAGTTTCTGTTTGGATCCATCCCGAGTGAAAGTGATTGGAGAAAAAGGATCCGCGGCCCATCGGGTTACTGCAGGGCCGGGTAGAGAGAATTTTTCCGTCTTACTCGGTGGAAGTGCAGTAGGGGACAAGTTGCCCCCACTGATTATTTTCAAAGGAAAAAATGTGTGGGATTCTTGGAGAGTTAACAGTGGCAAGGAATTTCCTGGTATGTCCTATGCTGCCACTCAAAATGGATGGATGGAAACGATCACGTTTGAAAACTATTTCGAGCGTGTGTTTTTGAATTCCGAAGGCAAGACCTGTGGTCTTGGTTTACCACGGGTGCTCATCACATACGTCGCTAAAACTTATTGAAAAAGCCTTGAAAGAACAAGTGAAAGCAAGAAATACGATGTAGGTGCTTGGAGAGGATTTCAGAAGCCACAGAATGCGAACACTGTGAATAAGCTAGTTAATATCGAAAATCAAGATCCATGCCGTACACAATCACAAGAAAATATGCCGTCGGTTCACGATACTTATAGTGAGGCATCTTTCCATGGATTTGACGAAAACGAAAAACGGTCAAACGGTGGCTGAAGCAAAGCAGATTCGCTGAAGCCATTATCGTCAGTGAATATAGATCATGCAGCTAAGTCAAAACCTGATAAGAAATTCTTCTTGAACACGTAAAGCAACAACCATCTACTCGAGGCCAGAGAAGGAAGAAAATATGTGCCAGCGTTGAGGTCATAACATCGATGGATGAATGGAACGATGGATCGTTGAAGGAAGAAAGAAGCAGAGGATAAGTTGAAAGCTGATAAGAAAGATAAATCTGTTAAAAAGCGCAAGAATTTCCTTAGAACTTATGATGAAATCTTTGACCTTTGTCAATTATGTTCGATTGAATATAATAAAGTTATTGTTGTTTCCTTACATAAGTGAGTTTTAAGCAATCATTCCGAAAATTAATATTATTTTTTCAGGGCAAAACTCTATAACGAATATTTTTTTCACTTGCCCCACATGTGGGGTAAGTGAAAATTTTGAACACGTTCCCTAAATATTGATCCTATTTTTTCCATACACTTTTAAATAAATGTCAAGTACGTATGCCAGCATATCATTAATTGAAGTATACCTTAGTTAAATGAGAGATTGGGGTGGGGTGAAATTTGGGGGGGTAGGGGGGGGAGCACTCTTTGATATTTCACTGTTCATCGAAGCAGTTGTGATGAAGGGATGCGAAATCTTACCACAGCCACAAATTGCTTACCAGATCATAGCTTTCTTACCTAACTGTTCGACTTGAATGGAAGTTTCAGACTGGTTCAATACTTCCCCTTCACGCACCGTACAATATTTTGATTATTATTATTATTATTATTATTTGAATTTGAATTTACTGGTGGGACCGATAAGTAGAACTCTTGATGATATCGTTGCGTAAATCCTTTCGAATCATTTTGCCAGCCGTTCTTGGAACATGTCGTCCAAGAAGACGCTGTGTCAAATGATTCCCATAATCTTTCGTCTATTTCTTTAATTGTCTTTTTGTTATTTTGTTAGTCAGTGTTACGTTTACAAGTTTAATAAGTCGTTTTATTTTTTTTCAGTCTTTTGTAGTGTAGTCCATTGGTGTGTCATTTATGTGCTCTGAGTGTCTTCCGGAAGCAGTTTTCTCGAACCAAAAATAAGATGTTATTGTATTTTAACTTGTGCGTTAGAATGAAACTTTACTCCTTTTAAAGCATTTCACCAGCCGTGCAAGGAAAATGTCATCCATAGAGACGCTGTAGTAACTGCCTTAAAAGGAGTTATATTTTCAAGTTTGCTTATTAAGCTAATTGATGTCTAGTTTGTATGTGCTCTGAAAATCATCAGAGCATACCTCGTCTTACCTCGTTTAATTCACCTATCACCTTAGTCAGTTCTTGTCTTCTGCCTCATTCAGTTAAATTCTATTGTCATTGTAGAAAACTTTACGTTCACTAGTTAGTTCATTGCCTCCTTTTTATTTGTCGAATAATAATCTCTAAGTCTTCAAAGTCTTAAGTATGTCCCATAAAAAAGGAAAATCATATTTAAATTTAAAGTTTTTTGTGTGAGGGATTATAGGGGGGGGGGGGGAGGGGGGGAGAGAGAGTAGAGGGGGGGGGGGGGGGAATTTGCGGGGGGGGGGGGCGGGAGGGGGGGGGGATGGTTGGGGGGGGGTAAATATATATAAATTTTTTTGTAAATGGAGGCATTTTCAAGCCATTAGACGCAACTGCTCCGAAAACCTTGACGCCGGCCGGATGTTTGGCTGTAAACATGAATTTTACGTTCTCTGGAACATCCTCAATCTTCTTCGGCGAAATAAACCTGTATGTACGTGTGTTAGATACGGGATCGTTGATGAACATTTTCTTCTCGGAGAATACGATGATGGTATGCTTCTTTTTCAATGCTGACACAAAACGTTTCGAGCGCTCCAGCCGTAGTTGTTCAATTCGATCCGTTACAAGGTGGCGCTTTACTTTTGCCGTTGACGAACATTTCAAGTCATCTTTGACCAACCGTTGCATGGTAGTTTTTGAAATATCGGTTTCCTTAGCCAATTTCCGGATCGATTTGATAGGATTTCGCCTCACTTTGTCTCTCACTGATCTGATGACCTTCGGTGTGCGAGCGGACCGTGGATGGCTACTTCCCGGCTTCCGTGGACGTGGTCCATCAAGGAGTAAACGTTGGATACGGTAAACGGTCGCCAGGTGGCATCCCACAATCGTTGGAATTTGTTTTAGGGGTGTGGGAGCGAAAAACAAAACCACCTTCGTTTGGGTGTTTCAGTTGTGGGAAACCGTTTTTTTTTCAGAAGATAAAAATAATAAAAATAAAAGTTTTCTACCCAAAATAAGTATGAAAACTCTCGCTTTTTGATGGGACTTGTAGATGTGGGGCAATAATTGGGTGTGGCGATAAATTTTTGAGCATGAGCATGAGCATGATTGACCGCCCGAGGTTGCTACTCCGTTGTTGCCAGATCAGCTGTTATTACACAGAGACCCAACAGATGTTGCTTGGGACTAACATACATCTTCAATGTGTAAAAACTGGTGATCCCAAACTAAGGCAATACCGGCGCCGGCCTCGCCCGAATGCAGGTCAAGTAGGGAATGGGTAGGAATCTGTTGACGTGATACTCCCTTTATAGGAAGCCGCGGAATCCACTGCACTTCCACGAGAAATCACTGGGATTTTGGATAACAGGATTGGGTGACAGCAGGGTTCGTTTTGGTTAACGATAAGCTGTCAAGTGTAATTAGTACCGATTTCCGATTTTAACCGATTTAAACCAACAGTAAGGATGCTATTGGGGCCACTCACAAAGTGTGATTGTGGTTTTTCATTGGGACAGCAAAGTGATTTTTAATAATGCTGAAAAGCCGATTTTGACCGGTTTAAACCAACAGTAAGGATGCTATTGGGGCCACTCACAGAGTGTGATAGTGGTATTTGATTAGGAAAACAAGGTAATTCATCTCAACGCTTGAGAACCAACTTGGACCGACACCAACAGTACGGATGCCGCTGGATCCCTTACAAAATGAGACAGTGGTTTATTTGTTCCAAAATAGGGTGGCACGACGAGCATGGCGAACGAATAATTTGGATCACAATCAATTATGTACCTCACCACCGAATGATTTTACCCGGCGAACCACGACTTCTGATGCTCACTCGATCACTCGCGCAACGAACAATAAGCAACCGAAACAATAGACAAAACGCTACGCCCGGTAACAAAATATTGCGGAACAAAGTATTGACACAACCGATTCAATCGATTCAACCGAAGGTCGACGCAAACCTACTAAAAATAAATTTTATTAATATAGATACAATGGGTAACCCAACTCCGTATGTTCACGTCCAGTTTCCGGTACATTCATTCATCAAAATTAAGAACAAAGATATAAGTAGAATCCTCGTAGTCCCCCGGATGTTTGAAGGCCCAGGTAACCAATAAGCATTAGCATATGCAGTAAGTCAACCCTAAATCTACATTTTAGATACTACAAGCATTATATTAGCATTATATCAGCATCTTAAATGCTATCTGTTGTAAAGCTGCATTTCAAATGCCACCTAAATGCTTGTAGCCTGTAGTAATCATTTCGAATGCAAAATAGCATTAATGAAGCATTATCATAGCACTGCAGTAAAACAGCCGTACATTGGGCCAAAAGTGGCATTTATGTTGCATTTAAGCCGACTTAATTGCTTGATAGGCTGCCGTAAAGACGCTTTGGAACTGTTTATTGGTTACCTGGGGAGCATAGCCATTTCTATGAAAAGATACTAAGAGTTGTTGTTGCAAGCTGTCTACGGTTGGTGGTAACTATGTGTTGAACACAATTGGCTGAAATGAGGATTGAGAGAATAGTGGGAAACATCCCATTGAATAAATGACTATAATATAAGCCATTTATTAAGTTAAAGCCCATTCGAGCTATATCTGATGACGTTAGATCGTTTTGTTGTCTTTTACAAAAAGTGCGCCGAAGACACCAAAATGACTCAGTGTAAAGGCACACTTCTGCAATTGTTTTCACACAGCAGACTCAAGCAACTTTCGCGCAATGAATAATAATTATTTTAATAAACATATAGGCTGTATGATATATGATATATGCTATGTGTAGCATGCTGTACATGATATAGCATTGTATTGTGGCGTGACATTTATTTCAATTAATCTGCGCTCTTTCACCCTTCAGCCTACTCCTTTGAATATTGCACGTTACGGATGTTTAAAACAATATTGAAACAGTACATTAGATACCATAATGATGTAGCCTTTCTACGAAGGATCCGTCAGAAGATCCATGTGTGGCAGCTATAAGTGATGATCCAATGGCCATACTTCCATAATAGTTCTTCTCCCGCTTCTGATGCTTCGACAATGATGGCATCAACTTCGCCGCTTCTAGAGCACCCATGGCTAACTGTACGGTTGAAATATCACAATGATTTTTTAAAACCGCTGGTAAACTTACCATAGTACTGGATACGTTTGCAAAAATAAAAAAAACTATAAAATCTAGAAATTGCTAGATGGAATGCGTTCACCTCAAAGTTGAACCACAAATTAAATTCATCTGTAAAAAGAGGTTATAAAGAGATTTACAAATATATATTTCAACACTAATACCAATTGAAACAAATGGCGATTATGCTGTTGGGGCCACTCACAAAGTGTGATAGTGGTTTTTCATTAGGAAAACAAGTTATTTTTCATTGACGTTTGAGAGTTGAATCCTTTAAATTGGGACCACAGTATGTCAACAGTAAGAGTGCTGCCACCCACGATCATATAATCTGAATTATGCAGCACAGAGTCTCTAGGAAAACTGAAAGTGAATCATCCATCAAGCCTACAACTCAACAATTCTCCCTACAAAAGTCCGATTGCTTCGAGGGTATCTCTCCTGTATGGTTAAATCCCATATAGAAAAGTAACAGTGATCTATACTCAAAGTTAACTGGGTGTCCTCTGGAGATTCGTCTATGTGGAAGAAAGCTCTCACATAGCAAATCCCATACAAACATTATCTCACCGACCCACGTGAACCTCTGCTCAGCTACTGTGGGACTCAAAATGAAGCCAATAATGTATTCGGAGCTGACACCTTATTTTTTCCCATCACACCATCACACCCCCACCCCAGAAATGATTTTTTTGCTTTATTCTGAAACTGTCCATCCGTCGCACCCGTCAAAAGCCACGCAAGAGTGACGACAAGAATACCCAAGTACAACCACTCGTTGTTCCGAAAACCATCCCATTTCCGGATTGGTGCATATTAAATAAGCATTAATTGAGTTCTTAAAAATTAACTTAGCTGATTTTCCGTGCCGTTGGTTGAGACATCTTCTGGACATACAGTGAAGAACCTATCGTCAAAATAATGATCAAAATGGAAAGACTCGCCGGTCCACTTTGATGACCGTCACAAAAATCACAGTAAAACTTCTCCAATGTTTCACAGTTCCTCACTAAATCACTTCAATTGTAAAAAAAATTTCGCGAAAAATATTAAGAGCAAAATTGCAAAACACGTCAATTTAGTACATGAAACGCATAGGAAACGTTTTCAGCCAATTCCATTCAAGGCTTCAAGACCACAGAGACGTCCGTTGAATCAAATCTGTAAATCAGAGCATCAATGCCAGATATGTGAAATAAAAATAGTCAACATGCGATACCACCACTACAGGATATCTTTTTTGTCCCTCTATTGGGGTGGAGGCCCCCCACTTGTCACCAGCTCATATATGAGAGGGAGGGGTGTGTCAGCCATGATTGAACCAGCGAGTTTTTCGTATGCACCGCATCGCATAACTCTTGCACTTTTGGGGCGGGGGCTGTTCTTCGTTTTGCGGTCTCCTTTCGCGCGTGTTGTGCCTCTTAGGTGGGTACACTAAATCGTTCGTTGTTTCCCCCATGTGAGTACCTTCTTTTTTCGCCCCTTTCCGCACGCTCAGCTTCGTGTTCGAATGCCATCACTTCATGTTTCTTTTGACGAGGCGAAGATGGACCTTTTTTTTGACTCGACCCCGGTTGATGGTGTCGTCAAACGTGTTATCCTCATTGACCTTCCTGATCGCCGTTCGCACGGCTTTCTCACTTACTCCTTCCATTTTTGCCAACTTCCTGAGTGATATTCCGGGTTCTGTATACTATTTGTGCACAATATGCTGACGTTGTTCAACGCATTTTGAAACAAATGGTTGGAAACGATTAAACCGCTATACAAACGCTGAGACATAAAGGTAAACAACATGATGCAGCCATAAAAAAGAACCAGTCAAATGGCAGCGCCCATTCTTTCTGGGGCAGCTTTTAGTGGGCCGACTTTTTTTTAAACGTTTATCCACTGTTTCTACAAAGTTTGGCCTTCATGATGGCCCATAACTTCTCAATCCGACGAAGTTCCGGCGAGTTCGGTGGGTTACAGTCATTTGGTACAAGCACAACATTATTACCTCTGTACCAGTCTAACACCGGCAACAACCCAGAACGCTAGTAGATCACCTTTTCTTGGTGCGTTACGGGGTATCAGATCTACCACCGAACTCTAGTCCGAATTAATTAAACAAAGGAAATTTTTTTTTTCTGGTGGTAAAAGAAAATAATATTATTTCTATTTTTTGTTTTGGCCTGTGGAAAAGGACAATTATTGGATTGACCCACACCGGGGGAGAGTGGGAAAAGGGAAAAACGTTTTTTGTTTTTTTATGTTTTTTTTCTTTTGTGGTTTGTTGTGTTTTAGATTGTTGGGGGCAGGGCTGGGCTTTTCTGTTCTGTGTGCATTATATGTGTTTTGTTGTTTTTAACGTAGGACTACGTTTCTCTTTTCTATACCGGGTGTCATTTCAAAATTTTGGAAAATGAGAGCGTTACGCAAAAGTGAAAGGTTTTTGAACGCTAATTACTGTCGTTTGACTGAACAGAATGCCTTCATTTATACACCATTTGATCAGAAAAACTTACAAATGTTTTTGATTAAAATTTCAATTAAATGCTACCAGTATAAGTTGTTCAATTATTAACTTAAACATGACCTACTTATGCTCCCATACAAATCTGCATACGAACAGGTTGAAAATGTGGTTTTCCCTCTCCCGGTCCTCAAAAAAGGGTAACAAATTGTCTTCTTCTTATTTCACTAGGTTTCATTTCATGTATGGCTGTATTCATAGCCACACCCCTCAGCTGCAAATTTATTTTGCTTTGTTGCCGGTGTCTGGTTTTATAACTTAAGCCCGCCCCTCTTGTGAAATTCGGTTCGTTCGGCATGTTTGTGCCTCTCTTCTTTTGAGGCAATGCTATCAACACCAGTATAAAGCACACGATTTGAACCAAAATGATTGCATTCGGATATTCAAGTTCGATTGAGCAGCAGGTACGGTTGTGTTTTTCGGTTTCTCGTTTTCTCGCGATTGTGCGTCTGGCTCGAAAATTATCGCTTGCGCTTGCTCATCGGCAAACGAGAAGGAAGGGCTGCAATGTTTTACAAGTTTCCCCGCTTGACCTATTGCTGTCATAAAAATCAATAATCCGCGCGGGCGGCTTCCGCTCCGAAGCCGAACCTCCAAGCGGAAAACGACATTTGTGACAAGTTGATTACTAGAATCATCCCAAGTATCTTGCCGTCGGCCATTCACAGCGACTAAACTACTATCTGGATTGAATTAAAAGACCAATTAAATTTTACAATAAAGAAGTTTGTGTTTTAGTGGAATGCGCGTGATTTATCCTAAACAACCTTTGTATATTATCAAAAATAGTACATTTTGGATTGTTTGAGGAATTCAGTCGACAGTAGTAAATTCGACAGAGATGTTTCATTAAATCCAAATGATTTTTTTTTATTAAACTGAACTGAAAAAGCAATGGCTCGAGTTGTAGAAAATTTCAAAAGAAATTTCAAAAGGTGTCAAAGCAAAATATTAAAAACATTTTATTATAATCCAACTAAATGTGTTATGATATGTATAGATTAGACGATACCATTATTACTATACACCAACGCGGTCCTACGTGAACCTCGCGGTTATATCCCTGATATAACCCACCTCGGTTTGGGGGGGGGTGGGAAGGGGCTTGGGAGGGGTGTGAGGGAAGGGGGAAAGGGAAGGAGCCACACAAACGGTACGGTAGTGGAGAGGGGAAGGGAGGGAACGATACAGAAATGGACGTTGTGGTAAGTTTTAAGAGGAATGGGGGTGGGGGGAAAGGAGGGTTGGGAAGGTTTTGGTGGGTGGGGATGGGGAATTTCGGTTTGGGGGAAGGGGGTTGGTGGTGTTATGTAGGGGAAGAAGCGAGGATGGGTCGTGTGTGGGTGCTAAAGGCGGGGGGAGGTGGGGAGAGAGGAGAGGGGGAACTGGAATGAGGTGCTGTGTCCGGCACTCCCAAACTCAGGTTTTGGGGGGGGTTTTTTTTAAGGAGTGGCGTGTTTTGAGGGGGGTTTCCCACCCCTTCACGAAATGGGGGGCTTTGCACGGGCGGAGGGCGGTGGGGGGTGGGGGGTGCGTGGCCGGCGGGGGGCGTTGCCACCTACCTAGCATCAAAGCAGCATTGTAACCATGCTGCTAACACTCCAGCTGACTAGCTAAATTAAGTGTGACTTACTTGAAAATGGTATCAACATTAATTAGTATTTTAACTTTCTCCGCAAACACGTAGGATATCTGGCCGAGCAGGTTCAGCATGTTCCGGTCCTTGCTGTAGTAGTTTGACATGGTCCAAATGTGCCGCAGTATGATCGTTACGTTCGGGATAATGGATAGGATGAAGTTGAAGTCTTCCTCGTTTTTGATTTTCTGGAAATTTAGGCAACGAAGAGGAAGAATCGTGTTACAACAAGCTGATGTTGGTTGATGATAATGATGTAGAAAGTATTTTTCGAACATTTTCGGAATAGCTAGCACCCAGTGGAGGATTAAACTGTCGGACAGTGCGATGATGACGCTCCTTCTTAATGAACGAACGTAGGGGGGCGAGACATGCTAACATGAAATGTTAATTTATCAGAAATTAAATTAGGAACGGAAACTTTCTCTTTCGATTAGAAGTCAGGCAAAGGCTCGTAATAATTGCCCGTATTCCGGTCAACAATGCTCAAGTTGGGAATGAAATTATCATTGAAACCGGAATCGGAAAGTTTCCAATTAGATGGTGCTTCCCCGCCAAATGAGCGACGCAGACTGAAATCGAACAAATATCTCGGAATAGAGACCGCAAAAATGCCAACCAATATCTTTCCGGTAATCCCCGATAGTAATATTTTCAGCAATCTACACTTCTCCGTGGAGAGGTCTGCCGGGCAAAAAGAGCATATCTAAAATCACTTCAATTGAAACTAATGCTTATGACCGTACAGCACACACAGCAGCAAAGCGGAGGGCTTTAGAAGTTGAATTGAAACTGCAATCATTTGGGGGTTCTTCTTTTCTCCTGGCTAGCTGAATGGCTGCCGAAGAAGCATCAGCACCAACGAGTTTTCAAAACTGCAATCAGTATCACTGCTATTGTTCAGATATGGCTTTTCAACTGGCACAATCAGCAAATAACCGTAGTTTGGAAGCTCAAGAGGAGGTTCAATGCAGTTGAGAAGTCTTTCGGTGGACGAAGTTCTAGCTGGGGCCAAATTTACAACAATGATTAGTGCAGCAATATGCCATCGACCTACGTACACTTACCAGAAGGTAACCCTGCAGCATAGCCAAATGTTCGACATTCTCCCGGGCCAGGCTAAGTGCCTCCTTTAGCTTTTTCAACAGCACCGGCCAAGCTTTCATAATGGCGCTTTCGTTGTCCTTCAGCGTATCTGCAAGCAAGAAGAAAGGGTGGTGATTACGACTTTCTGATTGGAAGTAAATAGTGACACTCCGTACACAACCTAATCAGGTACGCGTGGGCAGGACTAGAAGAGATCGAATTACAGGTTTACCGTTTACGAACATCTAAATGGGCTCATTTGAGCGCTTAAATCAGCTAACCGATCGCTCTTCCGAAAATGCAATAAACGCCCACGTAAAATACGCACCGGAGGGAAACAGGTTCTTAATGTTTGCAAGCCCGTGTTTCAGTTTGTTGTTTCAACCTTTTCCAAAACCACCCCCACGAGCCTGTGTCGTCGTCAACCAGAATGTTGATGCTGACGCTGATGGCAGGGTATCATACGAAAACATTCCACCACGGGAAGACCAAATTCAATCGGATTTACTCCTGAACGGCGCTGCTGCTACTGAATTGAGAGGTTCCGTTTCATAAATTTGAACCTACCTGCATGAGAACGTGGCATTTGCCAAAGGGGTGTATCTGACGCGTTTTGTTTATTATTTCACCGCTCTAATCAGTACACCCGTGATAGCATGGTGCCAAAATCGAGCTTAGCAGTAGCAAGGTTCGTTCAAATACCGGGATTTAGCAGCGGAGATTGTGTCCAACACAGATATGTGCACCATCCAGAAAGACTATCAGCAAATTTGCACGCGTTGGTTGGGTCAAATCGTTCTCATGTTTGGGTAGAGTAAAATTCGTTCTCCGGTGGAGGTGGAAACAATGCAAGTCTTTGGTGCGGTCCACCAAACTGGATTTCGTTGGAGGGCCAACAACCGCGGCCGGTGTTCTTCAAAGTGTAAAAGTTCAGCCACCGTTTTGGAGGCATGAGCTTAGATAAACGCACAGGATTTGCGGTTGCGAACGGATTTCCCTCGCCCCCTCCCCGGAACCATCGTACTCACCAAACACCTGGATAACGAACGGCGATTTTAATTGCTCAATAATACAGTTGTACTCCAGCTCGCGTTCCAGCCACAGATTGTACGCCGCCATCGGTGTGCTTTCTTCCGGTTCCTAAACGAGAAATATCCGCATAAGCGGCAATGCGTAATTATTGGAATCTGATGACTTTAGACGAAAGAAGGTTCTCACCCGTTCCATTGATTCCCGGAGCATTTTCCGTATGTAGATGGACCAACCTTCAACAATTTCCTCCTGCTGCATGGTGGTCAGCTCGTCGACCGTGGTCTTGCGGGTGTCGACCTTGATTTTGAACTTATCTTCATCCACCGTGATGGCTTCCTGCCCAGGAGCATTGTACTGCGTTGGCATACCGAAATCATAATGCACATGCTCAATCGTCCAATCCATTACATTGATGAAGCTATCCAAATTCAGCATGAGGTTCTCCTTCATTGGTCCCTGCAAAACTGGGGCGTTCTTTTGTTTTTCCCGATCGGCTTCAATCTTCGCATCAGTAGCAATAAGTAGATTATTCCACTTCTCCGAAGCAGTCTCTTTGACCGTGGCTTCACTTTCCAGCGTCGCCTCCGAGGCCTTTAAATTTGACTCGCTACTCGGAGTTTCACTCAGCGATTGTCCACTGCTGAGCTCTAGTTGAGATTCCTCCCCCATCGAACGATGCCCAGCACGACGAGCCTGGATGGCTTTCATTCGAAAGTCGGATGGTTTCGAGTAATCAATCAAGGCAACACTGGCCCGACTGCCGGCTCGAGAGGAGTCCTCTCCGTCTTTGTCGACAACGTCGTCGTCATCCTTCCCCGGCTGGTCAGGTTTGGGACGCTCCACGCTCGGTTCTCGGAATTGAAGCTGCACGGCCTGTTTGTAGATACGTTCCAGTAGGTCTTTGGCGTTGTTGACCAGAGCACCACGCATGCAACCCATCAGCGCATAGTAGGGCATCTTGGCCCGGCAATCTTCGTAGTTGGTGAACGGTTCTGTATGGTGGTTTTGATGATTAGAATTCAAATTACCGCAAGCAAACAGTTGCACTTACCGATCGAAGTACTAAAGCGCCGAATGACGTAAACATACCGCAGATTGGGGTCCAGCTTGTCTTCCGGTATGAATCCGAAGCAAACATGCACAATTGGTGTCTTTATTGAGGTTGAAACAATTTTCTGTTGGCAAAGAAGATTACCGGAAGGGTTTCGAGAGAAAGTATAAGAAAAGAGAACCAACAATAGCAACAACACTTACTGTAACTTCAACGAGCTCATTATCGCCGGAAGCCCCGGCTCCCAGGGCGGTCTCCGGACCATGGTCGGCATCTAATTAGAGTTGAAGAAAAAAAAACGAAACGGGATGAGAGGGTGAAACAAAAGGAGTACCATCATGATTTCGAACAAGGATATGCAACAACTGTTCTGCTCCTGGGAAGGTCGTTACAACAACACAGTACTTGTGAAACAGAAAAAAAAACTCTGTAATGCGCTACAATTGAAGTGAACAAGCAAGGGGAAATAGTACAAGGAACGTGCTAATTACTGGTAGGGCTATGCTTCCGTTTTTTCCAGTTTTTTTTTTTTTGCTTTTTACCTACTTTTCGTTTAATATGATTACATGCCGTTTCTTTGATGGTACGTATTAATGATTTTGCCTTTTTGCTCTAACTGTTGTTTTGCACTCCCCAATCAGTTGGTTGGTCATTTGGTTTTAAACCTAGAGAAAGAAATAAATCTCACCTCCTTTCTTCGTTTTCTTCGGTTTGGTTTTCTTCTTTCCTGCAAACAAAAAAAAACACGTATAAGAATAGTACTTTGAAACGGGAAAAAAATCAGTGCGTTATAAAAGGGCTCATATTTACAATGGTGCTAAAATTAACCCATAAAATCTTACCAGCATCATCCGCATCCTCGGCTAGGCCTGGCAAACATGCAGATTAAAGACAAAAATAGAGAGAGAGAGACAAGTGAAAAAATCATGTTAAACAGCGTTCCCTTTGGAAAATAAACGCCAGATTTACTCAACCAGCAGCGTGTGGCACCCCAGGACGAAAATCGCCCCTGGCCCAACTCTCACACTCAATGACACAATGCAGCAATTCGCGGGAAAATTTAAATTTCAAATTTGAACCACTCCAACAGAAAAGCCATTCTTCCGTTCGCTGCTCTGCAAGGTCCACACATCGTCGTAGTCGTCGTCGTCCTTCGGGCAAAAGCGAGTCTGCTGTCGAGCTATTGTTTCTGGTGTCGCATTTCTGGTTTTCTTGTCAGTGTAGATTCACACCCCGTTTCCAGGAATCGTAGCGAGAAAAAAAAATCCCACTTCATCATGCAAGTGGAGAACCTTCGAAATATGATAAAAAGTGTGTTTCCTTCCACGCTTGCTAGCTAGCTGCTGCATCGCGTCCGTCCGTCCGTCCTGGCAGTGCATTCGCCGTGTGTCCTAGCTCACTCACGTCCTTCTGTGTGAAGACACGGCCCGGGGGGCCGGGCGGTGTTCGGAGGTTGCGAAAACTGTAAATAAATCAAATTAACTTACCAGAACGTGTTGTCTCGAGGGTATCTCCAGTGGCATCCTGATCCGTTTTCCCATCCGGTGGTGGTTCATCCTCTTTTGCATCTTTGCCTTTTTTGGCCGCTGCTTCGGCGTTCGGTGCCGAGAGGACGTCCGGGAGTTGTACGTGTCCGGGTGTGTGTGTATGTAGATGTAATTTTTTGTTGTTGTGTGTGTGATGGTGGATAAGTGTGAAAGATTAACAATGAGTGGAAGGAAGTTGAGCATTGAGTTAATAGAGCAGAGTATGCAGTCATTAAGGTAGTTTTTGTGGAAAATCAGCGCAAATGTAGGGTATTTGTCCCTTGCCTCATTATATTGGGTCTATGCGTGGACCAAACTTTGTCTAATCCATTAGGTTTAAAATTGAATGCAGTCTTCTTTCGGTTTTATTGCTATAATTTCTTCGGGCATTTTATTATTGCTTCCATGCTTACAGGATCCCCTTACATGAGTGGCGTGTCAGTTAGTATAATGATATTATAGTTCAACGACAAAAAATATTCAAACAAGAATTTAAATAAATCTGACAGAGAACGCTAGTCGACAACACAGAAATTATTTTCGCTTCCATCGGCATTTCTTATTGAATTTCCTAGATTTTGCCTCGCTGAATCCAAATATGAGGTCAGAATTTATGTAACACGTCCAGGTTTTGAGAAAAATTAGTTTTAGTTAGTTCAACCATATTTCAGTTTGACTCTGTTCTTTAAATATTGGGCTTAGATTTCATAGAATGAACCTTCTTGAATTCATTGGTGCTCACAGATTTTTTCTAACATGTATACTGCCGGTGGACGCATTGTTGTCCCATCTTACAAATAATCAATTTGGGAAAAATGCCTGGTCCATTTGTCCCACTTGAAAATATTTTGAAAGTACATATCAAAGTGTTTTGGTAGGAACAATTTTGTTTGTCAAAAAAATCCTAATGTCATATGAGGCCGTTATGCTTCCACCGTCAGTATAATTGATGAGTAAAACCGGTTTTTTATTCTCCAAACTACGAACTTTCATGAAAATTTTAATTTTTCGACTGGGATAAAGAAATTGATGGTCTTATTTTAATTAAGACTGCTTAGCCAAAACAAGACCATCCATTTTTTTCTGTTTTGAAAACTCGGATTTTGAAGCTGCCCTTTGAATGCTGGGCTTGTATTTTATGGAAAGGACCTGACAATCAGTCAGTCAGTCAGTCAGTCAGTCAGTCAATCTGTCAGTCAGTCAGTCAGTCATCTGTCTGTCTGTCTGTCTGTCTGTCTGTCTGTCTGTCTGTCTGTCTGTCTGTCTGTCTGTCTGTCTGTCTGTCTGTCTGTCTGTCTGTCTGTCTGTCTGTCTGTCTGTCTGTCTGTCTGTCTGTCTGTCTGTCTGTCTGTCTGTCTGTCTGTCTGTCTGTCTGTCTGTCTGTCTGTCTGTCTGTCTGTCTGTCTGTCTGTCAGTCTGTCTGTCTGTCTGTCTGTCTGTCTGTCTGTCTGTCTGTCTGTCTGTCTGTCTGTCTGTCTGTCTGTCTGTCTGTCTGTCTGTCTGTCTGTCTGTCTGTCTGTCTGTCTGTCTGTCTGTCTGTCTGTCTGTCTGTCTGTCTGTCTGTCTGTCTGTCTGTCTGTCTGTCTGTCTGTCTGTCTGTCTGTCTGTCTGTCTGTCTGTCTGTCTGTCTGTCTGTCTGTCTGTCTGTCTGTCTGTCTGTCTGTCTGTCTGTCTGTCTGTCTGTCTGTCTGTCTGTCTGTCTGTCTGTCTGTCTGTCTGTCTGTCTGTCTGTCTGTCTGTCTGTCTGTCTGTCTGTCTGTCTGTCTGTCTGTCTGTGGCGTTCTGAAGTGCCAACCGGTAGATCCTGATTATGGCATACTGGTCGTGACGCCCACAGACAAGGCACGGATCTCGCATCGGATAGCGATATTGGGCTATTCGTGCTATTCTGCTCCCTGAGTAAGGAAGGATGATACCGACATGAAACGGTGAGTAGGTTCATTGGGCGATTACTTCCGTCCCGGTAAAATCTTGATAGACCTCCGGATACGTTCGGAACCCGTCCATCGTAAGTGATGAGTACTAGGCTCGGATAACCAATTCCCGACTTACGCCAATGCGGCTCTGAACACGCTCATCATAAGGGATCGTGTCAACCCTTCAGTGGTCTCCCTGCTTGCATAGATAACCAATGGAATGAATATGGGGTGAATATAGGGGTCCCGAGAGGGGGGGGGACCCAGAAGAATGGAGACATCCGAGAATTCCAGTGTGATTGGAGAGGTAAGCAGAGCGAAGAAGGATGCGAATGCATTTGCAAGGAGTGGTAAGTTGTCGAGATCGTCGGTTACGCCGCTAGTAGCCACAGCTAGTACCAGCAGTGGCATGGTACAGAGTGAACCACCAGGTAATCAACGGGAGATGGGGCTCTGATTGCCTGTTCACTCGAGAATGAGTGGCGACACTACTCCAGAACAACTCCGAGAACGAGTGGTGACACTACTATGAGTTCGTGAAGGATATGCACAATGTGCACACCAAGTTCAAGCAGATGGTAACGAGCATTAAGTCTGTTGTATCAGCTGCTGAACGAGAACAGAAAACGCTCTTGATGAGAGCTGAATCGGCTGTAAAGGCTCTGGTGGGAGCCGTGGGGCAAGCTACGGCCCATCCTGGGTAGACACCGAAGTGTCACTGCAATTGCTCAGAGAACATGACGGGACACGTCGGGAGATCAGGAAGAACCTAAGAAACAGAAGAATGTGTAGGAGTCCGGCAGCGATCTGAACAAGGATGGAAAGGTTGGTGACAGATTCAAAGATGATGCACTGATAGTCGAAGTGAGCGATAAAACAGCGTACACTGCACTCCTCAAAGAAGTGAGTTAGGATCCGAAGCTGGAGGAGTTGGGTGAGAACGCGGCGAGTACAAGACGCACCCAAAAAGGAGAGAGGCTCTTCAAATTGCAGAAGGACATTCGGTTAAGAGCGCTGTCCCTGGGCAACGTGGCGAACATGGGAGCTCTGTCACTAAAAGCAGTGGTCGAATGCAAGTGCCTGGACGAGATCACGACGAAAGAGGAAGTGAGGGGTGCACTAACCGAACAGTGCAACCTTGCAGGGCCAGAGAAAATCCGATTACGCCTCCACACAGACGGCGGTGATTCAACTACCGGTGGATGCTGCTAACAAGCTGGTAGAAACTGGTAAGATTAAAGTTGGATGGTAGGTATGCTAGCGGAGCGTCGTTTCCCGAGTTACCAAGCAGATGGAGAGGTGCTTCAAATGCATAGATTTCGGTAACCACATGTTCAGGACGGCGTTACAGAAATGTCTGGAAGAAGGTTGCTTTCCGGACAGATGGAATGTCCAGAAGTTGATGATTCTGCCGAAACCGGGAAAATCGCTTCGTATAGCCCCATATGCCTGCTCGTTACCCTCGGCAAGCTCCTGGAAAGGATTATCCTTAACAGGCTGACGAAGAGCATGAAGAGCGAGAGTGGTCTATCTAAGAGGCAGATCGGATTCCGAAAAGGAATCTCGACGGTAGACCTAATCCGAACAGTCGTTCAGAGCGCAAAGAGGGCCGCCAAACAAAAGACACGCAGCTATCGGTACTGCGCCGTCGTTGCGATTGACGTGAAAAAACGCTTTCAACAGTGCTTGCTGGGAGGCCATCGCCAAAGCGTGGAGGAGATGCCGAGTGTGAGCGTGGACAACACAGTTGAGAAAATGTGTCGGGATGAAAGAATGCGGAACACTGTCGACAGAATAGTCACAAGCATTTTAACCGAGCTGCAGCAAAAGTGGGGAAGCGATCGGCGAACGATAGAGGCAGAGTAGTGTTGGACGTGGGGAGAGAAGTGCCGATGAACCGGCAGTCATTGCTCAACCGGAATGGTCGGACCGACCTCGCCACTCGATTCGTCATGCATTTGGAGAAGGACGAGGAAGTGTTTCGAGTATGTAGGACCCCGCCCCGGACGTCATCCCCAAACGGATCTACAACTCGGAGACGAAGACTGTGCTTCCCTGCGATATCCGTCGGTAGTCGGGGCTCCACCAGTGCGGACGTTTCCCACACCGGAACTGGTGGACCACCTCCGGCGCCGAGGGAACTCAGGGAAAGACGAAGAGAAGCGAAAATAAGGCGACGATAGGAGAGCTACGGCAGATAGAAGTGACACCAAAGACGCAGGGCAAAGTGGAGCGAAAGTAGGAGCAAGAATACCAGCAGCGAAGCGCCAAATGAAAATGCCACCCCCAAAAAGGAATGTCAACAGCTAGTGCCGGGGGAATGGCTGGAGGCTTGAGATGGAATTTAGTCAGTGGGGGACCTGAAGGCATAGAGCCAAAACATCAGAGTTCTGTTTTTTTTTCTGCGGTCCGAGTCCGACACAGTACACAAGGGGAAACCGATCAGCGTAGCTAGTTCATCACGTAGCTAAAATTGTAAAGCCCGCAGAGCTCCGTAACCTCACTAAAGCTTATTTTACTGAGGTTTTCGACATCCATGTACAGCGATTGAGTGTTCTTGCAAAACGGATGCGTCGGTAGGAAGAAAGTTCGAAGCGACAGAAGGAAACCCAAATTTTTAACACTAACGAAAGGGAGTTTTCCAACCGCATTCAAAGTGAACTACAACGAAGGACTTCCGGAGATTGGGCCGTAACACAGTTTTGGGCTGTATCCCCGCCGTAACACAGTTTTGGGAGTATCCTGTTCAACATACCAGTCATGGGATGTGGTAGCAAGAGGAAGAGGATAGGAGTAATGGTCGCCACCGTATTGACCGCCCAGGATGTTCGCGAAGAAGTTCTCCTCAATCCATGGACGAATGGCGGAGTGCTTCAATATGGTACTAGACGACCCCCAGTGGCTACCAGAATTCATTACTAGAGGGGTAACCTATCTTCTTCCCAAGAACCAAAACAAGGCTAATCCAGCCAAGTGCAGGCCAATAACATGTCTTTCAAGCCTGTACAAAGTGCTCTCGTCAGTAATCACCCGAAAGGTGCAAAGCCATTGCGATGCGAACAATTTCATGGCCGAAGAACAGAAGGGCTGCCGGAAAACACGAAAGACTGCAAAGATCTGGTCATCATCGATGCACTTATTGTAGGTCCGGCTGGCCAGAAAAGGCGACTACAAGAGGCGTACGACTCAGTTCCTCACTCGTACCTTATCAAGGTACTGCAGTTGTACCAATGACGTATATATAAGGTCTGGTACAACGCACTGCTTGCTGGTATTGGAAGCAAAAATAATGTAAACATTGCTGAGCCGACGTATGACGTAAAACTATTCAACTTTCTATGGGCGTGCATAGGTTCAGATATAAGAAAAATCGGTTCAAACGTTTATAATAAATGTTGAATTGTGGAAATAATCATTATACAAATGCCATTTATTGAGCAGAAGCATTTCCTCCCGATAACATGGGCCATTTATAGTGAATTTAAATAAGGTAATTGAATTTTTGCCACATTAATTTTCAAACGCTGGGACTTGACAATCGAGTAGCGATAAAGAGCCAATTTTCCATAGACTGGAATCGATAGACTGGAATCGGTTGAAAAACTTAGTTTTATAGCGCACACAATAAATAATCACGGAGCAAACGAATAAAAAAAAAAATTATAATGACGTAGCACTTTCCGAACTCTTGTGTAGCGTGCGCAATTTTGCTGATTTCACTAATATTGTTGTGGCTACTGGGCCAGACCTTATATAGACGTCATTGCTGTTGTACAAGGTGGTTGGTTCAGTCATTAGGCTATTACAGCATGCAGCATGGGTATGTGGAGTGCACGTTTTCACACTACTGACGGAGCAACGGTGTTAAGATCCAGAACTCTCAGCATAATAAGGGTATATTTCCGGTGTTCTGAGGTCGTACCTGTCGGCTAGCAACAAGATAAAAGCGATTAACACTTTTGCCGAACCCCTGTTGACCTACAGCTTTGGAGTGATAAAGTGGACCAAAACTGACTTGGAGGCGATAGAACTAGCAGTACGAGTGGCGTTCACTAAGCATCACATGCATCACCAAAAATTGGCCGTCGAGAGAGTCACTCTGCCATGTTCTGAAGGAGGAAGAGGCGTTACCGATAATCAAGCGGTATGTGTTTTCCAGATACAGCAGTTGCGGATGTACTTTGAAGAATGCCAGAACCGTCACGAAGCACTTCCGTGCTATTTGGGAAGCAGGCCATAGGTAGAGCGCCCTCCATCTGGCGCAGCAGCACTGCGACTTGAAAGCTATAGACTAGGATAAAGTCGCATCCTAGAAGCCGAAGGAGCTCCATGGGACGCATCCTCATCAGTTGCACTAGTTGACAAAGTAGCATCGAATACGTGGCTGGTGCGAGATGATCTCTTCTCAGAGACTGAAGGATTCATGGTAGCCATCCACATGGCCATAGAGACCGGGTCATTGCGACGAAGAACTATCGTAATACATATTGCAGAGAAGAGAGGGGCATAGTGCAACGCAGTAGGGAGACGATGGAACATATCGTTGCTGGCCTGCCAAGCATAGGCAGATGTAGCGTATCTCTATCGTCACAACGATGTCGTCATTATGCACCAACAACTTTCACTGAAGCACAATTTGGTGAATCAGTACGTACCCTATTACAAGTACCTGCCAGACCCGATTCTGGAGAATAGTTGCATAAAGCATTACTCGGATCGCGAGATCTTAACGGATGTCCTCATCCGGGCCAACCGCCCTGGCAATGTGATCTCCGACAAAAGGAAGAAGAGTGTAACTCTCATCGATGTGGCTGTGTCGCTGGATCGCAACGTCCATTCAACGTTCTCTACCATGATTACGATGTACCACGATTTTGCGGAGGAGTTGAGGAGACGTGGCATTTGGTTGAGGTCCGTATACCGGTATATCTCGGCGTCCGGATTGTACCCTATACGTTCCCTTGAAGAATTGGAGCTGCAAAAGGAACTGAACAGCAGTCAGAAAGCAGTAATTCTTGGAACCCGTAATATTGTCCGCAGATTCCTGAATCATCAACCGAAGCCAACTAATTAGGATGTCAGTCTACAAAACTGACGAATTTATCCACCGAGCCTAGCTCCATTCGGCCCCCAACCGCCGGGGTGTATGTGAAAGTTTCCGGGGGTAGGTGAGAGGTGAAATAAAATAATAATAATAGTAATAATAATATAGTTTACATGTAACTACTTTTCAGAACTGAGGAGTATGCTTTCATTGGATGGACACAATCATAGGCTTCCTTGAACAACTTCACGAGCATTTATGCTCATCAAACTGTTTTTGATTAGTTTCGATCACTTAGTTTGTAAATAGTATTCACTCAACATGTCATAAAGAAGGAAAGTTCTTAAACATATCTTGCCTCCTTCATTCAAAACATTAATCATGACTGCGGAAAATTTTCAACAACTGAGCATATAACTTTTTATTTATGATTTTCTTGGAAATTTGGTGTATTTGCATGAAGTATTATGAAAATAAAATAACACGCACAATGCTAAATCAAGGTTTTGAGTTTTGCTGTAGAAATCTTCCAATTCAAATCATTTTAAAAATAACGACCAATTACATAAAAAAAAACGCTCTCCTACCTCAGATACCAGAGCATACACAAAATGTGGCCGCATCACTCAATCTTATTCAAACAGATATCCTTATAAATTATACCAAAAGAATTGGTTTTCGTTTAGAAGCAAGACAACACCTAAACTACATTCCCGTTTCTGCATACCTTTCTCGCAGAAGACACAGTAATATGGGAAAATCCTTCGGAAAATATGGAAATCCTTACGAACGAAGAAAGATTTATGTCCTCTAAAGAACGACGACGACAACGACGACTACGTCCAGCTGAACGTTGAAAGAACGAAGAACGTGCAAAACTTTTGATTCATGCCAAGGATTTACCACCGCATGCAGACTGCACTAAGCCACCTCACCAGGAAGAACTATACTTCTCTCTATTTTGAATTGAGATGGCAACTTTCAGAGCTTCTTGAAATTGATGTTCCCAAGCGAAGTGGAATTTATGTTCCGGCCAATATTTTTCGAATATTTGCTCTCACTACCGTTGTCGTTAAAAAAGAAAATTCAATAATTACCTTTCGTCTTCTTGCCTTTCTTCTCCTTCTGACCTAGCTCCGGTTCTGTGGCCGGTGGCGCAACAACTGTTCGGGGGAAAAAAAAAAACCCCAATTAATCACTCACATAATTCAGTTCAATCAATCCTCGAAAATGAAACTCACTCGGTTCCATCGCCACGACGGCTTCCTCAACCAGCTTGTCGTAGAACGTCCGGTAGGCGAAGAATATCCGCTTTTCATCGTCCCGGTGGTCGGTGATTTCGTCGTCGAAAAACGCAACCAGTTCATCGTAGAACTCGTTCAGCACCGTTTCGATGTAGCGTGGCTCGTAAACTCCGAGGGTACGGCACAGATGGTCCCGTATCCAACGGAACCGGAAGTCCATCCTCCCGAAAGGGGTCAATAAATTCGGATTTATTTGTGCAAATGGAACCGTATTCAATCGATGCAAACAGACAATAAAAGACGCGGCGTCAGTAAACAAAACAAATGCGGGCTGGCAGTTGCATGGTAACGAAAGCGTGGCTTGGCAACGGCTGGCTGATGGGTTGCTAGCTAAGCCGAGTCGGTAGAAACCACGTGGTGGTTGCGGCTGTCGTGTTTACGTAAGGGAAGCATCGCAAGTTTTTCAACTTGCAATATCGTGATTAATTGATTGGGGGAGGATTGTAGGGGTGTGAAAAATGAAACGGGAAAGACGTTGAACAGGTGTTGGAAATTCCACTTGCAGTGAGTTTTTAATAATTAATAATATTAAAATTTATTGCGATCGGTTGATAACCAAAGTGTGCCGATAGGGTAAATGCCTCAATAGTTGCTGTATGGTAGCAGCGTTATTGTACCAATAGTTGTGTATGAAGCATTTACCCTACATGTATGGAGGTAGTCGATTGTGGTCTGTAGCATCGCGAAACCAACTGTAAAAATAAAAATATTGGAAAATTATAACACAAACAACACCAGCGACAAGCATGGGTGCCATAACGAGACTAATTATTTTTTCACGCCCCGGCGGAATTAATTTCTGCGGATTTATCGGTTGGTGGGGCGTTAAAGGTGATATCAATGACGTGGTTTATTGGAACATTTTCTCTGGAATTTATAAGCAGCTTTAATTTTTTTACAGTTGTTCAGAAAATTTTGAATGTGATTTTTTTGTTACACATCGCGTCCAATAAATTCTCATACAAATTCCAGCTTCGATTATTTCACAAAAGTTAATCGGATTTGATTGGTAATTGTTTTAATTTATTTATTTGTCGTCAATCGAGTTTGTAAACCATCAACACAAGCGAATAATACAACAAGTTGTATTTTCTACAGCGTATTATGCTCCAAATTATATGTGCATTTATTTTTATGGTGAAGATGGGGAAGGAAGAGCCGAAAATTACTGCGCCTCGGAAATTATCCGAATTAAAAACAAAAAAAATAAAATTAAAAAAAATAAATTAGTTAAATTAATCTTGTTTCCTGAAAATTTTGGATTGGTGGGATTATCAAAATTGCCCACCCATTTTACGTTGTATTTTTTTTTTCCCTTATTATTTCCTGTATTTCAATATGGCGATTGGTAAAACAGTTTTGCCATAAAGCCAATTTTTCTTCGCAATAACTATTATAAAACTATTTGGTCTTATGGTGACTTCCTTCAGTGCCAATTTGCTGTTTAATGTATTTACTGGAGGCAAAGTGTTTTTAAAATGCTTTTTCAACTGACCATAATAAGATAATATCAATGAGTCCTAAGACGGCATTTCAATACAGCATTTTACGAGTTCATAAACTCGAACTAAAACCTTTGATAGGAGTAAAAGGAATTTGAGAAACAAGGTTTTAAGATCGATGTCAACAAGCTGTGTAGGTTCTCATAAACCTGACTAAAATATGGAACCTATTGGCACCTCTTGGTGCCATAATAAAACCAAATTGATTTCAAGTGGCTTTCATAAAACTTTAATAAAACTTAATAAAGCTGGATGGTGTTAGCAATGTCACTTGGGTTATGGCCCAAAATCTTTCCACCGGACGAATCTCTGGTGAATTTGGGGGGTGGACGGTTTTTGGTACTAAAACAACGTTATTGTCTCTGTACCAATCCAACGTCGATCGCGCGTAATGGCATGATGCCAAGTCCGGCCAAAATAATGTCTCGCCTCCGTGGGACCGCAGGAAGGGCAACAGACGCTTCTGGAGGCACTCGGTGCGGTAAATTTCGCTGTTGATGGTACCCGTTGTGATGTACGGTTTACTCAGTTTACCGCATTGGCATATGGCCTGCCAGAGCAAGTATTTTTTGGCGAATTTGTCCACTTTCTTCTTCCTTATGTCTTCCGGAACATCAAACCGTGATTTGGCAACGTAGAACTCCAGCCCCTGGATGTAGGTTTCGTCATCCATAACCACACACATCGGTTTCGTTAACCACTCTCGATACAGCTTCCTTGCGCGGGATTTGGCCGCCGTGTTTTGTTGATCACGCCGGTTCGGTGCCTTGCGGACCTTCAATACACGAAGCCCAGCTCGTTTCATGGTTTGCTGAACGAACCAGGCGGAACACTTTGCCTTCAGAGCCGCGTCGCGAATCGAAAGGTTCAAATTACATTTGAAATAATCCAACCCCTTCCGGGCCTTCACAGGGTCAGCTGTCTTCGATTTTCTTCCACTTCTAGCCCGCCGCTTGGTTGTATGGGACTCTTTAAACGATTTTATCACCCGAGAAACAGTTGTATGGGTGATTCCCAGTTGTCTTCCGATCCATCTCATGGTCGCAGTCGGATTTTCCATGACGGCGCGCAAAATTCTCCGGCGATTTTCTTCTTGTTTCGATGACATCTCAATAACGGCTTGTTCGCGACAAAATCTGGAAAGATTAAATTTGGAATAAAACAAATTTGCTGTTAGGTCAATCCAAGATGCATTTTTTATTCATTTAATTGTGCATTATTAGTCATCTTAAAACTAATTACAGTTACTTAATTAGGCTGCATGAAGAAACTACGAACTTTTGAGTTTACTCCAGCCATTAGGGTCTGTGCAGACTTCTCTGCAACCGATTTAGCTGCTTTTGTCCAAGATTTTCGAAATTTTTCTATAGTTGTAGCTTGTTGTTTATATTGAGAGAGTTCTCTCTTCACGAGAGCCCAATACCGCTCGATAGGTCGCAACTCCGGGCAGTTAGGTGGATTCGCCTCTTTCGGTACAACATGGACTCCATTCGCTTTATACCATTCCAAAACATCTTTGGCGTAGTGACAAGATGCCAAATCAGGCCAGAATAGCGAGGGAGCGTCATGGCTGCGTAGGAATGGTAACAATCGCTTCTTTAGGCATTCTTCACGGTATATTTCCTTGTTTACCGTTCCGGTAGTGATGAAGCTTTGGCTTGCTCGACCACAGCTGCATATTGCCTGCCAAACCAAATATTTTTTGGGAAACTTGGCCTTTTTCTTCGTCCTGAAATGCTCCTCTACGCCGTTCCGTTGCATGGCAGTATAATAAGACATTCCGGGAAGCTGCTTAAAGTCTTCCAGCACATAAGTTTCATCGTCCATTATCACGCAGGAAAACTTCGTCAAATATTCGCGATACAACTTGCGAGCCCGGGTTTTAGCCGTCACATTCTGTTTATCATTACGGTTCGGTACAGTTTTCACCTTGAACGACTTCATACCTTGCCGGTGCTTGGAAGTATGCACGAAAGTTGGGGACATTTTTATTTTTCTAGCCACAGTACGTACCGAAAGATCTGGTCTCTTCTGCAATATTTGCTTCACCTTCGCGTCCTTCTGGTGGTTCCTGAGATCCGTTTTTGTTCCGCTCCCAGCCTTCCTGGCTGTTGTCAAACGTGTATCGAAAGATTTAAGAACGTTATGGACAGTGCTTGCAGGAAAACCAAGCTTTTTTGCAAGTTTTCTTACTGACAGATCCGGATTTTCATTGCGACCGCACACAATTGCTTTTCGCACTTGCTCTTCTTTCGACGCCATCTTCGATCTAAAAGCTTGTAGTATCACCAAAAATTGATTTTACACAATGAACAGACATACGTTCATCAGTCTGCGAAATATTTCACGCGTTGATGAAGTATTTCCAGAGATATACGTATTTAGGGGTGTCCAGATTTTGTCGCGAACAAGCCTTAGAAAACCATGACTCCAGCTGGATGTTTGGTTGTAAACTTGCATTTCACGTTCTCTGGAACATCTTCAATCTTCTTCGGCGAAATAAACCTGTCTGTACGTGTGTTAGATACGGAATCGCTGGTGAACATGTTCTCACCGGAGAATACGATGATGGTATACTTCTTTTTTAATGCTGGCACCAAACGTTTCGAGTGCTCCAACCGTAATTGTTTGATTCGGTCCGTTACAAGGAGGCGTTTTACTCTTGCCAGGGATGAACATTTCAAGTCATCTTTGACCAACCTTTGCATGGTAGTTTTTGAAATATCGGCTTCCTTAGCCAATTTCTGGATCGATCTGATAGGATTTCACCCCACTTTGTCTGTCACTGATCTGATGACCTTCGGTGTGCGAGCGGACCGTGGACGGCCACTTCCCGGCTTCCGTGGACATGGTCCATCAAGGAGTGAACGTTGAATACGGTAAACGGTAGCCAGGTGGCATCCCACAATCGTTGCAATTTGTTTTACGGGCTTTTGGGCGAACTAGTCACAACCTCCTTTGCGTACATTTTTCTCAATTTTGTTACTCGCAAACTACTATTTTGTTTACGTCGTTTTAAAGTATACAGTCAGATGATTACACACATGCATTAAAACAGTAAAAATAATGTTTAAAGCTACCCAAAAATAAGTATTGAAAACTTTCGCATTTTTTTTATGGGACATACTGTACTCCGATAGTATGAAGTATGATACTGTACTCCGAGGTTACTGTCATATACAATAAACAGCACATTAGCGAAATCATTTCGATAAGACAAACACACTTCCAGATTTAGAAACTTATAATTAGGGGAGGATGGTACAAAACGCACCGTTTAAGCAACATCGTGAATAACTAGTGAATAGAAGCTGAAATTTAGGAAGAAGTTATTGGGTATGGTGCATTAATATGTTTTCGTTGTAGATCAAATGGAATTTAAATTCAAAACGATGATTTTTCATGATTTTTCAAACCTTTTCCAATTTGATGCCAAGACGACATCGGGGTAAAACGCCTGTTTCATTGCTCAATATGCACCCCAAAATTGGGGTAAGATGCACCACAACACTGTGATATGATGCACCACAATATTGGGATAGCAAGCACCGCTTGTAAAAACGTAAAAACACGGCTATAATAAGTTACTCAGAGTTGTAAAGTGAGGAGGTTGCAACATCTTGCTACATTTTCATAGCCCAAGCAGCCAATGGGTATGGAATAAAGATAGCAAAACCTGGCGATATGCTGCCAACTCCTCATTATATACACGATAAGAAAAGGCAAACATACTTTTGAATATAAAAACTCATATATGAACCATAAAAAAAATGAAAAACGCTCCTTAAAAAACGATTGTATGCTCCATAAAACGATAAAGGGTGTCCACGATGAAATTGCCACACAATGAAATTGCTCTAACTTTTTAACCGTTGGGTAGAATTTAATGAAAATTTGGGTGGATTTAGTTCATAGTACATTATTTAAATTCCTGGTTTGGCAAGCCATCTGCTCGTGTGGAAGCGGAGTGCATCTTTCGTGACCCAGGACACGATGAACGGACAGGTGTACATAAAAGAGTGCCTCCAGAAGCGGCTGCTTCCTCTCCTGAAGGCCCACAACGTCCCAACAATCTTCTGGCCGGATTTGGCCTCATGCCACTACTCCAAGGACGTGCTGAAGTGGTATGCGGACAATAAGGTCAATTTCGTGCCGAAAATGTTCAACCCTCCCAACACTCCAGAGCTCCGCCCCATCGAGAAGTACTGGGCGATTATGATGCAGCACCTTCTTAAACGACCTAAGGTAGTGAAGACAGTCGAGGAACTGAAGAAAGTATGGGTTTACATGCAAAAAACGGTTGATTCACAGGTTGTGCAGAATCTTATGGCCGGGGTTAAGGCCAAGTTAAAATTTATTTTGTTTGTTATGGGTGCGGGCATTTGCGTATGGACTGTAAATAAAATACGAGTAAAATGGTAAAATGAAGCTTAATAGTTATTTCTCAATCCCTGAAAATTTGATGGCAATCGGATGAAAACTCGAATTTTGCGAATAAATTTTGTGTATGGCAATTTCATCGTGGACACCCTTGATTCACTTAAACCAATGATCCATAAAAAATATCAGTATGATCCATATTTTATGTAAATTTTAGCAACACTATTACAAAAATGTACCGCTAAATTATTTACAAATGAGCATTAATTTTGAACGAACTACCCACAACATACATCTTGAAGTTTTGTTGTCAGCGATACATGTGAAGTGAATTAAAGGGTGTATTCGATAAAAATGGCACACACATATATACTCATCAAAATTAAACTGATTATCGGATTTTCTTGAAATTTTCAGGGAATGAAGAACTACTAATGAGTTTTGATTTACAACATTTGTTTTATTCAATTTCGTCTCCCATCCCGAATGCCCGCACCTACCTTTTCACTCCACCCATCAAATTTTGTACAACCGATTTTCCCAGTGTTTTTGTTGTTTTTACCCAAATTTTCTTCAATTCTAGCTCTGTTTTTATAGTTTTGGGATGTTTGCGAAGTTCCGTTTTCATAATTGCCCAGAATTTTTTCAATTGGACGAAGTTCCGGTGAATTTGGTGGGTTCATATCCTTTGGCACAAAATTGACTCCGTTGGCTCGGTACCACTCCAATACGTTTCGAGCGTAGTGGCAGGATGCTAGATCAGGCCAAAACAGAGTTGATCCTTTGTGCTTTTTAATGAATGGCAAGAGACGCTTCTTAAGGCACTCTTCCGTGTAAATCGCACCGTTTATTGTTCCGGAAGTGATGAAGGGAGCACTTATTTCACCACATCCGCAAATCGCCTGCCAGATTAGAAACTTCTTTGCAAATTTCGATAGTTTCTTCTTTCGAACATCCTCCGGAACATCGAACTTCGACTTGGCAACGAAATATTCTTGCCCAGGAAGTTGACGGAAGTCGGCCTTGACGTATGTTTCGTCATCCATCACGATGCAACCGGATTTGGTGAGCAGCTTCGTGTAAAGTTTCCGGGCGCATGTTTTCGCAGTGATGTTTTGTTTTTCATTCCGGTTTGGGGCTTTTTGCACTTTGTAAACATGTAACACAGCACGCTTCATGGTTTTCTGCACAAAACCGACTGACACCTTAGACTTTTCAGCGACATCTCGAATTGACATGTTTGGACGGTTCTTGACTTGTTGTACGACTTTCCTGGCCATTTGACTGTCCATTGGACCACTTTTACGACCACTCCCTTCCTTCCTTTGGACACTCAGACGCTCCTTGAAGGTTCTTATTACACGAGACACAGTTGTATTTGCAATTCCAAGCCTTTTAGCATTCCACCGGTGGGACGCCCCTGGATTTTGATTGTGAGTGCACAAAATTTTCTCACGGACAATTTCTTGTTTCGACGACATGACTGGAACTGCTGAATGTATAACTATGAAACTTGGCAGTTGTAAATAATACACTATGGATAAGATCTACTCAAATTTCTAGGTTTTTTACTCATACGATTCAAAAGTTACAGAAGATTTTCTGTGTGCCACTTTTATCGAATACACCCTTTAATTATAAACCATGGATGTTAACGCATGGTAAAAGCTTATTTTAAGAACACTATTATTTACATGTAAGATACAGTCATGAAAATTTATTCAATTTTGATCATATTTTGGTGTATTTAGTGCCTTATTGTACTACTAGTTATGCTGTTTTATGTTAAAATTGATAAAGTACCATTCCATTGAAGCTATAGTATTGAAGATTTGACCACATTTATAGAGCGGGTCATTCTACCCCTTCAGTGAATTTTGTACTGTTCTCCCCTACTACTTGAAGGAAGGTTTCTGTAATATATTTATAATCCGATTGATCACATCGGTCATCTCCAAAATAACACTTGCTTGTTTAGTCGTAAAAGTAAAAAAATGCACTCATGCACTCGCGTCAAAATCAATGCTGTGTACAAATACAATTTACGTTACTAAGCCACCCGTTAGATATGTCTTTTCTTTTTCTTACATTGGATCTCGAGAATTTTATCGCAACCTCTATTCGTGCAGTCTTCTCTAACAGCTACTGGTGAAAAATCTAACCAAACTGTAATAAAATCTATCATCCTTTGGTCGGGTGGAAGATCGTTGGGTCCTTCCTTGCTAACAAAAGGTTAGTAAAGGTCCAGCTAAAAAAACTTGGAATTTTAAAAGGAAGAAGAAGAGAAAGAAGACGATCCGTCTCTAGATTGGATTTGAAGAAAACAAAAATTGATGAAGTTTGTCAGAAGCAGATAATTTCTCATCTTCATCTTCAAGTTTGAAAGCGGAGGGCATTATTGAACGGTAGTATCCGATCAGGCACATAACCCTTTACCATACTACCCCATGCAGGACAAACTTGATCTTTCAATTTTCAAAGCCTGCCGTTGCCCTATACGGAACTATCAATACACTTTCTCTTCATGTCTATTCGTTCTAGCAATAAATTACCGTCCACTCCTAGCGCCTTCGCATGGAGATGAGAAATTATCTGCTTCTGACAAACTTCGTCAAAGATCGTTACTTCCGCGCTTTGGAGAATACAAAAACAACAATCAATGTGTGGAAAACAAAAATTGTTTAGTGGCAAAACATATTGCAAATCTACCGAAACATTAGAATTTGTATATTTCCATGCTAATCTCGAAGCTTTTGGCGTGCCTCTCTGACGCGTAAATAGAAACATGGCATCCTGAAATGTAACTAGAGAATGAGAAGAAAGATTAGTAATTTCTAACTGTTGAGTATTAGTACACGGCACTGAAGAAGTCTGCACATTGTAGACGAAATACGCGTATCTGTCAAGATAAGCAATAAAGGTTGTTGGAATTAAATGGAAAGTACTAATCTTTCTTCCCATTTTCTAGTTACAGGTATTCTACTAAAAAGCTCACACTTTCCAGGATTCATCTTAAAATGATTGTTTTTGCACCAGGCCTGAGCTTAACGAATCTCATTTAAGAAATTCGAAATTCCTTCTACGTCCCCTATCACAGGAACAGCAAATTATTATTTTATCAACTGATGATTGAAATGTTAGAACCCATTTAAATTTATTCTCCTCCAGCCGCAGGAATAAATTTCAATACATTTATCACTTGAAAAAATATGCTTATAATTCCCTGACCGATGGCATAATTACGTGGCCTCGATTGTTTATTGAAGCCCGTGATTTTTACTGTAATTGCTCGAGAATTCCCCTGCATCAATATTCCTGCTCCACGGTCACTGGCAACAAACAAATCTGAATCGCAATCAGATACGGTACATGAAATATGGTACAACCCGAAACATGTTCGAAAACAATAATGAGGAATATAAAGCGGTAATTCTTGGAATAAAAGCTGTTTAAAACCCATTAAAACAATTCTCCCGCACTTCAGCACTTCCTATTACCGGAGCGGATGCCGTGCTGTGCCGTGGGCCTCCAGAAATGTACCGATTTATTTTCAATTGCCATCGCATTTGCCTGGGTGTTTGTACAACGCACACACACAAATCATTTCAACTGCAGTGGCAGCGGCAGCAGCAGCAGCACTCGAAAGCAATCGAATGATCGATGTGGCAAACATTTCCAACTTAATGAAATTCTCAAGAAACACGAAAATTCAACATTGATTTTATTGAGTAAATACCGCTTCGGGAAAAACGAGAAAAGGCTGTTTTCGTTCGAACGCCTGCCTGCTTTTTTCAAAATGCTTTGTCTCCGAGCATACTCCCAATCCAGAACTTCTCCAGAATTGCTGATGATGATGGCGTTCCAATGTAAAACTCGTCGTAAAATGTGAAATCGTTTTCTGTTTGATTTCGAATGCCCTTCCCCCTGTCCCTTGAAGAAGCAGGTCCTTCGAAAAGTCAGCTTACAAAGAATGCTTCCTGCTGCTGCCGGCAGCGAACGTGCGAACTAATCTTATTTCGATTTCCCTTTGGCAGCTGGGGCTCGCGTTCGGGCCTGGATGCAGCGTCCCGAGTCTTTCCGGGTTGGGCTAGGTCGTGAGGAACGTCGTCATTCTCATCAGGAACAGCACGGAATGTCCCAGAATGTTGTGCCGGGTTGTTATGCTGCTTCTCGCCCCTTTTGCCCAGCCAGCAGTCAGTGAAGTGAACGCCTTATGCTGGGCGGCCATTGTTTCCGTTGCATTTCCGCTGGTGCACATCAAGTAGTGGATTTTGGGATGACACGGTGAAATTTGATTCGAGTTTCTCAATTGAATCTACATCGAAAATAAAAACGCAAGGTTATGTTTCATTTTTCGTTATGGGTCGTAAAAAAAATGACATCAATTTACTTTGACATATTTGTTGTGTGCACCTAGCAACGAGCACCGCACATATGCCTACACAATGACCTCTTGGATTTTAAGTTTGGAGAAAAGGAAAAAGTAGCCGGCGTCGGTGGTGTAGTGGTAAAGCGTGACTGCTACTTGGCACTCCAGTGGGTCTGGGTTCAATCCCAGTCGACGTCGGTGGTTTTTCTGAGGCGAAAAAATCTGGTCACGTCTTCCTTCGGAAGGGAAGTAAAGCCGTTGGTCCCGGTTCATATTCATGAGTCGTTAGGTAGGGTCCAGGTGGTGGAGTCGTCTTCCTGGCGTCGGTGATTGTCACCATGTGAGGAAATAGGCCGACGTAAAATAAAGATTAAAAAAAAAAAAAGGAAAAAGTCGCACTGGACCATATCTGGTGAATACAGGGCCTACTCGAGCAAATTCGTGCTTTTGGGCCTAAGTAATAATGGGGGTTATTCCGAGCGTCGAAGTGACATTTGTCACTTGGTGAAGTGAGAAAAGTCACCTACAGTGACGTGACTCTTCTGGGTAAATCAAATGGAGAGTCACGTCACTGCAGGTGACTTTTCTCACTTCATCAAGTGACAAACGTCACTTCGACTCTCGGAATGAACCTCAATGTCTTCAGCAACCTTCTTTCGATGGTCTTTTAGCACGAAATTCAGCTCTTTCGGAACAAGCCATGCGATAACGCGTTGCATGTCCAAAATACAGTGCGGGAAATACATATAAAAAAAAAAATATTTCTATGGTTTTTTTCTCTCTGGGGGAGAAAAAAGAGGAACAAAAATATTTTTTTATATATTTTTTGAACACAAATCTAGGGTTTTTATTCATTAGGGCGAATCTACAATTGAGAGACTCTCTCTTGCCTCGTTCTCTTTAATTAATTACAGCGCCATTATAAAACTATGGATTGATTTTTTTACACAGATCGCAAGATAAGAGTGCTGGCTAGCATATTGGGCAAACAGCCAAACGAAAAATGTGAAAATGATTTAGCTATTGGTGAAAGAGAAAGTAAACAGAGAGAGTCTCTCAATTGTAGATTCGCCCTAATGAAAAAAAAAACCTAGAAATGTTCATGACCGGTTCATTCACTTACGGCATGTGTGTGTGTATGTGACAAGATTCAATTGTTGATCTCGTCTTCAAAGTAAATAAATATAAAGATGCAATTCACCGCCAGACTGTCTTTCTCAGTGGACGTGCTGGTGTTGCGTAAGACTTAAAATTTTTGTTTGCTTTCGTCGAAATTGGTACTGTTAGGAATACATGGGCTATTTATATCAGATAAATATTGTTCATTATGTTTTTTGTTGTTGGATTTGCAGGAAAAATGCCGAAAAACAAGCGATTGGCTGAGCGAGGACAAGTAACTATCCTCCATGAACAAGGTCTGATTCCTCGGGAAATTGGCAGAAGAATAAAAAGGAGTAAAGATGTCGTGCATTATTACCTACGGTTGGGTAAGAAATAAGCCACTAAGAAACGACCCGGACGTCCGTCTATTCTGACACCGAGGATGAAGAGGGAAATCAAACGACTTGCAGTCCATCAAAGGCTGTGTCCGAGTGCCATCAAAGCCGAAATGAATCTTCCTGTGTCCAAACGTCGGATTTGTCAGATTTTGAGTGAAGATCCCAATATTTCCTTTAGGAAAACGGCACCTGCACCAAAACTTCTTGATCGTCATAAGAAGGCCCGTTTTGCCTTTGCTGAAAAATACCAGTTCTGGGAGGATGAGTGGTCTAATGTGGTGTTCATTGATGAAAAGAAGTTCAAACTAGATGGGCCGGTGATTTCAGCAGTCGCTGGTGTGATGAAAGGCAAAACAGGCCAACTAAAGAAAAAAGGAATTTTGGTGGAGGTACCGTTATGATTTGGGCAGGATTTAGCGTATCTGCAAAGACGCCCGTTTGTTTCATTTCAACACGGATGAACTCGGAAATGTATTGCCAGCTTCTGGAGGAAGTTCTTATTCCATTAGCTGTCAATGAGATGGATGAGAACATGATCTTTCAACAGGAGAACGCTTCTTTTCATGCATCGGCAGCAACAGAAAAGTTTTTGGACTTCCTCAACATACCTGTGCTGGAATGGCCGGCATGCAGTCTCGATTTAAATCCAATCGAGAATGTTTGGGGCTTGCTTTCTCGTAAAGTTTATGGTCAAGGAAGAAAGTATGACACGATGAAAGAATTAAAGTTAGCGATTCAGGATGAATGGTCTAAACTTGATCCGAATGAATTAAAATCGTTCATAACTTCTATGCCAAGACGTCTGCAAGAGGTAATTTCTAAAAAGGAAAATGCTACACATTACTAATTTGTTATTTTCTTGAATTGACATTCGATAAATAAATGATACTGTTTGATCTATAAATAAATGATAAATAAATGATACTGTTTGATCTATAAATAAATGATAATATTTGATCTTGTCTTTATATTTATTTCCCATGAGAAAAAAATAAACTTTTGGATTGTTTTGAAATGACTCGTCTCAAAGGGAAAACTACTGATGATGAACTTTTAACTTGCTGCTAAGTATGTATTGGAAAGAATTTGGTTTACACAGCATCTAATGTAATATGAAAATTTTCAGAAAGTAGTTTGTCTTTATACTTATTTACCGCACTGTATCAACAACAATGTGCTGCACGGTTTCATATGATATGTTGAGATCACTAGCCATCTCTTTAAGGCTCACATGACGATTATCAAACATCGTTTTCTTAATAATTTCCACGTTTTCGACCGCATTGACCGCATTGACCGCTTCACCCGTAACACAAAATCAAAATGTTCCGGCTAGATCTTCTGGAACTATACGTGGTCGATTATAGCAAAAGCACAACTAAATTGCATGCGATTTCCCAGCAGCTACCGGACTATCGGTGCAATTGCGCTACTTTATTTCGGCGCACTGGCAACGCTGTAAACGATCATACTCGATCGACCAATATCAGCAGGGTTAAGGCAAAACAGAAAACTTAAGGATTTAGTCATCTTGATTGTCGGTTAAAGTGGATGATTAAAGTTATCGCGGATACTTACCGTTTCACGAACTAGGAGTACATTGGAAGCCGAAAAGAGAAAAAACTAACCTGCATTACCTGACACCGCTCGATCAACCGTATTCCTGAAAAAAGATGCGCTGAAACTCAAAAATAATGCACAACGTAGGGATTTCGCCAGTTTTTGTGGTAAGAATGACCTATCTAGGAGACCACATCACAGTTACCACAAGTGACCAATTGGTAGCTGCTGCTGCAACAATAAAAGCCTAGTTTGAACGCAACCAACACACAATTAAAATATGACGGGCTCAGAACAAGTATGGAGCTGTTGATGGCAAATCTCCAAGTAAAGCAGCTCGTTGATGACTTGGAAAATAGTTCGTTGCAGGTGAAGTTCAACTTCAAAATTACTTTCAATCTAGGCTCTAATAGAGGTTCTTATCTAATTTTCTAGTATAATTCGATAATTTTCTTAATTTCATGACACCAAATTTAGTCTCTCAACAATCACCTGTTTGTTAATTTGTTCATTCTTTACTATCATAGGAATATGCATCTGATAATGAACTATTTTCGGAGCTGCAACGAGAAAACGAGGAAATTCGAACAGTGAATAACTACGGAAGTTTGCAACTACTCTTCACTTTTACTCGCCTAGGTCTTACAACTACATCCGTAAAGTTTTCCAAAATGCTCTCCCGCACATCCGTACAATTTCTCGCTGGTATGTCAATGTCAACGGCGAGCCAGGTGTAAGTGGTCAGGCACTTAATGCACTACGGGTGAAGGCACAGGAGATGTTAGAACATACGTTAGAACTACTTGGATGTGTACTGATGGATGAAATGGCAATTCGTCAACAAGTGACATGGAATAAACATACTCAGCGGTTTGACGGTACTGTGAACTATGGTGGTATAACGTCACAGGCAGAAAAATTTAATCCCACAAAAGAGGCGCTGGTTTTCATGGTGTCTGGCGTTGAGGAAGCGTGGAAGGTGCCGATTGCATACTTTCTAATCAATGGACTGAAAGCCGAAAAAACGAAAAACTTTGTAAATACCATACTTTGCAACATGCACGAAGTTGGAGTTAAAGTTTTAACTTTCACTTTTGACGGCACAAATTCCAATATTGCAACTGCAAATGCACTTGGTTGTAACCTATGCAACCGGTTCCATGAAATTTGAAAACCAATTTTTTCCAGAAATCATCAAACCGGACTCTTCGTTCACTACATTTTTTATCTTTGAAATGTTACCATAACAGTATAAAGAACCATGTCTTATAAAATAATGTATAATAATAATATAATATAATACCTTTTATTGAAATGTTAACTTTGATATTTGGAATGATCTGTTCTGTTTTCAGCTTTCCCAAGACTAGTAGGATATTAATACATATCTAATTTTTATTTATTTTTCAGTAACAATCCATTCAAGTTTGAAATTTGAATAAATTAGCATTTTTATCTATAATGATATCTTAATTTTTTGTGTACAAAATATACTAAATATTAAATAACATATAACGGGGAAAGGGAGAGACCATCAGGGCACCCAAGTGAAACGATTTGAATAGGGAGCATGGGACTGCCTCCTCCCTATTGATAACATTTCACGGAACGAGGGCGGGCTCTTTGACCCCATCTATTGGGTTTATTCTGTCAATCGAGGGCTCCATTCTAGTGCTGTCTGTGTGAACTTGCTTTTGGAAGGAGATTCTCTTCCCTATATTCGCGGGTTTCGCGTAAGTGTCTATGCTTACGGGCCCGCCCAAACGTGTTTGGCCCTTCATACAGGAGCTTGATGATCAGAAACAAAAATAGAATCATGATCAAATCGTTTTTCAGATTATTCCACTGCTATGGAAAGTTACTTTGCTACAATAGATGGTAGTATTACATAATCATAATCATCAAAATCAATCGCGAACTGAGGCCCCATTTGCCTTAGAAAAAGCTCAACAGGTGGCAGGTTCGCAAGGGAGTACTCCCGAACTTCCGGATCGCAATACGCACCGCTTTCACACCAACGTTTTCCAGTTTTGCCAACTTTCTTAGTGATAATCCTGGAATAGTGCTCCACTTGAGCACGATAGCACGGCGTTTTCCAACGGAAATCTTTCCCATCTCTCAAAATGCACGTGAAACTTTGCTGTGAGTTGTGTTCGGCTTGATATTTGGGTGTAAACAATGAGATAGAGCCGACAGACTACCCGAATAAAAATGTATGTTCAAATGGCAGCGTTAGAAAAGTGTGCTCTTATTTTCTGGAACAGTCTATATTACCAAAAAGCACAAGTAGGTGCAAGGTATACTTGGGACCAATGGGTTTCTAAAGCAGTGAACCTATTATAAATCGCTTTCCTATTGGTAGTTGCTAGTTCCCCTGTAACTGAGTTAAGTTACTCTAGAAACTAAATACAAATTTGAAACAAATCTTTAAAAAGCAGTTTTCAGCTGTATTCTACTTCATGAAATGTGTTTACCGCCAAGTTTTAAATGAAAGAGAAAATCCATGAAGAGAATCGATCAAAGCAGATAACTTTTGAACTGTTTTTTTTTTTTTTGCTTGTCGACAATTACTACCTCTATACTGCCGTGAAACGCTTATCAATCCCATATGAATAGAAAATCAAACAAAGATGGGACTGATATGCGTTTCACGGCATACTTCACACAGAATTGCATGGTGGGCTAGAATAGTTACGCAAATACTTGAGGCTTAAAAGAATTGCGATAGCTTTAACAAACTAGTGAAAGGTTTAGCTAAATCTAGAGGATCTGAAATCGACGATATATAACGCTCTATGAACGAGGGGTTTATGGAAATGGTTCCATCAAGCTCCCATGTATTTGAAATGTCATTTGATTGTAAAAATAAAAATAAAAACTAAGTAATGTGGAAAATGGATACAAGACTATACACCAAAAGTCGGGTCTCTCAGTTTGTTTCTAAATTTATTGATATTCTAAGAAAAATTAACGAACTCAATGTAGTGAACACGCACAACTCAGTTTCAAGTCCACCACGAAAACATTTTTATTCTTTCAATTCTAATTCTTTAAACTCATTCCAAAAATTTGAAACTTTTCTCGCCGTGCCCAACCAATCCTCGCAAATTTTTGGGCAGCTGTGTTCTGTTGGGTGAGTAAGAAAAACGACTTGCACCAAATACGTAATGTATGATTGCAGTGGCTCAGTGGCTGACTGGCAGAAGTAGTAGAAGTAGTAGTAGAAGCAAAAATGCTGGGAGCTGCTGGGATGCTGCCGGCACCAGCTGAGAAGAAGTAAAAGGAAAAGACGGCGGCACAACTCGTCGTTCCATCGTTCGCTGCTCGGTTGCTAATGGGTGTGGCGGGGTCACAGGTTCCATATTTCCACTCTCCCATTGCCGTTGCTTATTTTTAATCCAATCAAACTGTAAATAAATTTATCTCCAACTGCCAGCTGCTAACGAGAAGAAGTGGAATAATGATGACTCCACCCGCTGAGACTGCCAGGAGCATCCTCGCCGTCGTTGCCATCTTCGTCGGTTTCCGGCTGTGCAACGAGTCTGCCGCTGAAGCTATAATCAAAAGGGATAAATTAGTGCTGCATTAAGTCTCGGATCTCGGGTTGTGAAGTGGGGGACGTTGGGGGGAGGTTAGATCGTGTTGTTTGTGAGATTTTTGTTCGAGTCCAGAACGGACACACATCTGAAGATGCAGTTTAAGGAAGTTACGCTCGGGAGCAAAGATGAGAAAAGAAGAATTTGATAAATTACCTTGACATGACCACTTATCCGGCGAGAGATATCCGAATTCCCGCTTGCACGTACAGATCATTTGTCCTTTGCAGTAAGCATTCGGGATGCAGTGACTGTCGTAGAGGCAGCGCTTACCGACGGCTTTTTTTTTCGGAAGTCGGATGTTGACGTTATCGTCATTGTCACCACGCAGCCGCCATCCAGTGGTACATGGTTTCGGTGGTGGCAAATTTGGGGCGAGAATGGAAACCAAGCAAATAAAGACGGAGATGAATTAGTTAGTTACTTTTCCTGTGCGTTCCATCGCTGGCTGCGGAGTTCCTATGAGTTATTACCATCATAATTTAGATATTTTGTTACTACCGGAAATTAGAAAGCTTCTCGTCATTGTAGCAAACACAACATTCCACTATTATCATTTGAATCGACTCAATAAATCAAACAGATTTTCTTCTGTTATGGAATATCACAAAAAATATCGGAATAATATTTGCAGGTTAAATCAATTTCTTAAATGTAGATTACTTCTAGCGACTTGCTCGTTACGTCATGTTCTGAATTTTCATCTTTCTTGAAAACACAGAAACACACTAAGACTCAAAACACAACACCTTCTTCGGTAGTCTGAGCACACGTGCATGCTTTCCCCGACTCTCAGCAACCCGTTTTTTTTTTTTTCTACCAGAAAAGTGACGTCCAGAGAGTCATAAAACATTGAACGCACGTTCCTTTCTCGACTCAAGGGTCCGGAATTTTGAACCCCTAGCCCCCATCGGATAATCATCTCGTGTGCTTGGGGGCAACATGTTCTTCGGACGAGTATTGCGTTTGTTGGCTGAAAGCTTCGTTCGAGATGAATTTATTCGAATTTTGGGCCGACTCAGTGTGCTAAATGTTCGTCACACTCACTTATAGTCTGCAATAAATTTCCTCCTTGCCAGAAAATTTAATATTCATCTCATACGATTCCGGTACATTTGTTTATCATTGCTGTATGTGTAGTTCAGCTCTTCTCCGCACATTCATGGGTGTACATTCATATTCATTTTTTTTTTTGCCTCGCATCATTGTTGCTCCTGTCGTTTGCATGAAGTGTTCAATGAACACAACCCAATCGGAAACGAAAACAGGACGGGACAAAATAGAGTTGTGTGAGCGAGTGGAGAAAATGTATTTAAATTGTGTTATTTGTTTGTACGTTCACGGAATAAACGGTTCAATGTTGCTGGGTTGTCACAGTGTCGTGCTCGGGGAATGATGTGACTTCACTACTCGGAATGTGGTGCATGTTGCCATCACCATCGTCGTCATCGTCGTCGTCGTTGAAGGAAAATACACGCGCCAAAGGCTTTATCTATTCGCTCCACCGGCTGATGATCAAACGTTCACTCATAGTTGAACTCCTTTCAGGTGGAAACAGGATTTCACGTGACAACTCGTGTTCGTTGGTTTCAAACGGCGGATGTTTTGAATTTTGATACAGCGCGTGAAGAGCTTTGATACGTAAGTTGGTTATAGTGGCAAGCCGCTTTTCTTAGAACGATATTTAATTGTATGTCTGTGTTTTAACTAATGGAAACCAACTTAACGAATCGTCTAGAAATGTTTTCACAGTATTTTTAAGGTGTAATTATGAAGGCCTTAGGACTCAACCACGGAACGGAAGGGCAACTAAGAACGACTCAATGACACGAAAAGTGAAAAATTTTGTTGCGTAAAAAGTATCTCAATTTTATTTGTTTCCACACATTCTATTTTTATAGTGTTGAAGAAACGTCAAATCAACTGGTATAAGTGGTATATTTGCTGCCATATGATCATCACAGTATGCTCTGGTTACATGAAGAAAAAACAACAACAACAACTTCATTTTGTAATTTTTCCATTTTATTCTGTGATAATTTCACCAAAAAATACTATTACTACTTACACCTTTGAATTGTTGGATGCATTTCCACAATCTAATGGAATAAAATGTTCGGAGCACACGAATATACGGTTGCTATCGTGAACACTCGAACCAATAATCTACAACCAATTTTGCTTGTTTTCAAATCCCCTAGAAGTACGAATTCTGTAATGAATTATTCTAAATACATTTATAATTCACGTACCTCTTAGCCAGTGCAAAAAAAGCAAAATAGTTGGATGCTAAGGTGCTGAATCAATTCGAAATAGCACAACTTTTTCCCCGCATTATTCTTTGTTTTTCCGTGCTTCAGTCTCGAAAATATACTTCGAGAAATGTCATAACAACAAAAATCAAGGGCTCTAAATCACCCACATAAGGTATAACAAAAACGCAGATGACGTCAATACAGTAAACAGTTGGGAAAACAATTCGAGTGCAGTATACACGCAATTCTATAGCTACTCATTTTTGAATAAAAAATCACTCAGTCTGGCCAAAAGGGAACTTACTCAAAAATGAGTAAACATACCTTTACTCAAATTTGAGTTACCGAATCTGTGGATAAAACTGAGTAAAGTTTACTCAGATTTTGACATTTGTTAAATGGGTAGTTTTGACTCATTTTGAATAAAAGGAATATGGTAGTGTGCCTGAACGTCTCAAACATTATTACTTTACGAAGATGAATTTTAAACAAAGTGATTAAAACAGTTCGTTTTTTTTTTCAACCTGAAATAAATTGATGGGGGAAACAATGGATTTATTCGAATTGGTTCCGTTTGAATTGCTTCTCTCAAGTTATTGCAAACTTTATTAACACACTTTTGGGAACTGTTGTTGTTTTATACATCAAAATAGCAAAAAAAAAACCATGAAACATCTGCAGCTTGCTGGGGCCTTTTGTCCGAAAACTTGGAAACTCTTCTTAAAAAGAGGTCCAACGTATCAACAAAAGAGTCGTGTCTATATGATGTTTATAAAGATGTTCGTCCTTAATTCCGGCAGCCCAAAATGTGGCCCTAAATGCCTGAAATATTGAACATATATACTGACGTGAAATATTAAAAAAAAAAAACATGAAAAAACTTACCACCAAGCTGCCGAAAGTTTACACCGTCGAGGCATCTCCGTAGCTGCTACATTTCAATTATTTATTTATAAATTCACTTCAAATCACTGTGCAGAAATAATCTGTTTGTAGTTGTGCGTCATTTTGACCTTTATGAAAATTCGTGTCATAATCATTTACCCAATTCTGGGTAGATTGCACTCATCCGAGAAAAACAACTTTACTCATTTTTTGACAACTCCATACTGCTCACAAAAATGAGTGCGGTTTACCCAGTCACTGGGTAGTCCCAAAATAGCGTGTAGAGAACGGTGAATTAATGTCAATAGTGTTTTTATGTATCTTCATTTAAATCTTATATTTTCCTATGCTTTGAATGTTTGCGCTTTTAAATTAATTTTACAACCTCTTTTTTCGTCGGCAGAATTCCCTTAAACGTTATATCGACAAAGATTTTTCATTAGGGCCTAACTGACAAACATAAACAATGGCTTTTTCCGCGAATTTCTCCTCATTGAAAACTCGCCCAATGAATCCACCACGGTCATTTCGAAGAAGAAGAGCTCGCCTATCCGATAGAATTGGAGGCTTACATGGGTAGCCTTTGTACCACGAGACATTTACGGAAGAAGCCATTGTTTACGTTTGTCAGTTAGGCCCTAATGAAAAATCTTTGTCGATATGAAACATTTGTAGATCATTTAGGCTACGACCATGTCAAAATATTAAATCTAAACAAGTTCAATACACCAGTTGCTGATCAAGAAACATAGAGTCAAATTAAAATTCATGAATTTTAAACCCATCTTGAACAAACCCATTAGCCTTGCCAAACAGTTGGTTTTAACATCCGAGAACATACCGCTCATTTTGAGACCTGCCCATAATAGATACGTTGCGTTTGCGTTCGCGTGTATTTGACAGTTTTTCACTAAGTGTTCTGTGAAACTTTCGTTTTCAGTCACGGAGATAACTAAGTACTCAGACACCTCTGTTACTAGGAACTGGGAAGGACTGCAAATAGTAGACGAAACACGCATATACTTCAAAGAATAAGCAATTATAACGTAATTAAAAAGAAAAAAAAAACTTAACTCACTCAAAAGATTTTTATGAGGAGATTCCTTTGAAAGGTTCGAACAAATTAAAAGAGGTATTGAAATTTTCCGATATTTCTAAGTAATCCATGTCAAGGCTAAGGGACTACGAAACTGATTTTTTTTTTAAATTATGTAGGCTTCTGCATGTCTTATGTTCGGATGTAACGCAAACAAAGTTTTGTAGCAGCGACTGTTTATTTTGTGCAGCTCAAACAATAATTAAGTTTTTATTTATTTGAAAATCTTGCATAAACTGATACGACTCAACTTACAATAATTAGTTTCGCAGTTTCTAGTTTCCCTCCGTGCACACCACGGTCGTTCGTTTCCAACTTGGCTTCAGAAGCTTCTACTGTTTCGCGCTCTGCCTACTCTTTCGTATGCAGCTTTCCTATTTTAATCGTACTAATTAATCACTATACTATAACGTCTAGGTCAACTTTTAGGCTACTTACGATTTAATTAGCTTATAGCAATCAAACGTAGATTAACTGCTTTCACGTTAAGCAAGATGTAAACGGGCACTGTATGTGAACAAAAAAGGCACATATAAAACACTTTTGCTAATGCCAAATGTTCTCTCACTTTCGTTAACGCTATACTTACAAGTTTATTTATAATTCTATGGATTTATTGAAATACAAATTAACTAAATTAATGCCAAATATGGAATTCAGTAAAAAACGCACTTTATTACCTTTAAAAAACTTCGTTTTTTTTGTCCCTCTCATCTGTCACACAACGGTCGGGCGGCGGGCTCAGTTTGATACACCTTCGGTGATTACACCGTCTTGATGCCCAGCGGTGTTAACATCTTATCTTCATGGGGGTACTAAAGAATTTAAGTTCCAAAATTTTGCGTAAAGGTACTTCATTTTCACGGTTTCATTTACTCCCTTGCCGATAATAGGTTAAGACAAACGATAAGACATGCCAATGCCGATATTTTTTCCAAAATCTTCAAGTTTTATTTTCACAAAAAACGAAGAGAATAAAAGAGGGTTTGAGTTACTTAATTTTTTTTGCACAAAAAAAATGTTTTTCCTCGGTGTTCATTTTTGTTTCAATAAGGTTAATTATTCACTACAACTTTTTGTCAACAGTTTTTTATGCAACGATTTCACCCCGCAAGTTGTCACTATTGAAAACGTGGCAGGCTATACGTGTTAAATCAAATTGCTTATTATTTTCAACCGTGGAATCAGCAGTCAAAGTGGTTGAATCAAACAGGGGTTTTATAATTTAAAAGAAGTATTATAGTCATAATATAGACATCTCCAAATGCTTAAGTGTGAGGTGATGGGGTGTGATTTGTATGGTATGAAAACGTACGTACATGCGTACGATGTGTACGTCCGTACGCATCGCATTTCTTATTTACACAATAGAAAAGTCAGAGAAGTCTATATTAAATCAAATAATTAAAAATATCTATTTATTTATATTTATACATTCGTTCCACGAGGATCAAACCTTCATGTAAATACCTTGCTACTTTATACTAACAGGTCTAAAAATGTTGTCTAAGCTTGGAGCAGATTAAATTGTTTTCCGTGTAAAATGTGTGGCTTCAACCGCAAGATGTCGCGACTAAGAGCACTTAAAATTCATCATTATTTGTCGTTCAAGATATACACCCGTTCTGTGACTGAACGTCAATTGAAGCTAGTACCCTTAATGACTTGGAGACAAGCAGCTAGTTCTATTTATTATATTCGTCAGCCAATTTGCAGTAAATTGCATGTTTTAGAAAAATTACACCACACCGAAAAAAATTATGAATTTTAACAGGCGCGTAAAATTTGCATTCTTTAGGTCGGTATCGTGTTCGAAAGAAATTTATTTTTCTACTCCAAACCCATGTAAAATTCAGTTTACTGAAACGGAAAAGTAAAGAATCGAAAAGAAATTTCTGCAGCAGTACCGACCTGAAAAGAACGAAAAATAAAATTGGAATTTGTAAGGTTTCCACGCAAACTAATGGGAGCTGTCACTTTTACTTTCCGCTCAATTATCCCGTAAGTGAAGACGACATTTCGGTCCAGGCAGTTCAATTTTCAAAATTCCGCTTGGGAATATTGGACCAAAAAACATAACCCCTTTTCTTTTATGTTGGTTGCTGCCGGGGGCACAACCGGGGGCCGGGCCAGGGTGATCCGGGGTGAAATTAACCTTAAAATATAATATTTTATCCTACAAATATCATTCTCTTATGTGGTTGAAAAAGCGGAAAAAAAACATTTTTTTTTTTTTGTTGGTGTTTTTTTGTTTTTGTGTATGGTTGTGGTGTTTTTTTTTTCTTTTGTTTGGGTTATATATAAATTATAAAAAATACCTACAATTCCCCCCCCGTACACAGATAAAAAGAAACATTTAATTTTCTGCGTAATCTAATACACATAGAGGGAATGCAAGATTTGTCAGAAATGAATGGAATATTTCATGTAAATTTAAGTCAGATAACGCCTGAATGTAGTCTGTTGTATGGAAGATTGCCAACATTGTTATATGGTGTATGAAAGATTGCAAACAATTTTGTTGTTTACGCTTTCTTTGGATTACAATTAAACGAAGGGAAATTTTACACGCCTGTTAAAATTCATTATTTTTTCTGTGTAGTTAGACGATTGCAGAAACTGCCGCATGTTAGGTTTACGATGTTTTGACAGCAAAGGTGGCAAATTTCTTTCTCTCAAAACTTCGGAACATTTTCCGCAAGCCATTTCTGTGTTTTTTTTAGCAGTATGAGCGGGTGCTCGGTCTTGTTGGAAGCTGAAATGACAAACCAAAAGCAACTTCGATCACCTATAGTACAACAACACCCTGCAAAACCTTCAAGTATACATCGACTGTTACATCGAAGTATATATCGAGACTACGCCTAGAACCATCACATGAGTCGGAAACTTGGTTCACATGACGATAGAAACCTAACTACGGTCCGACTGTCATTCCTTTGATTCATCTTTTGATCTTGGTTCAAATTTTTTCACCAGAAAAACATATTAAAGGAGTGTTATGATGTGGATGCTTTAACCGACTCAGTAGTTTTTTAGCTTTCTCCGATCGCCGTGATTAGGCTGCATCGTTCATGAATTGGCCTCTGCGTAGCGCAAACGACTTATATGCAAGGTTTTTAGCCATTAGTCACCGGATTGAGATGTCCCAACAACCGATTTCTGATGCCAAGGACCTTACTGACCTTGCGCTCCCTTCTGCCGTGTTTGGAGCGGCACATGTATTTCTTGCGGTTTTTATGCCAGTTTATGGTTTTCCCAGCCTCTTTTTGTATAATAGCCTGTTCTTTCCGACAAATCCAACGACCGAACTATCTCCTTTACACTTTTCTCGGCGCGCATAAAAAAACGACGACGATTGACCGATGGCTCTCTTGTTTCACATATTTATGTTTACTCAACACTGTTTATTTACACCTGACACCTAACAGTATAAACTACCCAGTGCTGCCAAATATACCTGAATCACGCTTCGAATTCACGAGAAATTACTATTTGAAATTTATTGCAAAAAATCGTCAAGGACCCTGTACCTTTATATGAGTGACTTTCCGCTTCCCGGGTTGGTTCGGTCATTCTTGATTTCTATAAAAAGTTTCTAAGATTTGGATTTTGGCATGTTCTACCTTCCTAATCCATTGAGAAAGGTTGCGAACCCAGAATTTGAACCTAAAATTGTTCAATCATTTATTTTTGATCAATATTGTTACAAATATAATTAAGAGACGAACCAGTCACCGGCTGAATGTCTCTTTAAAGATATCTAACCTAATATTCTAATCTAATCTAATATGAATTATGAATTTCATGATTATAACAAACAACATTCCACTAAAACTTAAATGTGGCGCCGGCGGATCGTATGATAAGCGTTTATTGATGAGTGTGCCATCTACGAAAATTATCGCCAAATCAAACTTAATTGACTTCTAAGCTGCTGAATATCTTTAAATATAAGCACGAACAACTGCAAGATTTTTTTTAAATATGCAACAAAATAACCGATAAGCCACCATGTTACCAGGTAAGGGTCATTTTGGACATCCAGATACTTAGAAGGAGAGTTCGGAATGCCCCATAAAATTGGCCAAATTGTGGATTCAATAGGACCTTGTCGTGCAAAATATCAAAATTTGCAGAATTTTATGACAATTCATAAGAATATCAAAGAAAGCATATGAAACCATAAGAAAGCCACCATGGGGTATCAAGTTCCGGCTCTTAAAAGTGGCCAAAGTGGCTATGACTACGTCTACCTTCGGAAGGAAAGTAAAGCCGTTGGTTCTAGCCCATGTGTTATTTGGTTCGATATGAAGAGTCCAGGTCGTCTCCTGGAAGTGATTCACCAACGGCATATTTCCAGCTTTGCTCCAAAAGGGTGAGGCCATGCTGGTTCCGTTTCTGATGAAGATTGTTAAGGCAAGCTTAAGGCTGAACTACATCCCATCAAAATGGAGGTTAGTAAGAGAAACCTTTATACCAAAAACTGGTAAGCATGATAAGACGAATCCAAAATCCTTCAGACTTATTTGTCTTTCATCAGTGCTGTTGAAGACAATGGAATAGGTTTTGAAGGAGTATACTCGAGTCAACTTATATGCAAAAGCATTGTTTGTCAAAATTTCAGTTTGCTTATCAATCTGATAAATCAACAGTTACAGCGCTTCATACGCTAGTAGAAAAAGTCGAAAAATCTGTGTCAGTAAAAGAAATAGCACTTTGTTCCTTTTTGGATATTGAAGGAGCGTTTGACAATACATCTTATTCCTCAATGGCTCGAGTTATGAAGAAGAGGAGTTTTAACACTAGCATTGTCAACTGGATTCATACTAAGGAGTGTATCGAAAATAAGCTATCCACAAACTTTCTTTCAAATTATGTTGAAAACCGATATTTTATCCATACAAAAAATTGTTCCTTTTTTGTGGGGGGTAAACTTGAACATAATGAAGACCGGATGAAATTTAAGTTATTCCTAAACGAATTTTCGAACTTTGGATCGAATGCTCTTCATCAAGTTCCGGATAAGTGTTGCATCGCATTTTTTGGACGCTTGAGCCAAAATTTTTTTGAACTCCTGCATGTTCCCAGCTACCTTACCCGTTTTCTTGAAGACCCTCTTCACGATTGCCCAGTAACGTTCGATGGGTCGAAGCTGAGGGCAATTTGGTGGATTGATATTTTTCTCAACGAAATCTATACCCTTTTCCGCAAGCCAATTGAGAGTGGTTTTGGCATAGTGAGCCGACGCTAAATCCGGCCAAAACAGTGGAGGTGTACTATGCTTCTTATATAAAGGCAACAATCTCTTCTGGAGACACTCAGATCGATAGATTTCCGCATTTATAGTTCCGGTAGTGTAAAAAATGGTTGACTTCAAACTACAGGAACATATTGCTTGCCATACCAGTACCTTTCGACCGAATTTCTCCACTTGAATCGACCTGTCCGCATCGCTCACATCCTCCCCAACGACGGCAGTAAAGTATTGTGGACCTGGAAGGGTTTTTGAGTCCTCCTTTACATAGGTCTCATCGTCCATCAAAACGCATGCATCCGGACGCTGCAAAAGACGCGAATACAATTTCCGGGCCCTTGTTGCTGCTCACCTCTTCTGTTCTGCACTTTGTTTCGAGATTTTCTGCTTCTTGTAGGTCTTCAGGTGGTTTCGCCTCTTGATACGCTGGATCATTCCGACACTCGTTCCTGCTTTTTTGGCCAAATCACGTATTGACATTGATTTGTTCTTCAAGATTAGAGATACCACTTTCTGCTCCAGTTTCGGGTTGGAAGAACCGGGTTTTCTGCCTCTTCCTGGTAGCTCATCCAAAGAATAGTGTTCCCCAAACCTATTAATGATGGTTTTAACACTCGCATGATGAATTCCAAACCGCTTCGCCAATTTTCGCATAGTAATACCCTTCTCACTTAGCCATGTGTCCAGAACCTTAATTTTCACTTCCTTTTCAATACGCGACATTTTGAAAACGCAGAATTTGAACCGCACAAACAAGTAAACAAAAGAAAGCTGACAGTCAAACGCACAGCATGCAGTTTTCAGAGCATAAAAAACCATCACAAATACATGCGTACAACGCAAATGTATGTCGATAGCTTATATTCGATACACTCCTTATATATTTTCAGTTGTAGAGTTTTATTCATTTCTATGCATAAATAGATGTATCGGAAGAACAAGATGGATTTTGTCGAATACAGTTCTGAGTTGTCTCTGAAAATGTAAAGGGTATCACTTTGTAAGATTATTCGTTTTGGTGAGCACTTTATTTTTTCCAGTACTGCATAAGAGTGGCCCAAGCAGAAATGTCCCTTGGTGGAGAATCGAAACGAGCTACGTGCATCACATTCTGTTGCCGGAAGGATTGATGGAAAGGATGCAGCACATTTCTTGCTGGACGGTGAGGGTCCAATCAGTAGCAACGATGTACCGTTTTGTGTCCAACTGTCGACGTCGGATCAAGAAAATGTCGACTGCAGCGTTACCGAGCGAGGCTAAGAAAACAGTTTCTGGAGCAATACAAGTGGTTGTAGCAATACAAGTACCGTTGCGGCAAGAAGAATATCAGGAAGCCGAAATTTTACTGTGAAGAATGGTGCAAGCAGAGAAGCTCGCGGATTAATTAAACTCTCGTGAGGAAATGGGACTCGTTTAAGGCACAGGAGTTACCGCTGGAAGAGTGGCGCCCAATATACCGTTGGGATCACGTTATAAACTCGTTCCAAAAAGTCTCTGTTTTACATGCCAACTGACGTCACTAAGTGTTTGAATTCCGAATCATACTCTCCATCTTCTGGAAGCCCTTGACATGCTGAACATCTTTGCTCAAGGTTCGTACTTTATAGGTCATCTGGATCACTATGTAAACTAGTTCAAAACTTTTATCTTTTCCATGCCCCCTAGCGCCATATAGTGACCGAATTACGAACCATAGTCTTAACCTCTTAAAATTCCGGGTGCTTATGAACAAGTTTTCTGAAGGTTTGATCTTCTAGGTTGTCGGGATCATTATATAAACTCGATCAAATTTTTCATTTATTCCATGCCCGCTAGTGCCACATAGTAATTGAATTCCAAACCAGTCTCTCCATCTTTAAAATGTCCTTGACATTCTGAACAACTTTACGGAAGGTTCGAGCTTTCTAGGTGGCCAGTTAAAGATATAAAATTGTTCTAATGCTTTGTTTTACATGTCCACTAGCGCTGCGTAGTAATCAAATTCCAAACCAAGCTCTCCATGCTTCGAAAGCCCTTGAAATTCTGAACAACTTTACTGCAAGTTCGAACTGTCTAGGTGGTCGGGATCACGATATAAACTTGTTAAAAATGCTCTGTTCTACATGCCTACTAGCGTCACTTAGTGATTGAATTCCGAATCATACTCTCCATCTTCTGCAAGCCCTTGGCATACTGACCAACAAGGTTCGAACTTTATAGGTGATTTGGATCACTATATAAACTTGTTCAAAACTTTTATTTTTTCCATCTTTACCCCTAGTGCCACGTAATGATCGAATAACGAACCACACTCTTCACTATCCGAAAGTCCTGGTCCTTATGAACAACTTTTCTGAAGGTTTAAACTTTCTTGGTGGTCGGGATCATAATATAAAGTTGTTAAAAGTGCTCTTCTTCAGGTACATCTCCGGAACATCCAGTCGAGACTTGTTGGGTGGATTTATGTTTTTATCGATGAAATCTACGTTATTATCGCGGTACCACTGGATGACTTCCCGGCTGTAGTGGCAACTCACCAAATCAGGCCAAAACTTGACGCGACCTTTATGGGCATTAATGAAAGAAAATTGTAGAATTTTGAGCCAGGAAGCTGTCCGAAATCAATTTTGAGGTAGGTCTCATCGTCGATGAGCAAGCATCCTTGGTACTTCGTCAAAACCTGCTGGTACAATTTCCGAGCTCGATTTTTGGTGACGAAACTTTGCTTCATCGTTCTGTTTGGTTGCTTGCTGGCTCGATAAGAACGATATCCTGCTCGCAAACGAATTCTTTGAACGGTACTGCGAGCAGCAGCGTATTTTTCTGCGATTTCATTATCTGATAGTCCAGGGTTTGCTCTGACGGTTCTCAACACCTTCTGGTTCAGCTTGCGGTCATATGTTCCACTTCGACGCTTACCTTGAGGCACTCGATCCACGCTCTTTCGCTCCCTGAAACGTTTGAGGACATCATACACGGTTGATTTGGCGATTTTCAACGTTTTTGCGATTTTTATTGCGGACCACGTTGGATTATCAACGTGGGTGTGCAGCATTTTTTTCTCCTCTCGGCTTTCACCTGGAATAACTTTTGACTCACTTCACGAAACACCGTGAAATTTATGCCGCAGATAACGGGGCGCAATTTATGCCGCAGATAACAGGTCAACAAACTGCTGTAAAAGAATTCTTGCAGCGGTCACTTTCCGTGCCGCTGCAACACAATACGTGAATTCGGATTCTAAGTGGACAAAATCTTATTCTGTTTATCGGCTCGGTTAGGCACCTTCCTTACCTTGAAGTCATGAAATCCGGCCCGCTTCATTGTCTGCTGGACGAACAAAAAGGAAGAATTCACCTTCTTGGCCACGTCCCGAATCGAATGGTTCCGATTACGCTTGATGTAATTCCTCACCTTGTTTGCGTTCACGGGGTCGGAAAAGACTTTTTTCACAGCGAAATTAATAACTCCTAAGGGTTACGTTTCCGAATCATGGTGTCTTCTACAAATTTAAACCTAAAAAAGTTGTCTATCTGTGGTGATAGTTTTCTAGTTTCAAACTTTACCGCTTGGGCGGCGCTGTTGCTAACTTTTGAACCAAACAAAATAGAAGGGTAATGTTAAACGCGAGTTTGAAGGAAATATAATTTCAAGCAACTTTGCTAAAGACATCATTTTTCTAGCTCTTCATTTGACCATGATAGAGCTATTTTTCTGCTTTATCTAAAAGTGCCCATAATTTTTTGTCGAAACACTTGGAAGCCATCTCGATAACCACTTGACAGATTATGACGAAATTTTGCACATGTTAACGTTACACTCTAAACTAATTTACCCAAAATTTCATAAATTTTTACCTATGGAATAAAAAGTTGCACACAAAAGAAAGTGTTACATTGTTTTCGAGTACAATCTTTACTTTTCGAACTGAGTCGATATTATTGACTGGTAATATAAAAACAGATAAATAAGGCAGATTTGTGATTAAGATAAAGGAAATTCACACAATTTTTATACCTGAGTTTGATACAATTCTTTCAAGTCAGTTTCCAGTTAGAAAAATGCAAATCAAAAATATCTACCAATTTTTTTGTTTTGTTTTTTCTTGGCGCACTCTGTCACTGTGAACATATTGAAAAACCTTCTCAGAAAAAATACATAGGAACAAACATATTCATAAAAGAAGAAGAACGAAATAAGATGAAGTGGAACAAATTTAAAGAGATATGGAAAACAGTTAAAAATAGAAACAAGGACAATTTCATCCTCAACAGAACTAAAAAAATAAATATAATCAATAAAAATAAAATTGTATGATTCATATTAACCATGATACCATTTGTTTGACATTATCCCTTCCGGGCCTGAAATTGGGCAAAAAAAAATAAATAAATACTGTTCCACCACACTCACCTCCATTGCACGTCTTCCCGCCTTCGTCCGGTTGGTATCCTTCAGCACAGTCACAGCTCTGTTTTCGACTGTCACACATGTAGGCATACTGCCGGCAGTCCTCCATTGTCGAACAGTATTGTCCAAGTTCTGCTCGTAAAAAAGGAGAAAAAGCGCAAAATCAGACAAAAATGGACGAAGAACAGCCTGGAAAACTACGGCGAAAAACCGAAACGTTCAATCATTGTCGGCTCCGAAGAGAGTCCTGTGTGCAACTGAGACTGAGATTTCCCTCCAGGAGCTGGCCTTTTTTCATCGTCGTCGTCGTTGTCGTTGGTCGCCCACCCACACCCACCGACAGTAGTGAAATGAACAAGACAAAAGTGAATTATTTCTGGCCCATAATGTCAGAAAGGTAGCGCTGTTCTTTCGCTCGTCGTACGACAACGTCATTCGTTCGGTCGGGGCTCTGTCCGAGACACGATGATTGAATCAATCATGTTGCCGGAATTGACCATTTCCATCAATCATTCCGTGCTCCCGTGGAGGCGGAAATTAAACCTACCATCAACGGCGGGGCAATATGAAAACGACATTCGCCAACTTTCCAAGTTCGTTGTTGGTGTAGCGTTGATACCTTGATTACGCATTCACCGCACATTCCTAATTGGAAATTATCTCCATTCTGGAGTGGTGTTGGATAATAGACACTGATCGGAGTTCAGGACGCTAATTTCCTGTTTTTAAATTTCCTCCCCCACCAGCCCACTTGTTAAATCGATACACGTGTCCTTTTCCACCCTCCTATGTATCGAAAAAGGATTCGCTCCTAGTCAATCCGGGATTAGCCTCGATGTGACGGAAGTAGCCGAAGCAACTGTCTTTCAATAAATTAAGCTGGCAGGCAGCTCGTTCGACGATGTCAGTTCTCGACCTCACCTAATCGAAGCTCATCCTTCGGAATGACGACGATTGGATTTCACCGTCCGTAATCGATGTCGACGTCGTGTTGGCCTAGGTAGGTGGTATGTGCATAACTACACGCAAGTTACTTGTGCTTTGGGCTGTGGGTGGAGAACTTTAATTAAATTTATTCAGCCATTTTGCAGGTCATGTTTGTTGCTTCAGTCTAGTCTTCGGAATACGTCGGGAATGGGGATGAAGGGAGGATTAGACTCATGTTGCTAGAGCTACTGAGACATTTTCGACGAATCGGGTAATCGCAGCTTAGTCGAGTAAATTATGCTACTTGAATCGAAAGAGGGATTAAGGATGGGTTTTTGCGAGGATTCTGAATGGTTAGTTAAAGTAGCTTGTATGTGCTGTTATATTTGTCGTGGGAGCAACTTTGAATAATATCGGCGGATAGTTAGTGGACAATTAGTTCTAATTGGACGCTGAATGCAGAAACAAACACACATCCGCGCCATTCGCGAAATCATCATCACCCTAACGAACAAACTATTTTTCCACGTCGACTGACAGATTGCTTCATTACACTTTCCCATTGATCTCAATCATACATCCTCCCACTCGGGCACGGATCCTTTCGCTTGAGCTATCTACTCACCTCCCGGAAGGCCGTACTTCTGCTTCGCGGCAGCATAGCCCTTCCTGGCCGAGTTCGGTGATGCCGCCGGCTTAGTAGGGGTGCTGCTTCTGCTGAGTTCAGCTCTGCCCATGCTGGTGGCGGCGGTGGTGGCTGCGGTGCTGGCTGTTGGCGTTGATGAAGTTTTTCCAGAAACAGCCACGATGGTGCAGCAGCTTTGAAACAGAACCACAAAATGCACGCAGAATACTAAATCACCGAAGATCATTTTCGGAATGCCAAATTGTTCGCAAAGCAGCTCTCGAGGGTGTGGAGGAACAACTCGGTTTGGAGTTAGCTCATTTACTCTGGCCTGCCTGAGCGCGTGGTCGTCTACCCCACGATGGCGTGGGTTCAGGCAGGTAGGAAGGTGTCACACTGCGTTCTCGGTTACACTGCCACGTAAGGTCTGGGACGTGCCCTAGTGAAGTTTCTGGGGATTGGGAGGGGCGGTTGAACACTGTTTTAATTCACTTGCCGTATATTTTTGGCATTTAGCTACAGCTGTTTCCCAGCAGCAATGGAGTCAATGTCGTATAAAGAAGTGCAACTGTAGAGGTGGGGCAGTTTGGACGAACGGTTCCGGAAGTGTGACGGATTCTGTTTGCTGAACAATCGATCCCCAACGGACGGTATTTGCACTACAAATGCTACTGTATGTTACTGATGAAACTGCTGGTTTCTATGTCGGTTTTAACATTGGCACAATCACACATACGTTCACTGCACACGATAATTAAAGGAGCGAATCAGTAGTAGCAACGGGGGGCAAAACGCTTTGCGCCACAAGCACGTAGTTTGGCCAAGTGTCTGCTTCTTCTGCTTTCCCTGTTGGGGCTAATTAGTGCTGAGTGTTTGGCGTGTTTTATAACGCTGAAATTCGCTTTCCCAGCAGCAGCGGCACTTGCCACAGTACCAGAAGCACCAGCGGTTCCGCTTCGATGTGGTGGGAATCTGGAAGATTTAGAAAAATGATTACATGACCAGATATCAGCTGATTGGTAGAGAATCGGGAAGGGAAATGAATTCATTAAACTGACTCGGCTTTGATTTTGATGACCTTGAAATTCCGTTAATAGAAAATTCCTGAAGAACAGTTGATTTTTCACATGTACAATTCTTACCGCGCCAGTCACTTTGCACGTTACACCAAGAGTCCCGTGATTCTTAAAGTATTTCGTCTTTTCATGAGTATTTCTAGCTTCTTCTGAAGTGACTCATTTTCTGTTGATTGTTGCTGTATTTTGTTTTCTAGAAAATTGTAACAGATCTAGAATATTTTGACAGCAGTTGGTTTTAATATGTTTTTAACGTAGGACTACGTTTTTCTTTTCTATACCGGATGTCATTTCAAAATTTTGAAAAATGAAAGCGTTACGCTAAAGTGAAAGGTTTTTGAACGCTAATAACTCTCGTTCAACTGAACACAATGACTTCATTAATACACCATTTGATCAGAAAAACCTACAAAATGTCTGCATTGAAATTACAATTAACTGCTACTAGTATTAGTAGTTCAATGTTTTACTTAAAAATTACCTACTTTTGCTCCCACGCAAATTTCCCTATGAACAGGTTGAAAATATGTTTTTCCCTATCCGGGTCCTCAAAAACGGGTAACAAATGGTTCAAATTGTCTTCTTCTTTTTATTGAATTAAGTTTCATTCCATGATGAATACAGAAATAGCCACACCCCTCAGCTGAGGCTCATCCCCTCTTTAGAATTTTGCTTCGTACTGTATTTTCGTGCCTCTCTTCATTCAGGGCTATGCTATCAACGCTAGTAGGGTAGGGAACGGCTTAATCAGGGGTCACTATTTTAATCAGTTGTTAGGAAATAGGTCCATAACTCCTACATTTTCCAAATTATTTCACTTTTAATGATACGATCATAAGCTTTATCTATTGGGTCAATTATTCGATGTATGAGCAATGATTGATTGCCAATTTATTACTGTCATTTTGAAGATTTAAATACATCATCTAGAAACCATCAGTTTCTTACCTGCTGAAGAAATTCGCTCAAATGTCGCCTTTGTGTATTTTGCATTTAACCGCGTGTGCCGGAGAGCATGTCTTCATCAGCTCTCTCTCACAACTAGGCTTTTTGCCAGAATGTGTCGTTGAACATTAAGTTAAATTTATTACATATTTAGATAATCTGAAATCGCTATTTATATCATGTTTCTTCCAGTCATTGGAGGTTGATCTATGCTTATGATTATATTGCCCATCATCTGGCACTATCATTTGCAATAAAAAATATGTTTTGAAGCTGTCCAATAGTACCCAACGATAAATAGACTCTGTTTTACATGCCCACTGGCATCACTAAGTGATTGAATTCCGAATCATACTCTCCATCTTCTGGAAGCCCTTGACATGCTGAACATCTTTGCTCAAGGTTCGTACTTTATAGGCCATCTGGAGCACTATATAAACTAGTTCAAAACTTTTATCTTTTCCATGCCCACTAGCGCCATGTAGTGTCCGAATTACGAACCATACTCTTCACCTTTCAAAATTCCTGGTCCTTATGAACAACTTTTCTGAAGGTTTGATCTTTCTAGGTGGTCGGGATCATTATATAAACTCGATCAAATTTCTCTCTTTTCCATGCCCACTAGTGGCACGTAGTAATTGAATTTCGAGCCATTCGCTCCATCTTAAAAATGTCATTGACATTTTGAACAACTTTACGGAAAGTTCGAGCTTTCTAGGTGGCCAGTTAAAGATATAAAATCGTTCAAATGCTTTGTTTTACACTGAAGGGTGTCCACGATGAAATTGCCACACACAAAATTGATTCGCAAAATTCGAGTTTTCATCAGATTGCCATCAAATTTTCAGGGATTGAGAAATAACTATTAAACTTCATTTTACCATTTTACTCGTATTTTATTTACAATCCATACGCAAATGCCCGCACCTTGGCCTTAACCCCGGCCATAAGATTCTGCACAACCTGTGAATCAACCGTTTTTTGCATGTAAACCCATACTTTCTTCAGTTCCTCGACTGTCTTCACTACCTTAGGTCGTTTAAGAAGGTGCTGCTTCATAATCGCCCAGTACTTCTCGATGGGGCGGAGCTCCGGAGTGTTGGGAGGGTTGAACATTTTCGGCACGAAATTGACCTTATTGTCCGCATACCACTTCAGCACGTCCTTGGAGTAGTGGCATGAGGCCAAATCCGGCCAGAAGATTGTTGGGACGTTGTGGGCCTTCAGGAGAGGAAGCAGCCGCTTCTGGAGGCACTCTTTTATGTACACCTGTCCGTTCATCGTGTCCTGGGTCACGAAAGGTGCACTCCGCTTCCCGCACGTGCAGATGGCTTGCCAAACCAGGAATTTCTTCGCAAATTTGGACATCTTCTGAGTGCGGACATGCTCCGGAACGCTGAACTTATCCTTGGCCATGAAAAACAGGTTGCCGGGGATCTGTTTGAAGTCGGCCTTCACATATGTTTCGTCGTCCATGATGCAGCATTCAACTTTCGTCAGCATGTTGAGGTACAACTTCCTGGCAAGGGTTTTGGCGGACTTGTTCTGCTTCTCGTCGCGATTAGGGGCCTTTTGTACCTTGAACGTTCGAAGCCCAGCCTTAGTTTTGGCCTTCTGGACAAAACTTCGGCTTAGGTGCAGCTTCTTAGCCACATCCCGAACGGAGGCGTTCGGATTTCGGTTGAAGGCCCCAACTACGCGGTTGTGATTTTTGGTGTTGTACGGAATACTTTTTCCTTCACTTCTGGGCTTCCGGTCGGTGGTCAACCGTTCCTCGAACCGCTTAATCACTCGCGACACCGTGGAATTCGCGATTCCCAACGTTTTAGCGATGGAACGATGCGAGAGATCCTTGTTCTCGTGATGAATGCGCAAGATTTTATCACGCACGAGCTGTTCTTTCAACTCCATTTCCGCGAGTTTTGATCACAGGACTTTAAAACTTGCAGGATGTTAATATTGCACTATGAACTAAATCCACTCAAATTTTCATTAAGTTCTACCCAACGGTTAAAAAGTTAGAGCAATTTCATAGTGTGGCAATTTCATCGTGGACACCCTTTACACAGATAAAAATAATTATTTTAACAAGCGCGTAAAATTTCCCCCAAGATTCCAAGCCAAAGGAGGCGTAAACAACCGACTTGTTTGCAATCGTGGCAAACCAGATAATTTGCGTTATCTGGCTTAACTTTACATTAAATATTCCATTAGTTTCTACCAAATCTAGCATTCCCTTTATGTGCATTAGATAATGCAGAAAATTCAATGTTTCCTTTTATCTGTGTAGCGCTGCGTAGTGATCAAATTCCAAACCAAGCTCTCCATGCTTCGAAAGCCCTTGACATTCTGAACAACTTTACTGCAAGTTCGAACTGTCTAGATGGTCGAGATCACTGTATAAACTTATTTAAAATGCTCTGTTCTACATGCCTACTAGCGCCACCTAGTGATTAAATTCCGAATCATACTTTCCATCTTCTAGAAGCCCTTGCCATCCTGAACAACAAGGTTCGAACTTTATAGGTGATCTGGATCACTATATAAGCTTGTTCAAAACTTTTATCTCTTCTGTGCCCCCTAGCGCCACACAGTGACCGAATTACGAACGACACTCTTCACTTTCCGAAAGGCCTGGTCCTTATTAACAACTATTCTGAAGGTTTAAACTTTCTAGGTGGTCGGGAATACTATGTGAAAGCATTAAAAAATGCTCATTTGTGCAAGCCTATTAGCGCCACGTAGAGACCGAATGTTGAACCCTACTCTCCAATTTCCGTGACATCACTGTTGCTTTTGAGAGAGCCCATGTTTCCTCTCTTCTTTGTTAACCATGAATATAGCGACTCGGTTATGTAACGTGAAGCCTGCTCTCTTGCATTTGTTTGTATTTTATACGAAGCATCCCGTTTGTCGTCACAGTCGCTTTGGCTAACATTTGCGTGAGAGTAAATGAGAAATACACATTGCCAATCTAAGGATCAATGACAAACTAAAAGTTTGGTGTGTAGGTCTGTCTCATAACCTGCTAGGAGACGAGTGTGTGATCGTAGCAATCGACATGTTTTGGTTGATTGTTTTCGAGAGCGTATCTCGAGTAACACATCTTCATGATTTTATGTTGAGTAAGCTTCTATATAACCAAATCTAGTCAAATAAAAGTATTTTCAACCGTTATAAAACTTGTGTGTTGCTTGGGATGGGTAAAACGAGGGAGCGGGTTGAGGAAATTGACGTTTGCAGCAAATCGCGAACTGGCCTATTTAATTTCGCCTTCGCACACATGCACAGAATCGCACTCATGCAATATTGTTAGTTTATGTACAGCTTGAGGAGCTGAAGAAAAAAAATTTTTTAATCGGAAAGCAATCCGCATGCGTTTAAGAAGTCCCTGCAATTGGGAACTTTATTCCATGGCTATGAAATTTTCGGAGCCTAATGCTCGTTGCTGAAGGTATGTTCCGATAGATCAGACGTAAGCAGAGGGATTAATGTCCGAACATTGGTAGTTCTAATCATAGGTTACATACAGCTTCATCAAATGTCTCAGGCGCTGACTAAACTGCTTAAAACCCGTCCCGTACCCTATTTAGCACGCGAGATGAACCGAAATGATTTCAGCTATAGACACGAGCTCTCAGCTGGTGGTTCGGACAGGATTTTGTCCACCCGCCACAGTCCGCCCGGTTGTGACAGAGTCATGCAAGACCGGCTAATCGGACAGTTACCGGTTTCCATGTCTACCCAATGCAATGATAAAAATTCGTCCCTTATGAAATCATCTCGGTTCGTCTCGCGTGCTATATACTAGCGTTGAATAGCATGGCCTAGAAAGTTGAGGATCAAGAAAGTGCAGTATGGAGCAAAACTCATAAGAAGGGACGGGTCCAAAGAAAAATTATTGAACATTTTTATTAACATTTCAACCAACCATCCGATTCCGTTCTTGACCACGGTCAAGTATAGACGCATAATATTATCGTGCACTTGGTTAACAATACAATACAGGTGTCCAATTACTCGATCGAGTGAACAGCAAAAAGTGATTGATCATCAGAACGCTAACCCGTAAACTCAGTTTTTGACCGAAGTGATACTAAAACGAGCAAATTAAATAGAACGAAAACGATGACTAAGGAGTGTATCGAATATAAGCTATCCATAAACATTTGCGTTGTACGCATGTTTTTGTGATGGTTTTTTATGCTCTGAACACTGCATGCTGTGCGTTTGACTGTCAGCTTTCTTTTGTTTACTTGTTTGTGCGGTTCAAATTCTGCGTTTTCAAAATGTCGCGTATTGAAAAGGAAGTGAAAATTAAGGTTCTGGACACATCGCTAAGTGAGAAGGGTATTACTATGCGAAAATTGGCGAAGCGGTTTGGAATTCATCATGCGAGTGTTAAAACCATCATTAATAAGTTTGGGGAACACTATTCTTTGGATGAGCTACCAGGAAGAGGCAGAAAACCCGGTTCTTCCAACCCGAAACTGGAGCAGAAAGTGGTATCTCTAATCATGAAGAACAAATCAATGTCAATACGTGATTTGGCCAAAAAAGCAGGAACGAGTGTCGGAATGATCCAGCGTATCAAGAGGCGAAACCACCTGAAGACCTACAAGAAGCAGAAAATCTCGAAACAAAGTGCAGAACAGAAGAAGCGAGCAGCAACAAGGGCCCGGAAATTGTATTTGCGTCTTTTGCAGCGTCCGGATGCATGCGTTTTGATGGACGATGAGACCTATGTAAAGGAGGACTCAAAAACCCTTCCAGGTCCACAATACTTTACTGCCGTTGTTGGGGAGGATGTGAGCGATGCGGACAGGTCGATTCAAGTGGAGAAACTCGGTCGAAAGGTTTTCAACATAATTTGAAAGAAAGTTTGTGGATAGCTTATTTTCGATACACTCCTTACGAACAAATCGTCGAGCGTAGATGCTTGACTGTTTTCACCATGGTTGCATCGAATCAACTGATAACGGTGTCAATTTTTTCTATACACAACAGGGTTGCTACGATTGGCGATGAATATGTGGTTTCACCATCACGTGGTAGGATAATCGCATGAAAATGGGTAAAATCAGTCCATTTATTTAAAAAAAAATACAATCCCAAATAATGATGTTACTCGAAAAAAATGCAACAGACAAAAATGATTCATTTTAAGTCGGATATTTTTTAAACTCTCAGGGAATGAATAACCACACATTAGCAACATTATAACATTTTTGCGAGGTTGTTTATTCAACCTCCTCTCTTAGGCTAAATGCCCGCACCTTTGACTTAACGCTACCCATCAAATCCTGTACCACACTTGCGCCATCTTTCTTCAAATCCGTGCCGTTTTTTGAAGACCTTCCATGTTTTCCGGAGCTTGCCCTTCATAATCGCTCAGAATTTTTCTATTGGGCGATATTCTGGCATGTTTGGCGGATGTGCCTCCTTCAGTACAAAAACAACATCGTTAGCTTCGTACCACTCCATCGCTGGTTTCGCGTAATGACACGATGCCAGAACAGAGTGTCACCTTCGTGGGACCCGAGAAAGGGCAGGCGCTTCTGGAGGCATTCTTCTTTATATATTTGGCCGTTGATTGTTGCCGGTCGTTATGTACGGCATGCTAAATTTTCCGCACCCACAGATCGCCTGCCACACCAAGTACTTCTTGGCAAATTTATCGACCTTCTTCCATTGGAACTTTTTCAGACATCCAGGCGGGCCTTGCCGACGAAAATCAGTTGTTTATCGGTTCGATTAGGCGCCTTCCTTACCTGGTGGTAACTAGGGTGGTCCTTTCATGTTCATAATAAATATTCAAACTTCATATTCTTATGATTTAGAGGAATTTTTGCTCCTACAGAATTGTTGATAATCTATTTTAATGAAACTTTGCTGATAAACCTAACTTCTATCTTATCTACGGATCTTTGTATAAGTTTTTCTAACTTTCTTTAGGATGAGACTTATAAAAATACAGTTTTTTTGCTCTAATTTTTTTGTTTCAATTTGAGTTTGGAAACACTGTTAGGATGACTTTTATGGAAAAAATGACGCATACAAGATAATTTCAAGTTATCGTATAAAAAAAATGTAGAGGTTAGAGTGTAAAAAAACGTCAAGATATCTTACGTCCTTATTTGTAAATATTTGCAAACGCGAAATACTTGAACTGAAAGTACAAACTTCCATCTACAAGATCTATGTAAAATCGTTTGTCTCGTTCTGTCCCCTAATAAACATTTGAATTGACCGTTTAGTGTGTAATCGATGAAGAAACTGCAAATCTCTTTGTCTGTGTTGACATATTTACATTCTTTTACTTACATTTATTTAATCACATTGATATATTTATCTTGACTAATTTACATTCAGCTACTTGCATTTCTATATATATATATTTTTTTAATCTTTATTTTACTTCGGCCTATTTCCTCACATGGGGACAATCACCGACGCCAATCATTTGTATATTTGCAATTATTTGTTTGAAAATCGACTTATAGAGCTCATCAAGAGAAACATTCATTGGACTTAAATAATCGTGCATATAAGTCGAGGCGCCCACTGATGTGGCGGAAGTGTGGCATCCCATAACATGTCAAAATATCGAGTCAAAGTCTTGTGGCGTTAGCAGATGTCACACCTCCGAAAACACCAGTGGGCGCCTGGCCTTAGTCTGCCATAAAATAGCGCTCAGGTGTTTGGTCCTAGCCAGAAAATCAAACGAACCAAACGAATTTCACCATAATTCAACGTCGCTAGACGTTTTTCAACAAATGAGAAAAAGGAGCACGGCCACAAATTGAACTAAATGTGAGAGTCCACTTTACTTATTCGCAAGGGAACTACGACTCAATTTGTTGTCATTCCTAGACTGAGTAAAATTGTAATACACTGTTAACTTCATTATGCAACTGAAAACAGTTTTGTGTGCGCTCTCTCTCGATAGTTAAGTCACTAGATATCTGGATTAGATTTATGCAACAGTATCCTTGCCCTTATCAAGAGCGTATAGCGTGGGTATTTTCGTAACTTGTCCGGGGGGGAGATTGAAACTCGTAACTTTGGCGTGAGAGGTATGGATGTTCACCGCTACGCTGGGGTCACCCCCTGACTGTTAGTGTTTTTATGCAAAAATCTTGTCTGCGCTTCTTTGAGAAATAATTTGGTATCATTGGATACATTTTTAGCCCTCAAGATGGAAGGTGACAGCTCTATTGCAAATCTTAGGAGCAATTTTAAGAATGTCATATAAGTACATTCTTAGGTTGTCTTCAAACACAATAAGCCATTCAAGGCTCTTCATAGTATTTCAAATGGATATTCGAAGAATAATCACGCTTCCAGAATCAAAAATGATCATCCCTCCATCTTTGTGGTCCCGAATGCGTGTACATACACAAAAAAAAAGTTAGTTAACTCTACTTCTTCTTTCGGGGGATGTTCATGTTTTTTGCCATTATTCAACGCGGTTCATGTCTGGGAATCTCAACACTGGCACCAAACAGCACTAAATTGATAAATCAGTTCTTTTAAAAGCGGGGACGTAGGTTCGAAAACAAAAACACATAATTAAAAGACCACCGTAGCACAATTTCCCTGAAGAAACCCGATTATCACACTATTTGGGAAACGTACGACGCCACAATAGCAAAACATCAATATCGTCAAATGATGAATGGTAAAAACGCCTGAATTCATTCTATCAGTATGCATTACGATTATCAATCCGCTATCATCGGCCGAGTTGGCGAGAGTCGTAAAAAGCAACTGATGATGGTTATGGTTAGCTGCGCGACATTGACAATCAGGTCACTATGACATTCACGAATGTCAGATGCGCTTGTTTTGAACATGTTGCCACTTCGGTTGCCCATACGAGGGTATGAATACTTGAACCACACAACATGCGTCTGATGTAGCTAACCCCCGAGCATCTTGACAGATGAGCTTAGTCTCACGTACCCATCTACAAATTCTCGAGTACTTTTTCAAAAAAACACAAGTCACAAAATGTAAACAAACGCGTTGTTCATGGCATGTTGTTAAAAAATCATGTATGTATGCCCTTGTTTCATGAAGTTTCTGATGGATTATTCTTGGAAGATTTAACTAACTTTTTTCAGAACGGTGTAAAATCACTTTTGCACTCTTTGGAAATAATGGTAGATACGTCGCTTGTGTTAAAAAGTAACTGCGAAACATAATAATATCATGTGGATGCCCCTTAACGACTCGTTAGTAAAAGTCTTTATACCACAAGGTTAAATATTTAGTTTTTTTTTCAGTAAAAATTGATTTTTTTAGCAAAAATATGTTTACAACGTTTTGTTGTAGAAAAAAATTATACGTTATTATAAAAAGTTCGACGTATCTGTGTGAAATATGATTACTTGACGTAATATTTCGACGTAACAATATTGTCATTCGCAGAATGGTCTATCATTTTGACGCAAGTAACATGCCATCTATCATACTGACTTATCAAAATGACGTATTATCTTTTTCGATTGCAGACCGTTGTAAGAAACATTTTTCTAAATGAAGCTTGAATTTTCACTCCTAGTGTAGTTTTTAAGCACAGAGATGCAATATCTTTTACCAATGTGTCATTAGGTGGAATTTAATTGGGATAATCATGTCCGGTTTTCAAATAGGAATAAAAATAAACTCAAAAAAGTTCAATGCTGATTTTCTCATCTTCGTTTAAATGTTACTTACGTCAATTTGAAAAAGTAGTCGAGAATTGTAGATGGCTGTACCGTGTATAAACAGAAGGGCCATCTATTCTCGATACTACCGCTTTTAAGATACTAGTACAAGAACAAATTTGTTCTAGGATTCATTCGAATTTACAGAACTAGTGAGCCAAGCTTATCGGGCTACATTGACTTTACTCTGGAGCTGTCCAGTGATGTCCATATCCTCAGTGCGGTAAAGAGAGATTTTAATTTTTCCACACACTCTTCCTACCACAACGAGAGCTCTTCTCTCTTGTTTATATTCACCCCCGTGTTTGCTTGCGGGTAGCGAATGCGAGTGTGAAATAATGGTTTTTATTCACACAACACTCAATCGCTCTAGCGTGAGAAGAAGAGCTCTCAAATTCACAGAAGCGAATGCAGATAAATTCCCTGACGCCCCAGTGAGCTCACTGGCGTGGGCTCTTCTGCTAATATACAGCAGTGATTGCAAATTCGCTTTGGCGCTACATAACAAACGAAAAAAGAAGAATGTTTCTTCCCGCTTCCTTTTTTCGGACATTTTTTACAAATCCGACGAAGTTTTCACTATCAACCGCACCAGCGAATCACAGATAGAGCACTGGCGCGTTCTCGCCCAAGTGTACGCGGCAGCAGATGAGAGCACGTGAGAGCGGTCGTTTAAAAGAGAGAGTGATTCACTCACTCCAAGCCATCCCCTCACTGGCGCACACTTTCACTCTGTCTATTTACCACCGAATAAAAGAGCACTTAGCATTATCTGCGGTTAGTAATGGTTGTATCCTCTGTGAAGGTACAAATCTCACGCGCTGGCATAACGACTTCTACGTATCCACCAAAAGCACACTGTTCCCCGTAGTTTTGGCCGGGTCTAGCATCTAGTAACGATGCGGCTACTGTGGAACTCCTCAAAAGTGAAAAATTCTGTTACGTCGAAAGACGGCAAACGACACAAACTGCCCTAAACTACGATTGAAAGATACTGGGCAATTGTCAAATGGCATGGAATGGAAGAGAACGGGCACGGCTATGTTAAAAGTTATGGTGAAAGGTGTAAAACCTCATGGGAGGCATTTAGAGTAAGGTTTGAGAATTCTTCAGGAATAACCAATCAATCTTCAAATCTACGTGAAGTTCTCTTCGTGTATATTAATCTTCATTTATTTAATAGAACCTAATGAATTTGTTCCAGAAAAATTAGGTGTCCATTTTATTAAATGAAATAAGAGGAGTCCCTGAAAATTGATGGCCTTTGTACCCCCATGTAAATCAGGCTCTGCTTTTTTAAGTCAAAATTGTAATCTACCAAACCCTCTTCAATTTTTTGTTCGCCTTAAAGAGATCTGCTGCTACTCAAATTATTTTTCTTAGAAACACTTCCTTTTTTTTTTCTTTAGCATTTCAAGCTTATTGCTTTCGCAATTAGCTTATTGCTTGCTCTCAACTAAGTGTTCTAAATGCACTTCCACAGTTATTAATTGAGAGTTTTCGATGCCAAGTACCATTTTTGCATTAGTATAATTGTGCGGCGAGTACAATCATGCGCTATGCCCAGAGAGTCGAGAAATTTTCCTTAACGAAAAATTCCTAGACCAGACCGGGTTGCGCCTTTATCGACTGAGCTACCCTAAAACACTTCCACAGATTTTATTTATTAAGGCTTGTTTTGCTTATCCAAAGCATCCAATCCTATAGTGCGTGGAAAGCCCAATTAAACGCTCACGCTTTCTGTATTTCTCAATCAAGTGGTAGGGAGATTTGCCTATTCTAGGTAAGCTAAGCAAAGTCCACCCTTTTATGAGTATTTTCACAGTGTCGCTAACATATCTGTCATTTTTTTTTGTTTACATTTATTTGCTCCGTGATCCTCTATCTATAACAATCGACCAAACCATCCAACAAGGCTGGAAAGAGTTTTTTATAGAGCGTCAAACTTCTCAAGTGAGTGTAACTGTTGTCAGCATCCCTTTTTGATTGGGCTGACATTCCAGTTAAACTGCCGTTACCGTTACCGTTACTGGAATGATCATTTCAGTAAAGACTGGACACACAAAATAGGTCACCAAAAATTTTCCTTGAGCCCGATTCTTTTCATACTTTCTGGAAATAAAGTACTACTAAATGGTTAAGTTTTGACATCATTGGTTTATTGAACCTCTTCTCCCAACCTAAATGCCGGCACCTTTGCCTTGACCCCTTTCATCAAATTTTGGGCAATGACTTGCTTACTTACTTTTAACCACACTTTCTTTAGTTCAAGTTCATTTTCTATCAGTTTTGGAGTTTTAACGAGCTTTGCCTTCATGATTGCCCAATTTTTTTCAATTGGGCGAAGTTCCGGAGTGTTTGGAGGGTTGACGTCTTTTGGTACAAAAACTACATTATTATCTTTGTACCAGTCTAAGACGGGCCGGGCATAGTGGCAAGATGCCAAATCCGGCTAAAACAGTGTTGGGCCATCATGAGATCTCAAGAAGGGCAGAAGCTGTTTTTGGAGGCATTCGTCCTTGTAGATTTGTCCGTTGACGGTCCCAGAGGTTATGAAGGGCTGACTCATTTTGCCACATCCGCAGATCGCTTGCCAGACAAGGAATTTTTTGGCGAATTTCGACAGTTTCTTCTTCCGTATACTCTCCGGAACGGCCAACTTAGAGGTGGCGACGTAGTGTTCCTGTCCTGGCATTTGTTTGTTGTCGTCCACCACAATGCAGAACGGTTTTGTGAGCCACTCCCTGTACAGTTTTCTTGCACGAGTTTTGGCCACCGAGTTCTGTTTATCGCTCCGGTTCGGTACCTTCTTCACCTTGTACACATGTAATCCAGAACGTTTCATTGTTTTCTGCACAAAACAAACTGAAACTTTCGCCTTTTTCGCAACATCCCTGATCGAAATGTTGGGATAACGCTTAAATTGGTTCAATATCATCCTGGCCTTCTCCGGATTTGATGTGCCACGTTTTTTGCCACTACCATTTTTCCGCTTGGTTGTCTTACGGTCCTTGAACGTTTTGATCACATGAGATACGGTTGAATGTGCGATTCCGAGCTGTTTTCCGATCCATCGATGAGAAGCGTTTGGGTTTTCAAAGTGAGTGCCCAAAATTTGTTGGCGCACTATTTCTTCATTCGAAGCCATCACTACTGAAATCACTCGACCGATTTTCACGAAACTCATTACACAATTGACACAACACAATGAAATACATTCAGTTATAATTTCAATAATTTTTACCCACACGCTAAAAAGTTACGAAAAATTGCGTGTGTCCAAATTTCATCGAAAACAGTCTTTACAGTACAATAAATTCCAGAGTGTGAATCTCAGAAAAAGCTTTTTACGGACAAACCTATCCAAACCGTTAGCGTTTATGCGGGAAAACTCCGGCCTCACGACATTATATGTTCTGCAGAACAACACTGAATAGACCGAAACGTCGGACAAAAAACAACAAGCAGAATGTTGATTTCGAAGACTGTAAAGCCAACCCAAGCGTGAATCATTGGTTTGACGCATTGACGTTTGACCTTTATAGATTGAGACAAGATGAGTATCTTGGGCAAAACTGGTTTCAAATTTCAAAAACTGATGTGCACGACTTATTATCTAAACGAACTAACATCTTGCGAAGAAGATTCGAGTGTTAGAATTTAGGCACAAAACAAATGTTCACTTTCTAGACATTCGCTGATGAGAGCTTAAAACCATCAACTCTTCGAATACATCATTTTTGCATTATCCTCTTCTTAAAGTATCACTAACTTAACCAAATAATTCATCACTCAGAAGACCCTCCACTCAGTGACAGTACATATTTCAGTGTCTTTGTTCCATCCCGATTAGTGTTTTTCTTCCTCCCTTGTTGAACAAGTCACTTGCAAAAAAAAAATTAATTATCATAAAATTACTTTGCCCACCTCAGATGACATTCGCGAGGATCGGAGCCCGTAAAAAAGGGAAAACCTTTTCCGAAAAACACGCACACAAACTGTCTGTTCCAACTTCGGCAAAGTCCTTTCCGAAAGAAAGGTGGTGCACTCGTGCAAAAACTTGGGGCGAAAACTTTTCCCATAATGAAGTGGCTTCCCCTTTCTGTCCCTCCGTTCCCCTCGACCGCAATTGATGGAATTGTGCATGTGAAGTGTGTGCTTCTCACCTGAAACTGAGGCTGAGGGTAATCCTTGTCCCGTCGGCTCCGGATGACACTGAATTTGTTGTGAACTGACTGGTTGCCTGCCAATGACTGTTGACTTTACCGAATATCGCGATGTAATGAGTGGCGTGTTTTCTTGGTCCGCGTCTTTCCTTCCGTTGGGGTGAGTAAACTGGCATTGTGTTTTCTTTTACGAAAAAAAAGGTAGCATCAAGAAGACGGTAGCAGGGGTGGTGAAGAACCTGTAAAACGCTGAGGAAATTAAATGGCTAATATGACACCTGAGTAACACGATGTCAAAGTACCGAGTTTGCTTGTTTAGGCATATGCAGGGATGCAACGGTGATGTCCTTTCCAGAATGAACCATGTTTACGTGAGTTCAACCCGACATGTCAACCCTGGCGTACCTCGCGCGTTTAAAAACGATTTTCCACGCACGAAACGCAACAATACCTACCTGACAACCGGAAGGCAGCCGCCGTTTCGAGGAAGATCTACCGTCATTTGCCTTCGCTTGGCTATCACACTTTCTTGCGTGTCGCCCGCCCCGGCTCTCGGCTCGGCAGTGTCGAAGCAGAACCGAAAAGTGAATTTAACGGTTCACCTGTTCCAGCACGGCGAGTTCAACAAGAAAGTCAAACTGCCATTTCCCAGACACCAACCGGAGAACGGGAGCAATGGAGTGAAAAAATGGGTGGAAAATTGTACACATCCTCATTGCGTTACCATCTCCAAAAAAGTACAGTCCAGGCATACGTTGCACGTTTGACTGGGGACGTGAATAAGGAATTTAGAATTCTCTGGGTATATGAAATTTCATCTGGCTGGGACTGTGGCCGATTATTTCAACATTAGGAATCTAACTTGACGGTTTCGGAAATGTTTTCACCTCTTCAAAAAAAAAAATTGATATTACACTATAAGTCAAACATACTATTTAACTTGTAATACCAAAACATTCCGTTGAAATAAAAATTCAGACTTTCTGGCGAACAATAATGATTTGTGACAAATTTGAACTCTGACCATCATCACAATCGACAATCGAACTCCATCATCCAAAAACAGTCCACACACATGGAACCCCAACTGTAAACGGAATACTTTTCGTGCCGCGCTGGATCGCAGGAAGCGGCAGGTCATGTGGTTCATTTTCTCACATGAGCCGACAACAAAGTTCGAAGCCATGGAAAACCAATAAAATGTTTAACTTCTTTTTTTTTATGAATACTCATATCGTGTTCCACATAGCAAGCCATGACGCGTGGGTTTTCCGTTTTTTCCCATTTTATTTTCTAATGGACGCGTAGGCTCCGATGGATGAAATCGAACCCCGACTTGAATGCGTAAATATAGTCGAACAATGACTGGATAATAATACCAATTAGTGCTACCTGGAAAACGCCCTGGTTATTAAAAACGGAAAACCAGGTCATCGACTTTAACAAAGTTGAAATTCAAATCCTCGACAGTCTATCAGATTTCCTAGCATCCCATCGATTGTCTGACTGCAAACTATCATCGAATCATTAATAATCACCTGTCAATCTACTTTTCGGGAAAACACATGGCGAACGTTAAGCTTTCTTCCTCTCGCCGACTCGACGAAACGACGGTTTGTGCTAATGAAAACGATTCCGTTTCGTTCTCCGAATACGGCAAGCAATTCGTTTAATCTTAGTTCGTCATGGCAATTTCGTCGGATCTTCGCCACGCGTTCCATCATGTGAGCGTGTTCGCCGCCTTTCCGCCGTTGATTATTCCAATGTTGATAATGAACTCTATACATAGAACGGCGAACCCTAGTTCGGAAGGGGGTCTGGAGAACGGCCGGAAGGGAAGACGGATTTTCGGCTGATCCGGACTCGTCTGCTCTTAAGAAGATGAATTCATGTAGCTGATGATCATTTTCGGCAGCAGAGAACAGAAGCAGGATGCCAGCTTGTTATGAGTCACAACAGAAGCGGGAAGCATTGGTAGGGATGTTTTGCTGAAGAGAAGGATAATAATTAAGGGCGGTATGCAGTCGAAATTTTGAGGGTTTATTCCAAAATATCTGAACGTCAAGAATAAATATTTCAGGTGACGAAAGCCTGTCCACGTTTAATTTTGGACACTAATTTAATTTTGGTCATAATAAAAGAAAACCGTTTGAATACTTTAGTATAAAACAATAAAAATAGTTGATTGAGATGTTAATCCCAAAAAAAAAACCACCAAATTCCGTACAGTGTTCTCAGATACGCTAGCGGTGGTGATTGCTTTCTTCCTAGTTTCAAAGAGTTTTTGCTTAACCAAAGCCCAGTATTTTTCTATCGGATGAAGCTCTGGACAGTTAAGCAAATTGGCTATTTTGGCACGTAGTTGATCTCATATGCCTTATACTATTCCAGGACGGATTTTGCATAGCGATAAGAGGCCAAAAATGGCCAAAACCAAGCTGAAGATTCGTGACTTCTTATAAACGGCAGCAATCGATTTTGCAGACATTCTTTCTCGTACGCATCCTTGTTGATAAAGACTGTACTCGAAAAAAAAATGACAACGTGATTTTCTGCTCTTCGAACCTCGGAGCAGAAATTACGCTTTGCATGAGCCTATTCGTTCATTTTGTCAGCGGTTTAACGACTACTTTGTCTTCGTTGACTTCAATATTTCCATTGACGTGTTTCTCCAAAGACTTCTAAATCTTTTCCGCACCGCCAATAGTTACCAATTAGATTAAGTTTTATTCATTGAGACATCAGTTGTAATCGCATCGATTGAGTTCGATACCGTTCCTCGGTAATGATTTCGTTTGGTTTCAACAGCTCATAATAAATAACACCAACTTGGTCCCACCAAATACACAGCATAACCTTCGCAGCGTGAATATTCGGCCTAGGCGACGATGTTGAAGCATGCCCGGGCAGTCCCCATGAATGTTTCCGTTTTGGGTTACTGTAATGAATCAATTTTTCGTCACCCGTCACAATGCGATGTAGAAAACTCTTCCTTTTTTGCCGCTGGAGCAGTTGTTCACAGACGAAAAAACGACGCTCAACATCTCTTGGCTTCAAATCGTAAGGAACCCAAGTTCCTTGCTTTTGAATCATTCCCAACGCATGCAATCGCTTAGAAACGGCTTGGCGGGAAACTCCTAATCCTGAACCAAGCTCTTCTTGCGTTTGACACGGATCCTCATCGAGCAATGCCTCCAATTCAGAGTCTTCGAAGTTTTTTGGCCTTCCTTCACGCGGACGATCATCATCACTGAAATCACTGTTTTTGAAGCGACGAAACCAATTACGACACGTTGTTTCACTCAGAGCAGCATCACCGTAAACTTTTTGGAGCTCTCGATGTGCTTCAGCCGCCGTTTTCTTCGAATGAAAGAAGAAAATCAACACTTCCCGCAAATGACGATTATTTGGCACGAAATCAGACATCTTCAAACAACCAAAATATATAACACTAAACCAAAATCACTGATTTGGCAAAGCGGTTTGTTTACCATATGTCTGAGCTTGGTTTATGACGCTTGAGATGTACAACATTCGACCAGCACTTACTACTGGCGCCATCTATTGCTAAACAGCGGGAACTTAGTTGCGCACCTAATATATGCTAAATAAATAAATAAATACATAAATAAATAAAACCTAATTTTAGGTAAAGTAAAAATCTTATTTTAGGTATTTTCTTCTTAGCGTGCGGCTGATTTAGCAAACAACGAGGGAATCCGTTAGGTAAATTTCGATGCTTCAACGGTTGTTTGTCTTTGACGTGGTCATGTGCAACATCGATTGTAGCCAGGGACCTGGCGAGCTGTCATTTTGCTGTAACCAACATCTCTTACAACCAAATGTCGAGAGATTCATTGTTTGTAAACAATGCTGGCGTTCGTACCCGTAGTAACAGACGTCAGATGGGCCTTATTCAAATAAGGCCGGGGATATGTTGCATATTGTAAATGTTAGTAAAATGGATGGGGGGGCGATTGTAGCCAATGAGGTGTATACAGGTGGCGAAGAGCAAGATGTTTGTCGATATTAGTAACGAAAAATATGTAAACAATCCATGATTTCAGATCATGACGTAGAACTCCAAAAACAAGCGAATGATAACAAAGCAAGTTTAGTTTTTGTCCGCATCCGTTTAGTGCACAGGAAGGCATTTTTCAGCCAAACCTTCTATTTTTTCCGTCGGCCTATTTCCCCACGTGGTGACAATTACCGACGCCAGGAAGACGACTCCACCACCGGGACCCTACCTATCGACTCATGAATATGAGCCTGGACCAACGGCTTTACATCCCTTCCGAAGGAAGACGTGGCCAGATTTTTTCGCCTCTGAAAAACCACCGACGTCGACTGGGATTGAACCCAGACCACCGACGCCGACCTTTTAAAAACTATACCAAATACCGAAAATAAACATTTCGCCTTGTGTTTTGCTGCTGTTGTGAATTGTTGTTTTTGGAGATCTACGTCACGCATGTTTACAAACAACAGGCTGTGCATCATCTCAAGAACACAATGACAGTATTTTGCATTACACTAATACAACTTAACCATTTCTGCTCCACCTGCATAGCCCTCATTGGACTGTAGCAGCATTCTTGAGAATGTAAGGTTACATTCGCCAACTGTTGTGGATTTCTAGCCACCGTTCTCTATATGGACGAAATAACCCGTTAGATTCATGTTGTAGGCTGTTATGTGAAGTGTGTGACTCTTTTGAAATTAGGAAATCAGTATTTAAGAATAGGTCGATCGCAGCAAGCCGTGCTTCGAAACTGACGTATTTTGTTTTTGCTGCGTCCTTTTCGTGAAAAAATCAACTTAAACAAACAGTGAAATCATATTTTTTTTTTCATGCCGAACGTCGGTGGACCGAGAAGCAGCAAGAGGCGACTTCTGGCGAGCGTGTCAACTTCAGTTCTGAGGTATGGAGCCCCAGCCTGGGTCGCGGCGTTGAAAACTGAGCGTAATGGTGGAAAGCTGAACAGGGTGTTCCGACTCATGGCCATGCGAGTCACGAGCGCCTACAGAACAATTTCGTCGGAGGCAGTATGCGTTATCGCTGGCATGATGCCCATTTGTATCACCCTAGTCGAAGACGTCGAATGCTATCAGAGGAGGGATATCAGAAATGCGAGGAGAATCGTCAGAACGGACTCGTTGGCTAAGTGGCAGCAAGAGTGGGACAATGCGGTGAAAGGAAGGTGGACCCACCGGCTCATCTCAAATGTGTCAGTTTGGGTAAATATGAAGCATGGAGAGGTGAACTTCTATCTGACGCAGTTCCTCTCCGGACACGGCTGCTTCCGGAAGTATCTGCATCGGTTTGGTCACGCTTCTTCACCTTTTTGCCCAGAATGCGTGAACTACTTGGAGGAAACACCAGAGCACGTTGTCTTCGAATGCCCTAGGTTCGAAGAAGTGCGCAGGGATATGCGCGGCGTGACAGTCGACAATGTTGTCGAAAAGATGATAGGGCAGTATCAAAGATACTGTCCGAGCTGCAGAGAAAATGGCGAAGTGACCAACGATCCAGCGTCACTGGCTAGAGCCACTGCAAGACTGATCGGTTCTGGTGGAATTTTTGCGTCGGGGACCTCCTTGTTGGAGTAGGCTAGATCCACCGCCGGGGACTAGTTGAGTAGAACACGTCGTAGCACCGCTTTCGGGTCGTCGGGGCGCCAGTGAAACGGACGCTAGGCTCCACCGGAATCGCTGGTCTGACTTTGGCACCGTACCGGTCGGTTGGAGTGAGCAGCAACAGCAGAAGAATCGGTTTCGGGGGAAGTTCCGGAGGCAGGGAACTCTTCGTCGGTGTAGGGTAAACCCACCATCGGGGACTACTCGAGTCGTCGGTGTCCAGAGGTAGGAGCTAAATGGCTCAGGAAGTTGGAGCTAAATGGCTCACCGTTGTTCAGTTTCGGGAGAACTTCCACTGCCGGGGAATCCTCCGTCTGAGTAGTGTACACCCACCGTCAGGGGCTACTCGAGTCGATTGCGTCGAGGTGTGGGAGCTAAATGGCTCAGGAACTGGGAGCTAAATGGCTCGACCAAAGTAGGTGGGAGCTAAACGGCTCAAGAAAGGAGCAAATTGAGAGTAGAGCAGAGGTCCAGCAACGCAGATGCATAAAAAAAAATTAAGAAGCGAGAGTCCCACAATGGTGACCGTGAAGGAGAGCACGTCATGACGGTCGGCTACTCCACATCGGTACACGTCTCGATAGGAACGTGAAATAAGAGAAGTGCACGAGCACATCCGCCCCCCGAAGTAGTCGTTTCACCGTGGTCCCGGGTGGAGAAGGCAAACGGAAAATAAGGATTGTTTTTAGTGGTTAGGCACGAAAGCGAGGCCCACACCTCGCCAAACACACTATAGGCCAGGCCTTTGAAGCTTTTTAAACATTATTTAAAAAAAACACGCACCCCCCCCACACACACACACACACACACACACACACACACACACACACACACACACACACACACATACACAGAAAATTAGTATTTAAGAATAGGATCAAATATATGTTGTGATCAGTCTGTGCGCTGTTGGACACATCATCGATGTTGAACAGCTTTTCGTCGGAGAATATTATCATTTTTTCCTTCTTCAACAAAGAAAGCAATCAAGTGGCGTTTCACTCTACACGCTATTTCTAAACAACCAAAAATTGAGTACGATTGACTCAAATTCGTCGGAAGTTGCAAGATGACAAACAGTCAACATCGACTTGAATCCGATCGATGTTTACTAATTGTCAACGTGTTACTCCTAACCATCGCTACTCACTTTTGAGTAGCCATACTTCCGACGAATTTGAGACAAACGTACTTAAATTTGGGTTATTTAGAAATAGCGTGTAGCTCTGGAAGATGCGTACAAGTCTTCGGTGCTCTGTACTTCAATGAAGTTGGACGTATAGCCCCGTAAGGTCTCTAATTGTATCATCAACTATCATATTTTCTTCTAATCTAATCTAATCTAATCTAATACAAACGCAGCCAGTACGAGAAAGCATCCTGGAAATAATAGGGTTAAATGACGCCCAATTATCTTTTTTGTCAATATTGATGATCTCAGACATGATACAAGCGTCAAAGTGGCCAGGCCTACTGCGTTGCATTAACCGCAAAAGATGATTCTGTAAAATGAGTTGGATTCAAATGAATAGATGAATAGATTTGAACCACAACGCATTTTGTGAATCTACAGGGGGGGGGGGGGGGAGGATAATATTAATAATATTTAAATAATATTTAAATATTTAAAAAAAATGATGAAAATCCGATTTAAAATGTAATATTTAAAAAAATGATGAAAATCCGAGTAATGAAAAAACAGGTAATGATAATGATGAAAATGTTAAATCAGTATGCAATTTCATATAGAATATTATGTAAAATATAGTGAAAGGATATTATAATGTGAAACCATAATAACTATTACACATGTATGTATATTGTTGTCCTGTTGCAATTGTAGCAAGACTTGCGTTTCCATTATTAAACTTAAAGCTTATACAATGTAGCATTGCCTCAAATAAATTATTTTACAAAACCTGGGAATCCCAAACACTATCCGAATTTATATGTCACATAAAGAATATTAGATTGAGATTTATTTTTTTTTTTCAATACAAAGGATCGAAACAAAAAGTCAAATACAGTTCACTAAAGCCTATCAGTAGTTACGTTTTTGAGAACACAATTTGAACGGAACCTATGCTACTGTTATTTTGCGAATCTGTCATATTTACACTGTATAGCCCTCGTCCGCCATAAACACGAGTTTGAATTTGCGTTGCACGGTAGTTGTTGCTTGTTTTCGGCAAAATGGGTAAAGGAAATTATTTATGCCGGTGGGGGCAAATACTGGTTGGAGAACTCAAAGGTCGGGGGGGGGGAAACGGGGTAATGGGCGGGTGGGCCCCAGAGCGGGAGCGAGAAATAGGGACCGAAACAAAAAAAAAAAAAAAGGGGAAATGGAAAAATTCCATCTCTTTCGGGAAAAAAAATATATTAGGGGGGGGGGTTCTTTTTTCTGCGCGGTGCAAAAAAAAAAAGGGGTGTGGGTCTCTCTGTGGGGGGGGGGGGTGCGGGAGAATGTCCGCGGGTGCGGGCACTTAAAAAAAAAGCATAGCATAGCATAGCATAGCATTTTCCGACCATACACAATCCTGGGTTGGCTATTGTAGAGACGATGGAAGCGCCAGAAGAGCTGCCTTGGGTATGACAGGCTCTTCATCCATCGATCTCTTTGCACAACACCTGGCCAGGTCCTTATGATCAGCAAGGGATGGGAGGGAAGTGTTGATTAGATGTCTACTTAAGAAGATGCTGAGAACTCATGCTACCTTCATAGACATCTGGAGTAGGAAGTTGGATGGGATGGCGCGGGAGGCTTTCCTTGGCGAGAAAGCATATGTATGTTTATATGTTTATAGGTCGTTGGGAGTGACGAAGCTAAGAATGTTAATGCACTCCTTTGTTGTCCGGTTTTCTGGGTTGGAATTTAGACTTTTCCTAGTTGTATCCAGGCTCCAAGGCCAAAGTGCCTTTTCTTGCGTGAGGGCTTGTCCGTCGGTTGGAACATGAGCACTAACTCTTGTCCGAGCCTTTTATGGCTTATGGTTATAGCGCCATTACTCGCTTTCTGAAAAGAGAAGGACGCGCCGCACAAAGTGATACACCCCCCCAATACACACACAATGGTAATAAACGATTGAAGTTTCGTTGTTCTCATACCTTTTCATCTTGATACTTATATATCTGAGTCGTCTGATTCTGTAATTTCATTTTTTTTTTTGTATTTTCTTTACCACTTGCTCGCTGTTCTCAGCCAACATTACCCGATCCTCTTGGCGACTATGATGAACACAATTAAGTTTATTGTTTTTCACTCGCTATTTTCTAACTTCGCTACCTTATATTTCGGACACAAAGAAAAAGTCACTCTGGTGCTGCAGATTTTTCTCCGTTTACTTGAGGGGGTTCCTCTTCCGAATGCAATGTACACTGGCAATACAGACACGCTAGTAAGTAGTGGCTGTTTGAATAAAATAGGCACACAAACCAAATTAAACTCTTTTTGCATCACAAAAAGCACTGTGGACAAAATCTTTTTTCCTCGTTTTCTTCAGTCGTCAGACTTCATTTTTTATAACCCGACCCCTCAAACTTCTCCAGAAAAGAATTTCCATGTCCTATTCGACTTTGCCCGGACAGAACAAAGGAAGGGCCAACAAGCCTCCAATATTTTAATCCCCCGGAACAAGTGACTCAGAAAACGACAAGAAACATTTGCAAACTCACACTGGACTATCGCTCTTCTACACAATCTAAACATAACTTTGTTTAATTTTTTCACTGTTCAAACTTTGTATCGTTGACCAAAGAAACCGACTGACATCCGCCTCCCATGGAGACATCCTCAACATCCTCAACAAAACTATTTGCACAAATAATCTGCACTAATAATTCATAGCTTCCACGAGTCACAGTTCATACTCCTTGTTCACAATGCGCTTTTCTCCATTTCCGCTAACAAATTTTCAAATCACTCGCGAATAAAGTTCAAAATTGATGATGAACTTTTAAGACATGTACTAACGAGCACAAAACCAGCTCCGAAGAAAAAATAAAACGTCCTCTTCGCTCAACAGCACAGCCTACTTTTTCGCCACTTAAAGTACACAAAAAAGAAAAAAAACAAAAATTTAAACCGGGCACATTTACGCTAGATTTTATTTTGCTTTAAAAATATTTGTGGGGGGGTGCGGGGGGGGGGGATGTTTTTTTTTTTGTGAGGAAAAAAAATTTTTTGGGGGGGGACTGAACCCGCATATTATTGGCACGATTTGAGGAAATCTCCGCAGGTTAAGTTGAGCTGAACTTTGGAGGTGGCACTCCAATGTCTTGTGGCCGCTTTTTCGATCCATGGAAAGACCCCTATTGCCACCATTTCGACCAGGATGAATTCGGAAAAGTACTTGGAGCTTCTGGAGGATGTTTTGATCCCGTTTACTGAAGACGTTATGCCGGAAAATTTCGTATTTCAACAGAATAATGCAGCAATTCATGTCAGCAAGCAATCTTTGAAATGGTTTTCTGAACGAGACATCAGTCGTCTGGATTGGCCAGCTCGTAGTCCGGATCTAAATCCTATCGAGAACTTGTGGGGCATCCTGGCACGACAGGTTTACAAAGGCGGAAGGCAGTTTAAATTCGATTTGATTAATAAAACTACAGGTGCGCATTAACGAATCCCCCCCCCCCCCCCCCCCCCAAAATCACCATTTTTGGAATTTTTTCAAAAGTAAATATGAACTTCCAATCAAATTGTGTTCTCAAATACGAAACTTCTGATAGGCTATGACAAACTATATTTGTTTTTTCGTCTCGATCTTTTGTGTGGAAAATAAACGCTAAAATGACATTGCGTTTAAACGAATGTCCCCCACTGTATAATGTGATTTCCAGGTACAAACCCGATCTTTCGTCGCACGTCCTCACCCCACTACCGTCAAACCGACAATATGATCATTGCCATATTTCAGCATTTGTGATCACACGGCATGTGGAGGCACCAGATAGGAACATGTAAGGACCTCCCTCTCTCCAGGCTGTCAACTCACCATTTGAAGTTCCACCGGAAACGCTATAAAATCTCCAGAAAAAGTGGAACCACTCAATTTTTTAATAGTTCCACTCTTCACGAAAATCAAGCAAAACCTTCGTAGTAGATATTGAGCGATTAAAGATCCTTACGCTCTTTGGTACACAACTATAAAACTATGCTGTTCCTTGCTTTTGCGGTACAAAAATTGTGAAAAATAAATAAATAAATACAAAAGTACTACCGGTTAACAAACCCACTAGAAACAAATAAACTCAAACTTTCCTTTCGTGACAAATACTGTCGAACAAAAACAAGAACCACTGTAATGTTTCTTAAGAATTTCGTGGAGAAACCCCCGCGCTCAGAATAGGTTCTCGAAAGGCGGAACTCTTAAGCAGGGTTTCCACCTGACCGCACATTGCCCCCTTCGCGTTGGTGTACAACAATCGAGTAGACTATCTGGTCTTTTCACTCCAGCGCAAAAACGGCACACCCGGACACTGCACGGTCTAGCGATAAACCTACTCTAGTCCAGCTTAGATTGTCTCAATACGCGTGTATGTACGAACGAGACGGAAAGCAGGAAAAATAACCCGGCGTGCTGTTCCGCCTTATAGAAAAAGGTGAAATGAAATCGTCTCTAACGATACGAAGCGAGAGCTTTGAAAGTTTGATTGGGAATGTTTCATGAACCGCCAAAATAAGATCGTATGGCGTAACCTACAATGCAGAAAGGGACACGTTGCACCTTTTTTTCTTGCATCCAACATCCTCCCTACTTTGCCAAATAATGCCATCAGATCACCACAGCATGAAGCTATTTAAAAAAAAGTTGTACTTATCTGCTCAATGTCCTCTATCCATTACTGTCCCTGTCCTCTCACACGAATTCCAGAAGTCCACGAGGCCAGATTCAATCTGTGACGCGTTTCAACGCGTCTTTGAAGGAAGAAACCGCTGCTATGCCGGGTGCTTGCCGGCCAGCAGCAGCACTTGCTTCACGCTCCTCTCCCGAAGGTGGCATCCGTTTTGGTGATACTGCTGCTGTTTTCACTACCGTAGGATTCTTGGGCAAACATATAACCCGATCAATTGATGAAAATGGATTCCGGTCAGTTACTTTGCCAAAACTTTGACGCACTACATACCGGAGACTTAATAGAAACGAGTGAGAAAAATTGACACGAGCTAAAACAAACACGTCTACTTGCGATCAAAGCATACTGCGATCCTTCACATCAACTATCATATTTTCTTCCAAGTAGTTTCTTTATAATTCTTTAGAGAAATCTTCGTTTGAAATTTACCTAACTGATTTTCTATGCAGTGTCTGAAAATGTTAATTTATCCTCACCTATGTTGATGAGCAACTTGTTTCAGTGTAAAAGATTTTGTTTGAGTTTGACATTTCATATTGTCAGTGCATGATCGCCGTGAACATCCCTGTTCATTATTTTTCTGCGAGGTTATACTTTGTGCTGCTCATTCGCACCCGATTATCGAGGCAAAAAATATCATAGTCATTTGTTCCTGATTGATTTTTTGTCCATTTGAGTATCATTTCACTTGGCGATTTTATTCAAAACTTTCTATAATGGATGATCAGCAGCCCGGAGCTTCCCATCCTGCTAGAGATGGATTGAAACGTTCTTCATCTGGTGCCAGTAAGTTCAAATCTATTATTCCGAGTAAGTGTAACAAGTTTAATTGTTAATTGCAGAAAAGGAGAAGTTCCAGGACATCGCGATGCGTTATATACAACGTGAAGGCTCTTCCGGTCGATGTGCAATCGATGCCTCTAGCAACTGCAAATATTTGCAGACAGTTCTGGATGTTGGCAATTTCATCCGTCATTTTCGAAAACTACACCCCATAGTTGCCAACAAAAATGGCCTGATGAAGGATGATGATATTCCGGAAAAAAAGATCAGAACCGTAGCGAAGCGTGGCGATGGATCGTCCGCTCTTCATTGAATCGATCATGAAGCTAGTCACATACCACCATCTTCCCCTGGCATGCGTCGAATGGGAGGGTCTTAAGCAATTGATTGATCCATTAGCAGCGGCAGTTGACGTCACCATAAACAGAAATAAACTAAAATACCATCTCCAGGGAATTGCAGATGAAGTGCGCAAGGCATTGGCGAAGGAAATGCGATTCAAGCTAATATCGCTGAAAATTGATTCCGCATCACGGCTGAACAGAAACGTACTAGGAATAAACGTGCAGTACGCTTTAAATGGAAAAGTTGTGATAAGGACGATTGGTAAGATAATCCTTCCTTCTCATTTATGCCTATTGTATTTATCTTTCCTTCTTTTCCATCAATTATTTTCCAGGAATGATTGAACTAAAGGAACGACAGACAGCAGCTTTTCTGAAGACAAAGATTCTTGAAGTCCTTGCATCTTACAGTGTGTTCATCAAACAATGTTTTTCGGTTGCCGTTCGAAAACTTAAACTCGATCTAGATAACATCTTATCGCAGCAACGTGAAATTCAGAATCTGAACGATGCAGAAACTGATGTAGATGACGGAGAAGAAGAAGATCATGGGCATGAGTTGACCGATGCCCTGTCTCACGAGTTCCAAGAGCAGCTAAATTTAATCAGATGCTCAGTACATACACTGCAGCTTGCAATTCTAGATGTAGTTGACAAAAAGAACGAAACAGTACAGACGATTACAAGTATTGCCAAAAAATGTAAAGGTATTAAATACAAAACACATTTCGAATACCACGATGCAATTCTTCCACCGGTTTGGAGCCAGACCAGATGGGGAGGCATTTATAAAATGATTGAGTGCTTCTTACATCAAAGAGAGTTCTTTGAAAACCTCGGTGAAGAGTTTCCAGAATTGGGTAAGGACTTATCATAACTTTTGAAAAAAAGAATAAGCATGTCTTTATATTTCAGCAATACTGGCCAGTAACTGGAGTTTCATGATGAACTACTATGAGGCGTTCAAACCACTTTACTTGTGTACAAAGATAATGCAGGAACATCACGTGACCTTGCCCGACTTTTATTTATCGTGGCTGAAGACAGTTAGTGAAATCAGTAGAATGCCATCAAATCCGTTTTCACTACGCCTCGCAGAATCACTAACCCGTCGCTTGGAGAATTTGAAGACATCTCGTGCCTTCCAGATGTCACTATATTTGGACCCGCGTTTAAATTACCTTCAATCTAAACTTTTCAGTTACGAGGAGAAGCAATCCATTCAGGTATATTTCTAGTTTGTAACGTTTATATAAATGATTTCCATTGATTATTATATTATTGAATCACATAGTTAGTACTTAGGATCGCATCTCCAACCTACGGCCAGCATCTGAAGAAGACATTTCAAACAAAACTGGAGGAAGTGAAAGCAGTCAGTTCGACGATTTCATAACGGACCTTTATGGGGGTTCACTAGTGATGCCTGCTAGAACTGATTGTTCATCATTCGTTCAGCAGTTGAAAGCTCAAGAGGCTGAACCTCGACAAACCATCAACTTGGATGTGTGGGAGTACTGGCTCAAACGGGAAAAAACCCACCCCGAACTCTTCGAAGTGGCAATGGTCGTTTTGGCTACCCCTTCTAACCAAGTGTCAGTTGAGCGAGCATTCTCTGCTCTTGCACTTGTGTTGTCTCCACATAGAGCCGGTCTCGGGCATGAAGCATTGGAGAATATCCTGCTGATAAAACTCAACAAGGATGTGTTCGAACAGTCACTTACTACATATGAATGGAAGGATTAGGCAGATTTCGGATCGCGGATCGAATTTCGTTTAAGCGAAGACTAAGAGAAAATAACATTAAAAAGAAATTTTTCTTCATCCATAAATTTTTAATCTTATACTTTATACCAAATAAACATTTTCTGGCATTTACTCAATAACCAACATATTGCAACATAATATTGAATTTTTATGACATCTGTCAGAAACACTCACTGGGTTCAGTCGATCAACTGGCGCATAATATAGCATATTCAAGAAGTTTCTTGTCCTTCATTCCATTTCATTCCTCCCTTCATATGTTGCAATCCGTTCGCTGCACCGGCTATTGGTTGCCCTAACGATGTTGAATTGACCCTGCAAACCGGGAACCGTTAACGTTTGATTTAAAAAGTTACATGTAATGAAATCACAACATTGACTAACCTCCGTTTTAAAATCTTTGACCTTGTCACTGATTCGGTGTCTTCATTTACTGTGACGATTCTTCCTTTTCCTTTGAAATGATCTTTGGAGATGCACTCTAAGTCACAGCTGATGGCAGTGAATATCAATACTGCAAACTGATCTTCAAAATCAAAATCGTTTCCACCCGAATGAAAACGAATATTGACTTTGACAGAAGTGAATTTCCAAATGAACTCGACCGAGCGAATAAACCAAAACAAAAGGTGATTTGAAAATAGATCGTTGCACTAGTCACCAGAAAGTTGTCACATCAAGAATCAGGTTCATTTGTATAGTAGTAATACGATGTCATGTTGTCTTCAATTTCATCCAATTTGAACCTCAACGAAGCGATTTTTAACAGCACTGATTCTATGTTTTATTTTCTTATTCGTAACGTAGTCGTTATTCGTGTATTGTATTCCGAACTTTCTTAAAAAAAGGTGTTGCAGGGGTTTGGAATATTTGTTTGTTAGCTGAGTATCGGTAAAATTTTAAATTGTTTGCCGAATCTCGGTAATTTATTCACTGAATCTCAGTAAATTAAAATGCCGAAATGATCGGCTGTTGGATTCTCGGCGAAAAAAACTAAGTGTGTACGTATTCGTCTACCTTACATTCCTATCACTTCTCATTATCATACCTGCCCCTCGGTGCATACCACCCTGAAGTCCTTACTCTCGGTGTAGCACTCCCCTTCACATGCATTGGCAACAAGAAGCACCTTCCTAAAACCTATTTATGCTGTTGATTTCTTTGCTTTTGAACACGATGCTCAACTCGCGAGTCAAGGCAAAACGGCAACTCGACGGGATCAACGGTGGAGTGTTCCGAGGAAAAAAGGCTGTGGGGAATCCAACTTCTCGGCCATCAACCAACCAACCAAGCAAAGCCAACGCAGCGCAGAAGACTAATTCAAAAGCACACAGTTTTAGCTTCCGCTTCCGAGTGAGCTGTACACAGTCCTATTTGCGCTATTTCTCCAGCATCACGGGCGTCGGCATCAGCAGGTACCTATGCGAAGTTGAAGGATGAAATAATCATTATAATTAGTGAAAATGACGATAATGGAGAAAGGCAAAGCGTATTCCCTTTGGAAAAAGGAAGCCCCATTCTGTCTAAATGAAGTGAGTGCCGCTGTGTGTCATCCCTTTGAAGCGAATTTAGCTTTGCAGACCAGCATCATCATCATCATCATCATCACCATCGTCGGCGGTTTGTCGGCTGCTGCGTTTAGAGTTAATCTCTTACAAATCGGAATTACACCGTAATTATGCCGAAGTGAGTTCACGGAAAGCACACTCGACCATAGGACTCTAAGCGCGGTCGTCTATTCAGCGACTAATATTGCGGAAGCGTTTTGAAAATGAATGCGGCTTTGAGTCGTTCATTCATTAGCAGCGGCACCGCACAAGGTGACGGTTCGTATCATCATCCAGATCAGTTCAGTTCGGTTTCATTGTGGTGGCATTCAATTCCGAATGATGAAAGAGGCGAAGCGTTCGCGCGGTTGTCGTCGTTTTTCGCTCTGTTCAAAAGGCTTTCTTGCCCATCAGGTCCTGCTCGTTGCCCATCAGGTCCTGCTCGTTCCATATGGCGTTGTTTGTGTGCGTGTGAATAATGATACAAATTTACCAGATAAGCCGTGTGAAATCGGAATGGGCTATTCAGTCGGAGAGATAAGCTTTTGGCGGAGTTAGGTTGGCCTGTGGAGTCAAAGAATGGAATATCTCCGCGGAAGGATTCATACCCAATTGGTGGTCGTAATTAACGAGGATTCGAATAACAGATAAATGATGAATGGTTGGATGTGCGTGGCTCGGTGTGTGTGTGTGTGTGTGTGTGTGGTTTTGATGGGAATCAATAGAAATACAGTTGAATGGAATCGATTTCAATTTGAAAACATGGAACAACACTTTTGCGAGTGGATTTCGAAGCACACAAGCATGCGGTTAATGATGTAGGGTGAATTCATGTAAATCCCTTTTGTGAGGGAAAAAATGTGGACTGATGATGAAATTCGAATGTATTACTTGAATACAGAAAAAAGCATGAAACGGCTTATTTTTCTGCTAGGATTGAAAAGTTTCGATGGACACGGTTTGCTTGCTTGGCTGATTAGCGCCAAAGAGGTCGATTGAATTTCAACAGATTATCAATTAGAGACAACGTTAAACCTTACACCTATTTGTTCCAGGCAATTAGCTTCGAGCCGCCTTAGATTTCAAGCACCTATGGCTATAAGTGACTGAAACTGTCCAACTGGATAAATGTTCTGGAATACAAATCAGATTCTCCAACAAAGCTATCCACCTTAAGGTGCCCATTCCAGCAGTTTCTGTGCTGTATGTGGGTGGACCACTGAATGATGATTCCCACGCCTCACTGCATGGGGCGGTGGCCGGAGTCGTTCTTCTAAAATAATAAATTGAATTTCCCATCATTTCGTCGCTACTCGGACTAGAGAAAGCAACGATGTGTACGAACCCGTTCGGCAACCCAATCTCGTTAGATTACATTTTCAAGCCAAACTAGACAATCCGACTGACGCTGCAGAACTCCGGGAATCACCACCGGAGTGACGCTCGGACATGAATGAATGGCTGGATAGAGATTCGATTCACCACATGGATCTCACCCCTCCCCCCATTGCTGGACGCCACTTGTGACGAAATGGAATAATTATGCTAAGTAAATACGTACGGTTTTTCGGGATGTGGTGCCACCTTTTTCTCCGACACGGCGGTCCTGCACACCGAATCCCAATTGGGTTGGGCTAAGAGGGCGGCAGAGCGGAACGGCGGTGGTTGAGGCTATTGATATAATGGATTCCTCGCCCGGTTTACGGGATTGAAACTTGTGGACTCCGATGGGATTTGATTCGGTTGTTTGATCAAAACTGGGAGACTGGCCGTCGACTAGCATGTTCGTTAAGGCAAATTGGAAAGGATGGTAAAGTCTAAATGTGATAGAAATTTATCAGGACCGTGTTGAAATATTAGATGTGAGCACAGCAGACAGTTGCATGCTGAAATATAATATCTAATTAAAATGTGTTCTTCTCTGCACTGTGACTGAAGATGGGGTTGCACCATTCGCTTATCAATATGACAAATGCCACTGGTCCAGATCGCATGTTTTCCATGCATTAAAAAAATATTGCCAATCGTAGCAACCCTGTTGTGAACAGAAGAAAAAAACAGAGTAATCAGTTGATTTGCAACAGCAATGGCGAAAACAGTCAAGCAACTACGCTCGATGGCTTGTTCGTATTGCCAGCTTCACATCGGAGCGAAGAAGTTGGATATCGTGAGGCACTTTGTGTCCGCCGGTTATAACCGATCCGGCATTTACAACATCCTGATCCTATTGGAGAAAGGCGAGAGCGTCGAACGGCAAGTGCTTCACGACCGTCGAAGAAGATCGTTCCTCGCCCTGGGCCGACAGGTTGATTGAACCGGCCAAACGGTGAAGATGGACATTGTTATGCGGAAGATGGACATTGTTATGCGAAAGCGTCAGTTGAGGCCTGCCGTGTCTGAGCAGCAGTCAATCACCCGGAAGGAGCGGCTCAAGGTGTGGTGAAAAACATCTTCCCGGCGAAGCGTGACGTCGTGGTCATAATGGATGACGAAATCTGCTTGATGCTAGACGGTAATTATTCCAAGGTCCTTCTGCGGCTGACGATCAGCGAGAAGGGAATGTCGAAGCCGCTGTTTTTTCCTCCGGGGCTTGCGGTCAACCGGGAGATATACAGTACGAAGTGCCTGCCGGAAGTTGTCGCCTTCCTCGAGAAGTATCACGCGAAAGATGATGTCGTCTTTTGGCCAGACCTGGCCTCGTCCCACTATGCCGAACGATAGCTGGAGGAGAAGGACCGGCTGAAGAATACATGCTGTACCGAAGAACGCCAATCCTCGCAACGCCCCAGCTGTAACAGAACATCCCGATAGCCATGATTTCATTGGTTCACTCGTCTGCTGTAAAGCCGCCCAGCAGGGCGTCGAAGCATTTTCGTAGAAGCTCTAATAAAAAAAAATTATTCCATTGAATTATCTTTTGTAGTTTTTTTTTATAGCCATCCGAGATGAATCATTTTTTTTTAATCGATACGTTAGATGCATATTATTGATCCTTTTAAAATCAGCGAGTTTTGTGTAATAGATTTAGGCTTTGTAATTAAGGATTTTTTGGAATTTAGGATTTTTTTAATTCAAATTCCTTAGACCTTTTGAAACTTCATGAACTTCTCGGCTTCTCGGAGAGCTCGTTTGAAACTTAATAAGCAGTTATATAACTTTTTAAGCAGTTATAGCTTTAGTTCCATCGACAATAATAGGGCGAATCTAACAATGAGAGATTCTCGTTCCTCTCTCGTTTTCTTTAATTTATTCACAGCGCCATTAAAGAAGTTTTGATGGTTTTCTGAAAACAGATCAAAATACAACAGTGCTGCCTGCTATATTATGCAAATAGGGTAACCAAAAACTCAAACGCGATTTAGTTAAGAATGAAAAAGGAAGTAAACAAAGAGAGGCTCTCTAGAAATATTTTCTAACTCCAATGAAAGATCTTAAGGTAACTAAAACATCGGTCTCTACTTCAATCGGTTGAGCACATCTCAGATTCCTTGACGTTAAAATCCCCAGCTGGTAACCCGTATATGCAGGTCCAGCAGCGGTATATGCAGGTCGATAAGGAAGCATATGCAATCGTGTTCGGAGCAAGGAAATTCTTCCAGTACCTGTACGGTCGGAAATTCGTTTTGTTAACCGACATCCAAGCCATTTCGAAGATAAAGACTGTATTCGATGAAATTTTGACACACGCAATTGTTCGTATTTCATTGTGCTGTGTCAATTGTGTAATAAGTTTCGTGAAAATCGGTCGAGTGATTTCAGTGATGGCTTCGAATGAAGAAATAGTGCGCCAACAAATTTTGGGCACTCACTTCGAAAACCCAAACGCTTCTCATCGATGGATCGGAAAACAGCTCGGAATCGCACATTCAACCGTATCTCATGTGATCAAAACGTTCAAGGACCGTAAGACAACCAAGCGGAAAAATGGTAGTGGCAAAAAACGTGGCACATCAAATCCGGAGAAGGCCAGGATGGTATTGAACCAATTTAAGCGTTATCCCAACATTTCGATCAGGGATGTTGCGAAAAGGCGAAAGTTTCAGTTTGTTTTGTGCAGAAAACAATGAAACGTTCTGGATTACATGTGTACAAGGTCCAGAAGGTACCGAACCGGAGCGATAAACAGAACTCGGTGGCCAAAACTCGTGCAAGAAAACTGTACAGGGAGTGGCTCACAAAACCGTTCTGCATTGTGGTGGACGATGAGACCTACATTAAAGCCGACAACAAACAAATGCCAGGACAGGAACACTACGTCGCCACCTCTAAGTTGGCCGTTCCGGAGAGTATACGGAAGAAGAAACTGTCGAAGTTCGCCAAAAAATTCCTTGTCTGGCAAGCGACCTGCGGATGTGGCAAAATGAGTCAGCCCTTCATAACCTCTGGGACCGTCAACGGACAAATCTACAAGGACGAATGCCTCCAAAAACGACTTCTGCCCTTCTTGAGATCTCATGATGGCCCAACACTGTTTTGGCCGGATTTGGCATCTTGCCACTATGCCCGGCCCGTCTTAGACTTAGACGTCAACCCTCCAAACACTCCGGAACTTCGCCCAATTGAAAAATTTTGGGCAATCATGAAGGCAAAGCTCGTTAAAACTCCAAAACTGATAAAAAATGAACTTGAACTAAAGAAAGTGTGGTTAAAAGTAAGTAAGCAAGTCGGTCCTATCATTGCCCAAAATTTGATGAAATGGGTCAAGGCAAAGGTGCGGGCATTTGGGTTGGGAGAAGAGGTTCAATAAACCAATGATGTCAAAACTTAACCATTTAGTAGTACTTTATTTCCAGAAAGTTTGAAAAGAATCGGGCTCAAGGAAAATTTTTGGTGACCTATTTTGTGTGTCCAAATTTCATCGAATACAGTCTTTATTCAACGAGAATAAGGGCCTTCCAGTGATGTCTGCACCTCGGATGCAGCATAACGCCACTTATTTGCAATCCTTCGACTATGAAATTCGTTCCCGTAAGTCAGCGGATCATGCGAATGCTGATGCTCTTTTCCCCGAATGCCACTGAAACATAAGGATACTGAAAACGTGATCAATCAAACCAAATTGA